>WAAD01021506.1:235338-288924 GCA_013389945.1 Fregata magnificens | reverse complement strand
CGGGCCCCGCTCCGCCTACCCCGACGGCTCCTCCCAGCGCGGGCAGGCGGCAGGGCGCCGGGGCTGGCCGTGTGTGGGGGGTGTGTGTGTGTGGTTTCCCGGCGAGGCGGCGCTGTAAGGCCCGTGAGAGGGAGGTCAGAGGTCGCCGTGAGGCGCTGAGAAGAATCGGGGGCTCTTCCCGGAAGAGCCAGGAAAGAAACCGCAGGTGCCGGTGCCGGGCTTTCCTCCCGGGCGGTGTGTCACCCCGACGGCTTTCAGTTCTCCTTTCCTGGCGCTGGGTCGCTAAGTTCCGGGAAGGGCAGGGGCCGGGCCGGGCGGAGCCTGTGGCCGGGTTTCCCTCAGGACGCGGGGGAATCATTCAGCTGCCTGAGGCTCCAGAAAGATGCAGTTCTTTGGCCGGCTGGTGAATACCATCAACAGCGTCACCCAAATATTCACAAACCCTTACCGGGTGAAGGAGGTGCCAGCTGCACAGTATGCCACTCACACCTGCCTGAGAGAGGAAGGCAGGGTGGTTCTGTATAAGAACAACCTCGCTTGCTCGTGGGATTGCCTGCTGGTGAATCCCCAGACTCCTCAGGTCGCTTTCCGGTAAGTGACAGACCTCTGGCAATCGCTACTCGAATGTGAAACTAAAGACCCGAAATCTCTGCTCTTAGGACCGCAGTGCTTCGTGGGTGTGGGGTGAAGTGTTTGATCAGCAGGTGGGCTCATGAGTGGGAGGCCCTTGCATGTGCTGCTGGAGTCATTGTCATCAAAACAGCTTGTGAGAACAGAGCAGGGCAGAGTCCAAACACTGTGAAAACAGGCAGCTGTGAAATAGGTACTCAGGTCAGGACATCCACGGGTACATGCACTTCCACTCATACCCGTTGCTGCTTTAGCATCTGGAGTAGAGGATACTTCAGCCCAAAAGTTAATGTTTTTCAGGAAGAGGAGATGCTCTCTGCTGATGAAGTAGGTCCCCTTCGTCCCTTGGAACAAGCATGACACCAGATGAGGAGGAATGGGAAAGTCCCCAGCACTAATATTTGGAGAAGAGCTGTTTCTCTCAGATACATGGGATGGAGGTTGTTTCTTTGAGCGGGACCAATGCTGCGTTCACCTTTCCTCCAGGCTCTTCCAGCTCGGCAATGAAGCAGATGCCCTGGTGTGTTTTGAGCAGTACGCCAGGCAGCTGCGCCCTTTCTACGAGAGCTCGCGCCAGCCCTTGTCGCTGGAGGATCTCCAGCAGCTCAGTGACTGCTTCCGCAACCACCCCAGCTGGTCCTCGGCACACGTCGCGGTGGAGATCGGCCACCGTGAGAGCTTCCGGCACAACCACGTTCTGAGGCAAGGGGCGGGAGGGGTCTCCGGTGGGCCTGGTGCTGGGAATGAGCTCTGGAGGGTAGACTAGGCCAGATTAGGGTATCCAGGCTTGATGTACCAAAGCAGCGGGGGCTGCTTCTTGCAGGAGCTTAACACCTGTGGTTGCTGCAGAGGTCGAGTTTAAAAGTGCTGGCCTTGGTGTGTCTTGCCTGAATGACAGATGTGGTAGCAAAGGGGGTCACTGTGTAAGATTGTTGGTGAGCTTTCAACCTGCTGCTGCGAACATTAAAGCCTGGAGCTCTGGTGTTTGAGCTAAAGGATTGAAATGTTTTGCTAGAGGCACTGGTTAGATTCTTACAACCCTTGTGGAGCTGCTTTTTGGAGGAGATTGTGGCTGACTTTGTAAACCCCGAGAGAGGAGCTGCAGTAGGACTGTCTTTCTGGAAACGGTTTTTGGCCACAAGCCCTTGCTCTCTTTCCGTGGGAAAGTTCATTGAGGGTAGGGGAGACTAGTGAGGAGTTAGGGGACTGGGGGACTAATGGCGGCACCTTTGCCAGGTTGCTGACTGTAACCTGTCTCCTGCCTTCCTTTGGGCAGGAGGAGCTGCTCCCATATGGGGTGCAGAGGAAGGAGCAGTGTGTCAGGGAGAGGGTCCATGGCATGGCTGCTTGGTGGCCCGCCCTTGTGCTCCTTCCCTGGCAGAGGGGAAGGCTTTCATGAACCTTGTGGTTCTCACCAGCTGGGCCTGTCACAGACGTGGAAGGTACCTTTGTATCAGCTCCCCGGGCAGCTGCATGTCCTCATCTTCGCAGCCCTTCCTTGGCCTCACATTGACTCATCTCTTGCAGCTGCGTGAACAGCACAGACAGTGAGGATGGCTGCACCCCGCTGCACCTGGCATGCCAGAAGGGAGACATGGAGTGCCTGCTGGAGCTGCTGGAGTGCCACGCGCGGGTGGACATTACTGACAGGAATGGGGAGACCGTTTTCCACTATGCTGTGCGAGGGAACAGCCCCCAGATCGTTGAGGTGGGTGCGATTTCAAAGCTGGGGTGTAGTTGGACTAGAATGGGTCCTCTGTGCTGTGAGGAGGGAGACATGAAAATAGCTGCAGACAGGGGAGGAGAAAGTCTGTTCCCTCTGCTGCAGCACTGAGTTAATGCTTGAGGCTGATTTCAGCCTCGTTCTTTCCCCTTTACTAGTGCTGTTTCCCGTAAGCAGGCTCCAGGTTCCATCCTGCAGTGGAACAAGGATATTAAGCAAGTTCCCTCAGAAAGTGTCCTTCATTGCTATTTGCATCAGGCCTTCATCCTGCCTTTCCACAGGCCCTTGTTTGTCCCTTTTCCGTCTCCTCTGAGCAGGGTATTTGGTTCTGGGCAGAGTGCTCCCATGTGGGAGCATGTGTTGCCCACAGATTGAAGGACAGTTCGGAGACGCCCTGGGCTCTCCTGAGCTGCAGAACTTGTTGTTTGAGCTGAGTGGCCTCCCACGGGGGCCAGCGGTAAGAGCCTTGAGGCAGAGACAGTCTGAAGCCAGAGGTGTTTTCGGTTGCTGAGAAGTGCTGGGCAGAGTGACAGGGTTCATAAGGGCGTGGGTGGCCTTCCACGTTGGTTCCTCAGGTCTATCCTCAGGCTCCCCAGCACCCAGTGCGAGCGCGAGACCGGCTCTTCCCTGTGGCTGCACCCCCCACATTTGCCCAATACCTGTTGTTACAGCTCTCCCTCTGCCTGCCAGACTGTGCTGGGGTTTCCTAATGCGTGATGGGGGAGGGATGACAATCGGGGCTTGCCATGCTGTGGAGCAGGGCAGTTAAGGCCTTTCTATTAAAAAGATACCCTCTTCCTTTATTTTTCTGATGGCAGCAGCTTGGCTTGTTGTTACAGAGATACTTCCAGGTCTGATCTGTCTCCTGTTTGTTTCTTTTCTCTCTTGATTCCTTGCTAAACCAGAGAAAAGAAACTCTAAATTCCCGTTTCTCTTGTGTGCACCAGGGCTTGCAGGGTTTCCCCAGTACGGCAGTGGGGTATTTTTATGTAACAAACCAGTCAGCAGGTAACAGGCCTAAAATTTACAGGGAGAATAGGAAAAGTCCTTCAAACATATCCCCACGTGTATTTTAAACAGAATCCTGTTTTTATCTGAAAGCAATGGTGGAGTTGCAGGGGAGGTTGAGCTCCTGCCTGCTGACTGCCTGCGGTAACTGATGGGGCCGCAGCAGGAGAGGAAACTACTGGTTTCAGTTAGCACTGTCAGTCAGTTGGACAGCGCTTGGCTCACACAGTGGGAGACGGTGGGAGTCTGCTGGGCTGTGTTGTTCAAGGTGGTGCGAGCCCTTTTTGGCTGAGGGGTGTCTCAGAAGCACCTGGGCCAGAGGAGGAGGGCACAGAGAGCGGCGATAAACCCTTTGGGGAGAGAAAACAAGGAGCGCTTCCATAGCTACTGTGTTGGAAGCAGGGGCGGAGAGGACAGGCTGTAGCATCGTGAGGAACCCCGTGCTCCAGTCTGTCCTCGGAGCTCAGGAAGAGAGATGGTGCTCTTCCATGTCTGTCTATTTATTTTTCTGTTGTCTCCTCTTCCCAGCTCCTGGGCGGAACCCCAACTGCTGGCTTGGACCACCTGAGCCATGAAGGGCTGACCGCTCTGCATCTCGCTTGTCAGCTGGGGAAAGAAGACATGGTTCGGTCTCTGCTGAAATGCCATGCCAGCTGCAATGTCATGGGGACGCTGGGCTACCCCATCCACACAGCACTGAAGTTCTCCCAGAAGGGGTAAGTAACCGCTTTGGCTGCCAGAACAGGGCTCTTCCTCCAGTCTGGGGACCTGTCTGCTTGCTCATGGTTGTCCAAGACTGGACCCCTTTCAGGGCAGTGCTCAGTAGGAAGGTGTCCTGTGCTGTCCCCTGCTGCATCACCGAGTTGGCAAAAGAACAAAGAAGTGCTGGTGTGGAAAAGAAAGAAACACTTTCAGAAAAAAAAGATTTTTCCCTGAATTTATCTATATATTTTATTTAGTATCAGACATCAGGAGAAAGACACAGATTTTTTTTAAAAAATGTTTGTGAAATACTTTTTGTCAGAATGAGCTGTGAGAAGATGATTTACTGAT
Organism: Fregata magnificens; assembly: GCA_013389945.1. Taxonomy (NCBI): domain Eukaryota; kingdom Metazoa; phylum Chordata; class Aves; order Suliformes; family Fregatidae; genus Fregata; species Fregata magnificens. Next base: position 284,510 of record WAAD01021506.1, on the reverse strand, counting down.
GCTTAAATAGTATTGCTAATTGCTGTACCTCTGTCTTTGAGTGCTGATCCTAATAAGATCCTTTAATTTCAAAGCCTAGTTATTCCCATCTCCTCTGGGCCCAAAGTCCTCTTGACCCTTAATAACACACTCTGGAACTGAACCAAAAGAGGCACGATGTTTACTCCCTGTTTTGTTTTCCCTGGAGAAATTTGATTCTCTTGGTGTGTGCTTTATGATACTTAATTTTCATAGAGTGTCCGAGCTCTACAAATAGGGCTTTCAAGTCAACACTAGCTGCTGCTAGCTATTTTTTCAGCATTTTGAAAAGTGCTTCCCAACATTAGAGACACATTCAGAAGCCAAAAATGTGCTTGGGTCCCTTAGTCTGCAGTGGGTCTCGATCTCTTGTACGTGGTTTATTTGGTGGTGTTTCAGAGTGGAGAGTGTATGTTTGTTTCATAAGTCTACCCACCTGCACTTTCTAGGCACTAGATACTAGTCTATTCACAATAGGTGTGATTTTTCACTCATAGGGAAGTACACAGATTCTTAATTTCAGCAAGTATTTAACTATTTCAGTTTTATCCCCACGTTTCCATGGAGAGAGAGGGACAAGAGAAGAATTTCCCCTTGGGTCTTGAGAGTTTCCAGAAATGCCATATTCCTGTTTTGGAGAAGCACCCGGATGTTGCTCCACAACTTGGAGCTGGGAAGGGATTCTGCTGCTTCCTCCGAACACTGTGCTGCTTGTATGCTTCCTGTTGCGCCCTTCCTTTCTAAAAAGAGCAAAACAAAACTGCAGCTGAGGAACTTGCAGGTGTTGCAGAGAGCCTGCTGCTGCTGCTGCTGAAGGGTTCCCTGCAAAGCTCTGGGTGGGAGGCAGGTGCTGATGTGAGTGGAGGTCTTGAGTCAAGATGGCAGCCACCCATCCCTTCATCTCATTTTCTTTGCCAGGTGTGCCCAGGCCATCCTCGAGGTGGATGCCAGTCAGGTTCGCTCCAAGGACCCGCGCTATGAAGCCACTCCGCTGCACTGGGCAAAGAAGGCAGAGGTAAATGGAGCCAATCTGTGGCGAGGGCCTGTGCTTCCACCCAGCACCCGGTTAATTCCTCCTGTGATGACCTCTCCCTTTTCTGAGTGCATGTGCAGCATCCTGGGAGTGTCAGAGCCCAGCCAGCAGCCCGGTGTTTGATTCTCTTTGCCCTGTGCTGACCAGTGCTGTTTGCCACGGGGGACGGAGCAGTGGAGCCTTGCAGTGAAACAAACTGGTGGGCTCATCCCTAGTATGTCATCCTTCGCTGTGAAACTGCCAGTTTGTCCCTTGTCCCTTTTTGCTGGGGAAATTGCAGCAGTGTCACTGTTACCCCTGAGGGGAGCTCTCTTCTCATTACTGACGGTTTCACGGAAGGAAGCAGATTGATGCCTTGAAAACTGCAGGGAGAGCGTGAGGTAGGCACAGGGTGGTGGCATGTGTGTTATGGTCCATCTTATGCCAGAGATGGGCAGATCAGTGGTGTGATATGCCATGCTGGAGCACCTGAATGGTGCTTGTTGCAAGCAGAGGACATTCCTATGGCAGGACTGTTTTCCCTTCTGCAGTATCACATCCCTCTCAGAAATGTCCTGTGGAGTTTCAGAGCAGACAGAAATTGGCTTGGCTTATAAAGAGAAGGTCAAAAAGCAAACTTTTTCCCTCCGGTCTGCAAGGATTCTGGCCTGAGTAGGAACTGTTTTTTCTCCATTGTTCTCAGCCCGTTGCCACACTTGCATATAAGTCCCAAAACATCCAGAAGCTCTAGCCAGATTGTGAAACCCCCAACTGGTTCTGTGGTAAAAGACAGAGAAACCCCGTCTCTAGTGCTTGGAACAACGCAGCTGGCATCTGCCAGCCAGCCGTGTCGAGGCGAAGGGTCCTGCCTCTTCCCCTGCTTTGCTTGCCATGAGACCTGGATTGTTTGAGCGCCCAGGCGGTTGTCCTCACGATCGCTTTCTCTCTTCTTGACCTGACACGTGCACATTTGGGCACAGATGACACGGCTGCTGCTTGAGTATGGCTCCGAGGTGAATTTGACCAGCCGGACAGCTGACACGGCTCTGCACATTGCAGTCAACAGGGGACGCTTTGACTGCGTCATGCTACTGCTGACACACGGGGCCCACACCAACGCCAGGGGTCAGGATGGCAACACACCGCTGCACCTGGCCATGAAGGTGAGTTTTCTGCAGAGGCTGCTGGGAAGGAGAGAGAGGATTTTCTTGAACAGTTGAGGCAGGGACACGCTCCTTTGAAATTCTAGCTGTTGTCTTTCATGGGGTGATCCCTTGTGGGTGCTTTGGCTAGCGAAAACAGGAGGGAGGGAATGAGAGATGATGTAGCCAAGGGGAGCGTGGCTCTTTGAGCTTTCTCTTGTCCCCTAGCTTGACCACCTGGATACGATCAAAGCAATCATCGTGTTTGGAGGAGATGTCACGATCCCCAATGATTTCGGGGAGACACCAGCGCTGTTGGCAGCCAGGAGCAGCAAAGGTGAGGGAGCATGTCAGCAGCCTTACAGGGTGAACCCAGCACAGCATCCTGTCTCCCCTTGGTGGCCGAAACAGTGTCTTGGGGAGAGGTGGAAACATGCCAAGCGTGGATGATGCTTCTGCAACATGCTTTCCCAGCTTCTAGTCGCTCACAGGGTAGGCACTTCCTGAGCTAGCGACGTAGGCTTTGTATTAATAGCCCTTGGTGAATTTCTCTTCTATGAGACAGAGATGCAACAGGAAAAGCTGGCACGCACTCCCCCTCTTTCAAGCCACGATGTCAGGCACTGCAGGCTCACAGTGGGATGATGGAGTGCTGCTGAACCACCCAGGCATAAGCAGACACGGGCGGTTCTTCAGTGGCAAGAAGTGTGCGGCACACACCCTTGAAGCTGCACAGCGTTGGGTACTCCTGCTGTGCGCAAGTCCTGCTGCCTGGTGTTTGGGGAGAGAGATCTGGGACATGCTTTCCCATTCCTCGGGTCATCCCAGAGGTTTTATGTGGGTCGGGGCTGCTGTGAATTTGGCAGAGCTCCTGCCCAGCGTGTGCATGCACTGATTCTCTTTCTGATCTGTGACTCCCCCTTCGTCACCTAAGGTGCGAACCGGAAAGTGCTCTTAGACCTGCTGCAAACTGTAGGGACCGAACACTGCCACCCACCCAATCCTGACTCCCCAAGCCTGGCACCATCTGCCACCTCCTTCTTCCTGGAAGGCCACCCTTCCTCGTGGAGCAGCTTCAACAGCTTAGGTAAAGCCTCCCCTGGCCCTCCCTTGCTCTCCTCCCTTCTTGCTTCACAGTGCTGTCTCAGATCTCTTCTTCAGATGGGCTGTGCTCTGGGGACTGTCTCCTAGCTCTCAGTTTCTGGTGACTGTGTCCTCATTCAGCTGTTGCAGGATCCCGTCTCTTTTCTCTGTTTTTCCTGTGTGTGTACTCTAAACTCTTGTACTCTAAACTTTTGTTTATAGACCTGACACAATGCAGCTCTGTAAAAAGGAAAGGGAAGACTGATTCCCTCACCTCTCTGGAAGAGGTGTAGGACTTTGTTGCTTGCATGCACTTTATCCACCGGGTCATGAACAGAAGGGGAGGTACTTGCTGGTCTGCCTTGAGGACCTCCCAGCATCATGCTGGGCACAAGGAAACTAGAGGCATCACTGGTTCAGATCCTGGAGGCCAGCAGCTGGGAGAGGGAAGGGGTGAAGCCCAAGGATAGGTGACCCTGGTCACGGGGTTTACGTTATGCATAGGAAAAGCCTACCTTAGGACATATGATTGTGTCATAGCTTGTGCTCTGTACAGCCCAGACTATGTGAATAAGCCCATGGGTCTATTCTAGGTGCCAGGCTTTCCTCCTCTGGGGAGCTCTGGAGCTCAGGCAAAGGCAGCATGAGGGGTTATGGAGTGGGCAGTGGGTGAGTTGGCTTGGAGGGAGGCTCTGACCCTTGTGAAAGGGGCATGCAGGCAGATAACAGCTGCTTGTCGTCCACTTCCCCTCTCAGGTTGGTGGTTTCCTTTGCAAAGGCCCTCCTGTGGGGCTAGAGGACAGTGTCCCCCAGGCCCTGGAGTGCGTCTGTGTCACCACAAGTCTCACTAGCTGGGTGACACTAGGACTTTCTTCTCACCATGGCCTTGTGAAGGTGACTCCCCCAGTTTCAGCTCTGATGCAATGACAGAGCAAGGCCCTTTTTCATCCTGGACTCTGGCCCTTGAAGAAACTCCTCGCCACATTCATTGTCATCCACAGCCACCTTCCGGTCTGGGTGCTGGCAAGAGTATTTAACTTCTCTCCCCCTGTTCTTTCTTTTGGTTTCGCAGGCTGGCTTCTCACCTAGTCTGGATTGGTGTCCTGCACCCAGGGTGGCCTGGGTGTACATCAGCTGAGGGGTAATGACAAGCCACCCTGTCCCCACAGCTCTCCTGCCTAGGTTCCCTCGCAGGAGTAGATTTAGGTTTTATCTTACAGCTTGCGGAAAACCACGTAGTGGGCATGCTGCTAGGCTCTGCCTTCTCTCTCGCCTACTGTGCTCATCATGTGCTTCTACAAATCCTTTGTCTTTGCCAGTGCATCTCCAGCTGCCTGCTTAAAAGGACAGGGTTTCTTCTCTTTGGTGTGGAGTTTAATCTGGGGGGGTACCTGGTGGCTACGGGTAAGATGGCTTGTGTCTCCTGCAGGGAGCTTTATTCCACTGGGAAGGGAGTTGGATGTTCTCTGTGTGATGATGGTGGAAATTATTTCCTAAAGGGGTGGGAGGTTTGGGTACCCTGACTAAGTTTTCTGGGGACAGAGAGAAAGTAGGAAGAATAATAGAAGGTTTTCTAATTGATTAAGTATAATTTGGTTGACTAGCATCTCTGAGGCATGTGTCAGAGGGTTCAGGTAGCAAAGTGGTCTCTCCATTTTTTTTTTTTTTTTTTTTTTTTTTTTTTCCTTTTGCATGTTCATGGTCTTCTAGGGTACAAGGACCTTCTGTACGTTTCCACAACGCTCGAACAGTTGTTGAAGGCACCAGATGTTGTGGACTCGCCCAGTGAGGGTAGAAGAAAGTAAGTGAGGAACAGCTTCTGTCCAGGCTCCCGTGCAACTTGAAGGTGAAAGCTGTGTGTGTGAATTCCTCCCCACCCACAGCTGTGGGTGTGGCATCCTCAGAGCTGACATTATTTAGTCATTTATACTGACTTTGTATAACTTTATGTTATACACAACACGTCAATTAGTATATTATTGCAGTTTTTGCCAGAAACCCCTCTGCGCCCTGTTGCAATAAGTCTCTGTTCCCATAAACGACCATCGCCTATTCCTGCCTGCAGCCCGGGAGCTGCAGTGGAGCCTGAACTAGCAGGTGAAACCCCTGCTCTGTCCCTCCCCGCTGCCACTGGGCACCAAACGCTGTTTTGGCTTTGTGATTTCCCCATCTCCACGTGCTGCCCTGACACTCACCCAGCTCCTTTGCCAGCCTGTGCACTGCCTCAGCATTGCCTGTACCTCGCCTTGAAAGGAGCGGAGGGAGGGTTGGCACTGAAGTGCTGCTAGCAGGAACTTAGGGCTGTCCAATTTTTATTTATGAGGCACTATCTATCATGGCATAATAAGGGACTTGGGTGCATTTTTGGCTTGTGAGTGTGTCTCTGGTGTAGAGGTTAGAGATGGCTAAAAGAGCAAGTGGTGTTGCACCAGCTCTGATGAGGCTTATCTGGCCGCATTCAGTCTTACTTGCATTGAAGGAAGCACCGCTGGTTTTATTTGTTCACTAATTACACTGTCCACAGCAGCATTGTTGTTAACGACTTAGTTTCTCACGCCCAGGGCCACGTTCCCATGTGGTGTGCTGTGATTTGTAAGTTGTCCCACAGCTCCCAGGCATCTGTGTCTGTCTCTCTCCAGTCATGACCGCCTCCTGTGCCTGGATGGAGGCGGCATCCGGGGCCTCGTGCTCATCCAACTCCTCCTGGCTATTGAAAAGGCTGCAGGCCGTCCCATTCGTGAGATTTTTGACTGGATTGCAGGGACCAGCACCGGGGGGATCTTGGCCTTGGCTATTGTACACGGTGAGGACAGTGCAAATAATGGGCCCCTTCTTGCTCCTATGGGCTCGAGCACTCCTCCATGGGGAGCGGATGCAGGGTGGGACCTGCCTCTCTGAGTCCCGACCAAGATTTGTTGTCCCTGCCAAAGGAGGGAAGGGATGTTCGTTAATGAAGGAAAGCCTAGACCTGGCTTTTGTGCTCGATTCTCATGTCAGCTGGCCTTGACCAGCTTTCTGGGTTTTGGGAAGCATGTGGTGGCAGAGTGCCGTGTTCTGTTCTTCCTGCTCTCTCCATGGAGGTTTCACAATAAGGTGATCAGCACTTTCTGGTAGTGGGAAACGACGCTCCGAGCTTGCCCTTCCTCTTTAATCCTTCCCAGTCATGCTGCTGAGGTCTGAGCAGACGGCAGGCAGCCTAGGAAGGTGATGGGATTGGGAGTGACGCCTCCAATCTCCTGCTGGTCCTGGAAAGTCCCAGCTCTGATGTGCTGTTTGTTCTGCCTGCCCTTCCTCCCACCCCCTGCTCCTGCTGACACTTGCTCATCTCAGGGAAGTCCATGGACTACATGCGCTGCCTGTACTTCCGCATGAAGGATGTGGTGTTCTGGGGGCCTCGGCCCTACAAGTCGGAGCCACTGGATGAGTTCTTGAAGAAGGAATTTGGAGAAAACACCAAAATGACAGATGTCCAAAAACCCAAGTAAGTCCTGCCTGGGGCTGTGCTGGTTGATGGTCTCCTGAGTGTGCTCTAGACCCCTCTCAGCAGAGATGCTCAGCCTCTCCTTAGAGCAGATCTGGAGGAGTGTGATGTGCAGACTATTGAAGCCATAAGTATGGGGTTTTTTTCCATTTTACTCTTATTCTGTCATGTCCTCTCCCCCAGGGTTATGGTGACGGGGACGTTGTGTGACCGGCAGCCAGCTGAGCTCCACCTTTTCCGGAATTACCCTGTACCAGAGACAAAAACCTCCACGGCATACAAGAGAAGTGCATCTTTCAAACCACTCACTCAGCCAGAAGGTAAATGCTGGCATACAGCAGTCCAGCTGGTTGGCAGGGGAGGGGGCCATTCCTCAGAGACAGAAGATTTCCTGGTCTTCCTCCCATTGCTCTGAAAATCAGCACGTCCCAGCAATGGCCCATCCCTGATCTTGACTTGTAGCTTGGTCATAGTGATGGTTCCCTTTTCTCCTCTCTCCTCCTCCCTTGGCTTCTCTTGTACCAGGAACAGGGACTGGCTAGCAAGGTTCGTGAGGAAGGGGTCTGCTAGAGGAGTCCTGCATACAGCCAGTACCTTTCCCTGGGCTCTCAGGAGCAGATTAACACAGGAAAGCTGTGTAACTGAAGTGTGTAGCCCATTCCAGCTTGCTTCTTTCTTTGTCTAGCAAGCATAACTGGTTCACCATCAAAACAGCAGCAGTGAAGCTGGTGGAGAGTGAATATGACCCAGGATACATAGAAAGTGGTGACAACATCTTCTAAAGCCCCCCCCAATAATCCTATGCATCCAAGCAGAGGCCCTACTGCTGGGAGAAAGAGGCACAAGTATCTAGGGCAGGGTCTTCTGGGATTGCAAGCCCTCCTGTTTTGTGTTGGTGAAGGCGGGGTGCTTCTTGCACACAGGGAAGTTGCTGCAAGAGGCCGTATGCTTTCTCTCCCTCCAGACCAACTTGTATGGCGCGCTGCCCGCTGCAGCGGTGCAGCTCCTACTTACTTCCGGCCGATAGGCCGCTTTCTGGATGGTGGACTGCTAGCCAACAACCCGACCCTTGATGCCATGACGGAGATCCACGAGTACAACAAGACGCTGATCAAAAAGGTGAGGGAAATCCTGGCCCTGACTAGTAACTGGGGCCTTATTGGCTCCAGTGAGTCTCCCTTGAAGGGGAAGAGGGTTTGGGAATGGATGCCTCTCTAGTGGATAAACAAGTTAGCAGCGCAGCACCTTAGAAGGGAGTGTATGGAGGGGGATATGTGTTGGGAATGGTGGCTGAGAGGTGAAATACCTCTTCTGACAAGGGTGTGAGACGGGGAGGCAGCCCCATCAGCCTGTCCTTGCTACTTTGAGCAAGGATGATTCAGTTGATGGTTGTGTGTGGCCCTTGACGCAGCTCTGCAGGGCCTTTTTCTGCCCAGAAATACATGGAGAAGACAATGGTAGGGCACTGTGCAAGGCTGAAGAGTTGAATGCCTTCTGTGGTGTGGCAAGTTCCTCAAAAAGATGACTAACTACTGGCAGCTACTGCTCCCTGTAGCTGAAAGGGGAGGTGTGTTGCCAAAATGACTGAAAGAGTTGGACTGTTTCACAGTCATCTGGTCCTAGGACTCATCTTCGGGGTGATCCCATGGGTTTGGATGCAATCAGGGACGTAAGGGACAGAACAGTGCAAGTGTTGAAGTCACATGGATTATGCCTGTCTCACCAGGCAGTACTAAAGGCGGAGGATGGGAGAGAGAAAAGGCTACCGAGCCTTTTGCCTTGGCTTTCAGAGCTTCCCCAAGACTGCTGTGAAAGACATGCTCCACCTTAATTGTTGGTCCTTGCAAACAAATCTTTTGTTTGTCCACAGGGTCAGAGGCAGAAGGTAAGAAAATTGGGGTTGGTGGTCTCCCTGGGAACAGGGAAGCCTCCGCAGGTCCCGGTGAGCTCTGTGGATGTTTTCCGCCCGTCCAACCCTTGGGAGCTGGCGAAGACCGTCTTTGGGGCCAGGGAGCTTGGCAAGATGGTGGTGGATTGTGTGAGTACTGGGAGGAGGGGGTGGGGAAAGACCCGTGGGGCTGCTTGCAGGGAGGGAGCAAAGGTTTCCAGTCTTCAGCTTCTTTGTTTTGGAAGAAAATTTTATTTCCTTGGAACTGCTCCAACCATGGCCAGTTCAGGGAATGGACGTAGTGGGTAACCTAAGAATTCCGGGAGCACAGCAGGTCTGAAGCCCTGTCTGCCTGTTTGGGGTTTCAGGTGCCAAAGGAGGTGCAGTTCCTGCAGCTGTAAGGAGCTAAGGTGTGGGAGAGCTGAGGACAGGATGGTGGTCTGTGACCCCTAGGAACATTTGCAGGTGTGAGTTCGTGAAACTCAGTATCTTTCCAGGGAGCGCTGATTATCATCTGAGGAACCTGGACCAAAAAAATCATGCCTCAGAAAACACCAATTCGTTTTTCTTTAGAAAAGCTTTGTTATCCCCACTGGGGAAATTAGCAAATGCTAGAGAAGTGGGAGTATCACTAACAAAAAGCAGTAGTTCAGAGCTGTGGTTAGGAGTGTGTGATAAGCATATGTTCTTGGATGCTTCAGAAGGGGGCTCATTAAATGTTGTACAGAAAACACTCCAAATGAATGAAAGCCAGAAAGATCAGAACTGAGGTTTTGACTATAATCTCAATTCTGTTGCTTTATCTCCTCTTAACTTCGTAAAGCTAGAAAATATCTGGGGAGGTCTCTCTGCTTCCCCTGTCTTTTATTTCAGGGCTCCCAGGGAAGTTGTCCCAGGATAGCCCAGAAAGCTTGCAGTAATCACAGGCTCTACTGGTACTGGGCTTGGAGAGAAATGGATAGAGGTGAAATCCCAAGGAGGCTGTGATTCAGATCATCCTGGGGGTTTCTTTAAGGGAATCCATTTGGTGCTGTGATGGATGGAGGATCTGTAGGGTGCGATTCCCTGTGTCCCAAGGATCCAGGAGCACTGTTCTTATGTCAAAAAAAACCCAACAAAAAGCCACCCCACTCTTGGTGGTGAACGTTGCCATCCAGAATGCACTTGCTCCTGGTTTTTCCTCTCCCTCTGTGGCTTGTGCAGGTTCGGCTTGGTGCCAGGGGAGCCTCTTGGAGGCAGGGGGAGAGCAGTGTGACAGTCAGGCTCTAACTGTGGGCCTCTTTCTCCTGAAGTGCACTGACGCAGATGGCCCAGCTGTGGATCGTGCGAGGGCCTGGTGCGAGATGACAGATGTCCAATATTTCCGGTAGGAGCTTCCTTTCCACTCTCTGCACAGACCTATTTTTAGGCCTCTCACTTTGGACCTGGCTGTGGCATGCGTCATCCCAAATCGTGTCCCCTCTAGCGGCATGCCTGCCCAGACCTGACTCCCTACCCCCTTTCCTTATGCCTCAGTGACATATCAGAGGATGTCACGGCCCACTCTGAGCTGAGCATGCCTTGTCTGGAGTCGGTTAGTGGGGGCTCGGGGGATGCTGTCTAACAGGGTCCTTAGGGGATGTGGATCCTGCCCTGTTCCACCAGCACAGCGTGTTTTGAGGCTCGTGCCTTAGGTGGTGCAGTTGCTGAACTGAGTCTCAGCCTTGAGTGGGGTTGTGTCTTGAAGGAAGGGGAAGGCCTCTGCTCTACAAGCCTGCTAGATAAGGGGAAGTGAACACCTAGGACAGTGGGAGCCACTTCACACAAATCTTGTGCTTGGCACACTTGCTGCCTTCTCGCGCTCATGTTTGTGCCCAGCTGGTGATGCTGTCTTGCCGTATGCAGGCTCAGCCCTCAGCTGCACACGGAGGTGATGTTGGATGAGGTGAATGACAGCGTACTGGTGAATGCTCTCTGGGACACCCAGCTTTACATCTACCAGCATCGGGAGCAGTTTGAGCAGTTGGTGCAACATCTCTGCTGATGACTGACCTGGAAGTTCCTGTTCAGCATCCCCGTGGCAAGGATCAGCAGATGTTGAAATGGCTCGGATTTGCCCTTGAACCAAGATGTTGAGGTTGGGGAGGGACTACTGCTACTAATCATGAGGAATTAATGATATTTAATAGACAACAGCGCACATACATGTGTATCCCAGGACACACCCATGTATTCCCAGACAGTTGTGAAATGCTGACAGTTATCTTTGTACTGTAACCCCATCTCTGCTGCTGTGCTCGGTTTTGCTGCTCTGCTCTCTGACTGTACAGCCCTTCCCAGAAGCCAGAGCCCCCACCTACCTGTCTTGAGCTGTAGCAGCTGGAGGCTGTCTCCTGTCTGTGCAGCACCTCCACTGACAAAGCACCATGCACCTTTCCACATCACAGAATGGGCCAAGGCCAGATAAAGCTTCAGGGATTACTTGGCCCACTAGGGCCAAGGTGTTTTGGAGTGTATAGTATGGGGAAAAGGGATTATTCTTCCCTCAACACCCCCAGTTTGAAGGGGAGGAGAAACGCTGCAACTTTCTGCAGTAGATATGACACAAAATGTTATGACTGGCCTTGGGAGAAGGGGGGACCATTTCCTGAGCTGGTTGTCTTCTGTAGCACCTTCCCCTTTCCTCTCCGAGATGGGTTGGCGGCACAGGTACTGACTGTGCCCAGGGTGGGAGCAGACACCCCCCGCCCCCGAGACTGTTTTGTGCCACCTGACTTGCTGTGCTACTGCTTACTCAAGGGCTGAGATGTGAAAGCCTGTCTTTACTTGCAGCAAGCTCAAGATGAGGGACAATAGCCTTGGCTTGGTAGAGAGATCGTTTCTCTTTATTCTTAACATGGAATTGAAATGCTCTGAGATCAGTTCCCACCAAAGAAGCTGACCCTGTGACAATTTGGATTTACTTTTTTTACTGCTGGAAGTTCTATTGTGAATGCTATACTACTAAATGTTTCTGCAGTAAATTTTCATATTTAAAAATAATTTATGTATCTATTTGGAGGCGTTTTGAGGAGTAACCTGAAAAACTGAATTCTTAGTCATTTGCTTTTGACTAGATGGACTGCTGTTGTGAACAGTGCTTCTATGCAAAACTAACATGACGTGAAATAAAGAGAGGTTTGCATTTGGTTCCGCTGTCATGCAGTCCATGGTCGTCTTGTCTCTCTCTCTCTCTCTCCATCGTACAAAGTCCCAGAGGGGTTCTGAACTTGCAGCCTCTGAATTTCTTACAGGTAGAAAATCAGGAATTGGGCTTCTTGAGGCACAGGGTTATACCCTTTGTGTGGGCTGAAGAGGTGAATGGCCTGTCCCTGCAGCCAGCCCTGGGAGCACGTGTGAGGTGTGAGTGGCTGGCTGTCCCACAAAGCATGGCACTGCATGCTGGGCTTATCAGTTGCAGCCAGTGGAGAGGCTTTGGACTAGGTCCCATGTGAGAATCCTCTTGGAGCTGGTCTGGCCTAAAAAGAGGAACACTGAAAACCCTCGGGATACAAGTGACTGGAGACGGGGCTTTAACTTTGGTATCCCCAGGTGGTTCCTGGACAAGGTAACTGCTGCAAGCTTGTTGGACCTGGTGCCCACTGATTCTTAAGGGAGGGACACTACTGGCAGGAGTGTGGGTACTGGGTCATGAATAGGGCTAAAAACTGATTATCTGCCTTCTGATCTTCACAAATGAGATTGTGGAAATTAAGGGGCTTTTAATGTGGAGTAAAGGTTTTCTTTTTCCTACGTAACGGAGGGGCTTACCTTCCTGGGGAAAAACCCCTACATCTTGGGATGGAGAGAACATGACCTCCTTTCTCCTTTTTGCCCCTGGCTTTCACTCTTCCCCCTCTACAAGCCTGCACCATCTGCAGGGACTTCCCAGAGTGATCTGTGCTCGGGGCTCCTTACACGCAGGCAGGGAGAGCAGGAGGGTTCAGGTGCAAGCTCATGCCTGCCGTTAGGGAATCTCATTGAGACGGGGAATGGAAGGGATGCTAAGAGCCAGAGGGCTGAGGCCTGGGGTGGGGGAATAGTGGGCAGGGAAGAGGTAAAACCTGTTTTGAGCTTTCCTTATGTTTTCCCCCAGCCCCTGCTATTTGCTGCCTGCGATGGCAAGCTGTGTGCGAGGGACCTGACGATGCTCTGCTAACACAGTGAGGCCAAGTGAGCCACCTCCGAGCGGTGGCAGTGATGGAGGCAGCGAGCCATAAGGCGGTTACTCTGGCAGGTGGCTGGCTCTGCAGGTGTCAGGGCAGGGAGAGCTGGGTAGCGAGCCAGCAATCAATAATTCAAGGAGGCAGTCACATGCCCTTGCTGGCTGTCACAGGATTCCTCTCTCCCCAGAGTCCAGTTACTTCCAGAGATCAAGTTCCAGTCTCTTGGCTGGTGAATTATTAAACTCCAGCAGTGCTCCATTTCCTTTGTACCACGCCTGTGTCTTCCTGCTGTCCTACCTCGCCAGTGACGGGCTCTTTCCATCCAGCCGGCTGTGCAGAAGCAGAGTCCTCCAGGCCAGCATAGCACCTTGTGCTCTCCTTTGCTCCTTGCTTCTCTGTGGGAGAGGGAAAAGGCTCTGGAGATGGACCTGTCCTACAGATCCACCATCTCCATCTATAAGGTGAGTGCCGACACCAGAGGCTGCTTGTGTCTGCCTAGAGGAGACGTGCGGGTGGGAGGAGAAGAGCTGTTTTCTGCCAAAGGCTCCCTTGAAAGGTGGACAGCCAAAGGCTTGATCCATACCCAGGCTGAACTGCAGCAGCTCCTGTGGGCTCTGGGCTGTGTTTGAGAGCAGACGGCTGGAGGGGAGGGTGGTGTGTGTCTTAAGGCAGATCCAGGAAGGAACTGGGCAACCAGGGTGGTTCGGACACGGAGCATGTTTATGAAGGATGATGCTCCTTGGTTGCCGATAGGAAGCTGGAGCTCAGTCAGCTGTTTTGCCCTTTGCTGGAAAAAGCAGTCTGATCTCACGAACGCTCCCCTACGCGCATCGGTGCTGCATCAAGGTGGTGAGAGCTGGGAGAAGGGGGAATTGCTTATTCCAGCCTCTGGTCTTCTCTGCTGTAGGCGATAAACACCTTTGATACATACAGCAGGTAAGAGCAGAGAGGCTGGTCTGAAGCAGTCCATCCCTTCTCTTAGCAAGCTACTGACTCTGGCAGTGCACCAAATCCTGTCCAGGAAAAAGTTGTGTTCATGCCTGGATAATAAGCGGTGGCCCTCACCCCAACAGGCTCAGGGGTGAGGGGAAAGGCTGCTCAGATGCCCTTGCAGTAACTCCCCTGTCTGCAGTGGGTGTGGGGCCTTGAGAGAAAGCCATCTTCAGGTGACCACTTGGCTCTCCAGAGAGCTACCTTGCCCTCTGGCATTGCTCCTCTCCTGGCTGACTGCAGAGGACTCAGGGCAGCCAAAGGTCCTAGCTACCTCCAACGCAGGGAGCTGACTTCGTGCACGGCTGTACATCACCACGGCCATCCAGCATCATGGCTGGGGGAGCTCTCTGGGTCCCTGCTGCACCCAGCCGAACCACAAGCGGGAGGGCATCAACCTGCTGAGGTCTCTGGAGTGTGGGGAAGACTGGCATTAACACGCTTCTGCATGGCCACAGAGTATCCTGGAGCAGTTCAACCCGGCGCTGGAGAACCTGGTGTACCTGGGGAACAACTACCTGCGTGCCCTCCACGGTGAGTGGGGTCCTGCATGGCTCAGGCTCCTGATTGTGCTGCTGTGTCCATCCTGGGTGTCCACTGTGCATCAGGAAGGACTGCTGTCACCCAGGGCAAGGCTGCTGGTCCCCCCATGGCATGTCCTCAGCTGCTCTTACTCACTTTTCTCCTGCTCCAGGACCCGCGGCTGTTATTGGGCACAGATGGGGAGAGACAGGGTGCCCTTGCCTATAGGCGAGGTACCAGGGGGTGGCTGTCTTCTGCGCTGCTTGCTGGGGCTGGTGATGGTGGGAAGGCAGGCCAGATCCTTACCTCCTCTCTCCTCTCCTCACAGCATTATCCAAAGCGGCTGAAGTGTATTTTAAGGCAATTGAGAAGGTTGGGGAGCAAGCGCTGCAGAGCTCCACCTCACATGTGCTGGGTAAGGCTCTCCCGCTTGCCATCCTCTGTCCTGTGATGAACCACAGTTACACTTTTTTAGCTTTCCCCATTAGCTAGTCCCTTTCCAGGTATTGGGGGAAGGAAGACAGCTCCTCTAAATGGTGTCTCACAGCGCCAGGCCCTGTCCAGCCAGTAAGAGTCAAATCTATTGTGTATCCTTGAATATCCCCCAAGGCCCCAGCACTCTCCCTTGTATCTCTCTGAGATCAATGACTGAGCCCAGCTCCTGGGATGGACCTACAGCGATGGAACTCTCATGGAAACCAGCCCTTGCTGAGGCATCCTGCCCTGAGAGCTGAAGTTTTCATCTTGGAGGAACCATATTACTCCTCCTTGCAGGTGTGAGGGAAAAGCCGGAGAGCATGGACTGACAACAGCTGATGGGGTGTTGTCCTCCTAAGCCTGCAGCCAGCTGAAATGGCAGCTCGGAGCTGAGGGTCTTACACTCAGCAAATGCAGTGCAAATAGCTCTGCAGCCTAATGATGGCTGTTGAAAATATGTTTAGGGAACTGCTCTGATACTTAACATTTCAGTAAAAAACTTCCAGCAGATGTGTCCCTTCTGCAGACTGCTACCATCATCTGCACCACCCAGCTCACTCTTATGCTCCCTGTCATCAGTCTCTTCCCTTCACGGTTTCATAATGCCAACACTGGTGAAGTGGGACTGCACACAGCATCAGCAGTGGGTGCTGTAGCTGCTTTCCTGTAGGACAGCCAGAACCGTGCACCATAGCTGAGGTGCCACTGGGGGTGGAAATGGAGCTCGTAGGGGCTGTGGCAGAGCAGAAACCCGGCACCCAGGGCCCATGGCAGAGCCAAGGCTGCCTGCCAGCACCACAGGCTGTAGCAGAGTGCTGGTCTGGCAGGTTCATGGGCTGGAGCAACCCCATATTGGCAGTGTCTGGGGAGTGGTGGCAGAACTGACCCCTGGGGAGGAGGGGTGCAGAGAGCAGTGCGTTGCAGTATCTGTTGGACTTTCACACCCATATATCAGCCTGAGCCGCACGCTACTGGTCTGCCTCCTTGGGCACACAAGGAAATGGCCGCGGGATTTTTCCACCCTTTCCTGTCTCTTTCCCTGAAGGTGAAATTCTGATGCAGATGTCCGACACGCAGAGACTCCTGAGCTCTGATTTGGAAGTCGTGGTGAGTGGTTTTGCCGGGGGCTGATGCAGGTGGGGAAAAAAGGGACTTCCTTAATCACAGCATGCCAGCATTTTCCTGATTTGCCCCATCTCCCACCCTCTGACATGCCTGCAGGCAGGTGCCTGCCTCCCTGCTATCCCTGCTGTGCGTGACAGAGGTGTGTTACAGAGCTGGCATGCCCAGAGCCTGGCTATTGTTCAATGTTTGGTGCCGTTGGTGGACTGTCACCACCTCTCCACAAGCGCGGTGGCAGGTGCACAGTAGACTGAACAACGCCCAGCTCTGAAGATGTGGCAAGGCTGTCCTCTCTTTCCCTGGGTGGCAGTGGTGGGACAGGAGTGGAGGGGAGGCTAACCCTTCCAGACACTGCTGTTTGTGCCTGTGCTGATGATCAGGGGTTAACAGTCCGGTGGGTGCTGAGTGCTGACCCCCAGGCTGCAGGGGTGCTCCATGGTAGCCCTAATGTGCCCATTTCTGGCTTCTGTATGGGGTTCAGGTGGCAAAGGAGTTGCTAGCTCTGTGGGTTTTGCGAGCCACCCCTTCACCCCATATGGTGAAGGGACAAGGGTGATGGCTCTTCCGCCTCTTCCAGGCTCAGACCTTCCACGTGGACCTGCTGCAGCACATGGAGAAGAACACCAAAATGGATGTGCAGTTTATCAGTGTGAGTGATGAACTCCCTTCTCCTTCTTAACCCTCCTTGTTTCCCTCTCCCCTCTACCCAAGGGCTTTTGCTTTCCTCGTTTCCCTCTCCCCTTTACCCAAGGGCTTTTGCTTGAGCACTTGAGGTGTTTCCTTGACTTTCCTCAGCAGGAGTCAAGGGGCCTTATCTTCTCCTCTCGTCATCAACCCTAGTTTGGCTGATGGTGGAGGCCTAAAGAGGGCAGGCAACTGTTCTCCTTTGTGCAGTGGGACTTGCCGAATGCTTCAACGGGGCCGAGAGACTTGGCATCCCAAAAGCAGAGTTCCCAGCTTCCCCAAACCACAGCCTTTGCGTGGGTGTGGGTCCTGTGCCATTGTGGCCCAGCTGGCCATGCTGGTGGGTAGCGTCATGGAGGGAGACAGAGGCCTGGGGGCTTGCTCCCAGTGCCAGGGGAGCTGGGCACCAGTTTTTGCTCCTGAGATCCTGAGGCTCATTAGCACTCTGGGGCCCTTCAAAATGAAGAGAAAGGTAAAGACAGACATTTTATAAGAGGTTCAGGTGAAGCCTGATTTCAGGGGGACTCAGGTGCTCAACCACCCATCAGAGCAGGACCCCTGCTGCATCACAGTGTGGCTGGGTCTACGGTTCCTCACCCAGCCTGGTTTCTCCCTGGCAGGAAAGCCAGAAGCAGTATGAGCTGGAGTACCAGCGCAGAGCCACCAACCTGGATAAGTGCATGGCAGAGCTGTGGAGAATGGAGAGGGCCCGTGATAAAAATGTCCGGGAGATGAAGGTGAGCAGTGATTGGAGGAAGGGGAGTTGGAAAAAGAACTGGATGATTTATCTGGAGCTAGGACTGATTTCTGAGCAACCTTGTCCTTCCTTAAAAGCCAGGGGGTTGTCCCCAGTGTTCAAAAGGCAGCAGGCTTATCTGGAAAGGAGGAAACTCCTTTTCTACAGGATGCTGTTGACCTGTGGTGCTCACTCCTGCCAAGCCCTTGCCTCATTTAGCAAGCCTCAGTGAGCAAGGACTTGGTCCCTGGCACTCTGCTGTAGCTCCTCTGTGCTGCTCCAGCACTGCGAGTGGACTGAGAAGCTGGTAGACACAATGACCTGTTTCACCCCTTCCCTTGCTGTGTGTGAGCCCACTCTGCTGGATTTACACTGATCCCTTCCTTCCTCTTTCCCCTGTGGCCCAGGAGAATGTGATGCGACTGCGCTCGGAGATGCAGGCATTTGTCTCTGAGAGCCAGAGGGAGGCTGAGCTGGAGGAGAGACGCCGCTACCGCTTCCTGGCTGAAAAGCACCAGATGCTCTACAACACTCTCCTCCAGTTTTACAGCAGGGTACGGCCCTGGTATGCCAGGGAACAGAGCTGGGGGAGCAGGCAGCATGGTTGGAGGTGGGGCATGCAGACAGGAGGGAGCCAGGGCTGAGCTGCCCCTTGGGTGAAGGCATCATCTGTGCATGGACTGGGCAGGAAACTCTATTTCATTTCTTGCTGTGGTGTCCAGGCTGACCGTACTAGGCTGGGAGAGCGTGGCTGGGGGTGAGGATGGTGCTGACATGGCGTTAGTTGGGTGTGTGTGAGTGGTGGGAGAGGGAAGGGCGATGTAGGTGTTTATGGCAGGGTCGCTGGGACCACAGGGTCTCTGCTGGAGGGTGCTATCCTAGAAATTCACTCCTGCAGGGCCCTGTTTAGCTATTCCCACAAACATAATTGTGGAGGACCTGGTCCCTAATCTAATGCACACGGCAGCCCTTGGCTCCCTCTGTAGCTGTTCTGCCCTGTCCGTCACCCCCTCTTCTCTCTCACCAGGCCCGGGGCGTGATCCAGACCAAGGCGCCACAGTGGAAGGAGCAGCTGGAGGCCAGCCACAACCCCTCAAACAGCCACTCACAGGGGCTTCTCGCGGCCTCCCATGGCCAGGGGTATCCATCAGGCCAGCTCACCCCCACCCACCTTGAGATGGTGAGGAGCCCACAGATAGCCTCTGCCTTGGTGGTGGCGAGGCTGCAGCCGCCCATTTCAGGCTGCGGGGCAAGGCCAGTCCTTGGCCGACCATGGTACTTGCTGCCTTGTCCAGCTTCCATGGCCTTTCCTGGCCAAGATGAAGGGAAGCGTGTGTATGGGCTGCAATGGGGCAACATGCTGGGTTTGGCTTTCTGAGAGGGACTGGGTATCTCTCAGAGCATCTCCTGCTTGACGTGGCCCCTGTGGATTCAGCCTCCTTTCCTTCCAACAGCCCCAGAGACCCCTTGGGGACTTTGCTTCTCCCATGACTGGGAGTAGATCCAGCGTCTTCTCTCCAGAGCCTCCAGAAATGAGACTGTCTCCTCAACCAGAGCCCCCCAGGCGGCCGCTGCGGAGGACTCCATCAGCCAGTATGACCCATGTCTGGGAGCAATGCCGTGGGGAGACATAGCAGTTGGGCCTCTCTGGGAACAGGGTTGGGTTTGAGGAGGGACCACCACTCTATCGGACCACATTCCTGGGCATGGTGAGAGGACAGTGCATATGGGAGCTGGGGAGGGCAAGGCTGAATGAAGCAGGGGGTGAGCACAGCCTTCAGAGCAGGGTCCATCCAGGATGAGGCCAGGTTTCCTGGCTGGCTTTCTGAGGGGGGGGGAACCCACAGGTGTGCAATTTTCAAGGCTCCTTGAACCATGAGGGCTGGTTCTTACTGGAGTTCCCATTTTGGTAATGCACCTTCCCTTGTGCTACCAGATTAAATATTACCCTGCCCTACAAAACCAGCCAGTTACCTCATGTCTCACCTGCTTTTCCTTCCTGAAAAATTTCAGCTTAAAGTGTTTAAAAAAAAAAAAACAACCAAGGGAAGGGGGAGAGGAAAATGGCCCAGATTCTTAGTTGCTCTAGTAGGGTTGGGAAGAGGGACATCAGCCAGTCATTTAGCAGGCAGTGCCTGTGCCCTAGACATCTGGCCAAAGAGGACATAGTGCAAAGTATCAGCTTGAGTTGATTTCCTCCTGCAAGATGAATGTTTCCCCCTTCCCCATGCTATGCCCTGCTCTGCCTGCAGAGAAAGGCCACCTACTCCTCTAGGATAATTACTTGACTGGGGAAGCGCTGGTCCCTTCAAGGCAGTGTGGGTCTTGCAGGAGGATGCTGGACTCCAGCCAGACCCCTCTGATGCCTCGCTACAG
Source organism: Fregata magnificens (assembly GCA_013389945.1). NCBI lineage: Eukaryota > Metazoa > Chordata > Aves > Suliformes > Fregatidae > Fregata > Fregata magnificens. Next base: position 264,795 of record WAAD01021506.1, on the reverse strand, counting down.
GTTTGCTCCCTACCGGCCATACCTCCCGTTCGGGTTCCTTTGGCGAGGCCAGCAGTGGCAGCGAAGGCAGGAGGAGGAGTGACGTGGCGAGAGTGCAGGCTATCGTGCCCCATGCGACAGGCGCCAACCGGACCCTGCTACGGTTTGACCCTGGGGATGTCATCACAGTGCTGATGCCGGACGCGCAGAACGGCTGGCTGTATGGCAAGCTGGAGAGCTCATCCACGTACGTGACTTCGGCACCATAAATTGGCCTGGCAGGCTGATGCAGGCTTGTCGGGTCTGGAGCTGGGAGGCTTAAGCTTGAAATTATCTCCCCCCCTCCCCTCCCAGCATGGCCTGGGCACTGTGTCTCAGCCACCATCTGGGTTGGACATCGCCATGTCCTCATTCATGGGCTGTGCCTAGCATGGGGGCTGTCCAAGCCGAGGAGATGCGGTGGGGCAGGGTAAGCGTGGATGAGCTCCAGGGGCTTTGGGTAGAAGAGCCAGGGATGCAGTGACCCCCTCCTGGCTTGCATGACTGAGTGATTCCTGTCATGGGACCCAGCTCAGGGCCGTGAACTGCTGGAGTTACCCGAGAGGCCTGGCATTTCTCAGCTCACACCGCAACTGCTGCCGCACCCTGCAGCACAGACAGGGCATGGAAACTGCTGCACCCAGCGCTTACTGAATTACTCCCTGTGGCGCTGCTGGCCAACATGTGTGCAAAGCCTGCCCTGTTCCACATGGCACCCCTGCACTGTGCTCTGCAGGGAAGCTCACACTCAGATGTGAGATGAGCAAAAGCAGTGCCTTTCTTTTTGGGGGTTTTCTGGGGTTGGAGCTGCTTTGCCCTGAGGAGAAGGGATTTCCATGGCTTCCTTGTGTGCTGGCCTTGGTGGCCATGCTCAGTCCGAGCATCTCTTCCTGGATTGCACCAGTGTTGCTCCCAGTAGCAGGCATTTTGCAAGCCTCTGAGATAAGTGAGTCCTGCTCCAGGCTCAAGGACTCTCTTGCAATAAGCCCATGCCCCACCCGGCGTGAAAGATGTGCAGAAACCCTGTCACATGTGGTAGCGGCAGCAGCGGCTTGGTTGATGGGTGGGATGGATATAGATCAGGAGTACTGGGCAGCTGGATCTGAAGAACCACAAACCATGGTTGCCTGGACCTCATTCATCTCTGTTTCTGTGCCCTAGATGCGGCTGGTTCCCCGAAGCTTATGTCAAGCCTCTGGAGGATGCGAGGCAGATGGAGGAGCCAGCCACCAGGTAACAGGAGAGTAATTGGCCAGGCAGGAGCTGGCGTGGCTCCTGGTAGGTCACTAACACCAGTGGGTACCTGTTTGGGGTGTGCCCTGTGGAGAGCTGCAGTGCTCCCATGCTGGAGCATCTGCTGAGAGCCTTGCCGTGCCCTGAGATCTCACAGGCTTACCCTAGATGGCTCTCCTAACACGTGCAATATCGTCTCAAAGGCTCTTGTGACCGGGCCAGTCCAAGCCATGTATATTTTCTCCAGAGACATCCCATAGATACATGTTGTGGCTAGCACCTGTGCTGTTCCCTATTCCTTGCTCTTTGACTCTCACCCCACTGTCTTCTCCTCTTGCTCAGGTCCTTCCCACTGCGAAGCAGTCACAGTATGGATGACATCCTGGACCGTCCCAGCACTCCTTCCTCTAGCAATTACTGGCCTGCTGCTGCCCAGCCCAGTTTGCCGAACCCACCTCCCCTCTCAGTGGGTGCCAGCAGTCACCATAGTGGGATGGCCACTCTGGTCAGTTCTGGCTCCAAGGTGAGCGCAGGAGGAGTGACTGGTGTGTGTGTGTGGAGTGGGCCACATCTGACTTTCATCCTCCAAGGAACACCTTTTCTGCATTGGCCTGTTGAGAAAGAAAAACACCTTCCAGATGTTGGTGTGTGACCTCCTCCCTTCCTGAGCTAAGGGGTCGTGTTAGCACTGGCCTTTCTCACACAGTCTCTTCTCATGCCACCATGTCCTGGTGGCCCCTGCCAGTCAGCCCTGTGTGTGCAGATCCACAGTGCCTGGCTTTGCTCCCCCAAGGGACTGCTTTTTTGCCCCTGCCCTCCTCATTTCTCTCTCTTTTTGCTCACCAGGGACCCTTCAGTTCAGTCCTTTTCTCCATGACCTCCCAGCCTGATTTCTGGTGGCTCCAAGGCAGCACCGCTTTCTGCTAATAGTAGGACCATGAAGTGACCAGGCTGGGCTGGGAGTGGGTGACCGGCTAACAGAGATGCCATCCTCCTTCTCCTTTCAGAGAACAGAGAGCAGTTTCGTAGGGCTCCTCTTCTAAATTCAAGCAAGGGTTGGGTTAAAGTCACAGCTGGAGTAGGGGAAAAGCTAGGGGCAAAGGCTGAGAGCACAGCCATTTTGGAGAGCCTTAGAACAAGTTGTGTCCAACCCATGGCTTATGGCTCCACCTATCACTGCTTCCAGCTGTGGGAAATTGACTGGTGAGGACAGTCAAAGTTAAAGTTGAGAACAGTTAAAGATGGGGAACCTGGGAGAGCAAAGAACGGTGCTGCCCATGGGGCATTTACTTGCTAAGTCTCATAGGAGGCTGGGAAACCTCATCTCTGGTTCCAGGCCAGTGTGAGGTTGCAAGCAACCAAATGGCTCAAAGGACTGAAAAATGTAACATCTAATTACTCTTTTTTCCCTTCATGTCCTGCTCTGTGATTTCAGGGAGCCTCAGGCTGCACAATGCGGAGGGGAACAGGTTCTGCAACCTATCCCCTGCTCTGGGTCACCGGTTTCCATCCAGTCCTGGGTCTAAGGTGTAAGGATAGACCTGGGATTGAGCAATAAAGCATGTGGAACATTTAGAGTACCATGGCAGAGAAATTGAGCCTCATTAGAAGTTTGTAAAGACTCAGCCTTGCTCTAAACTTCTGCCCGAGACATTCTCCAGTTGAGCCAGCAGCAAATGGGTACGTTTGACTTCCCAGCTGGAACGCAGATAGCCACACATGGCTTTCTTGTCTGCCACCAGCTACAGAAAACGGTGTACTTTAGCAGGCCAGTTGTCACTGATCCTTCATTACCTATTGGCCAAGAATAAGGGCCACAGGGCCTAGGTCCATCTTTTTCCATCAGGTTGGTCCACATTTAAGCAATATGTGGTGTAGGGTAGGGTGCAGCCCTACAGCTCTTGAGTTCCCCATGGATGCAGGAAGCATGTGAAGGCACTGATGATAAACTCTTTGCCAGGGTGTGTGGGCAACGTGAGGGGGGCATATCTGGCTGTGCTGGCAGGGTGAAACGTAGCTCAGACTGTGCTCTTGCTGTGCTCTTCACACTTTGGGTATCTGAGGCATCTCCTTTCTTCCCCAAGACAAAGGGAGCTGTCTTAGGGGAATAGGGAACCTGTGGTGTAGGGACAACCCCCACCACAGAATTCAGGGTGTTATCTGTAGTGGTGAATTTGTGGGATTATGCAAAGTTTGGATGAATAAGGAGTCAGAGCCCTGTTAATAGGACTTGGGCTCCTAACTCGCTTAAGTGTTTTGTGAAATCTTCCTCCATGTGTGCAGTGTTTCCTGCCCCACTTTTGTCTCACCATTCCCCTCCCCACCCCGGATCACTCACTGCTGCTTTTCTTTTCACTGCAGAAATCAGGAGCATTTGACCAGCCCCCTGAACTCTTCCCACGGTGAGTGAAGCGTGGAGCTGCACTCTGGAATTATCAGATGGGGGGGGCATTAGTATAATACTACTATTATTTAATCTTTTGGAGTATCAAACATGGGAGGAACAGGGAAGTGTCTGGAGGAAAGAATTGTACAACCCACCTTCCAGGACAGGAGGTGGGCCCACAGAGGTGGGCCATTCTGGCTGACGGGGAAGGCTCTTTCCTACCTCTGGTAATATGAGGTAGGACCTGAGCACCCTGAGTAGATGGCCAGACCTGTATGCTCCTTCTAATCCATCTTGGAAGAGCCACAATAGCAGCCTGAGCATGGAGCTATGTGATTTGTGCAGCTCTGCCTGCTTGGAAAGGGCTGAGGCGTAAGGGACGTGGCTTTTAGCTTTGATGAGTCAGGTCTGTGGAGATGAGACTTGCCATAAATCCCTGCTTTCCTTCCCCCTGCAGCTGGGTTGGTTTCTGGCATGGTGCTGTGGCCTCTTTCTGCTCCCTGGCTCCTTGCTTGGAGCATCAGGGGCCACAAGTGTAGGGTGCTACCGCAAGGGACAGATGTATGCTAGTGTCCCTTCTTCATCCTATGGAAGAGGCAGGGTAAGAAGCCCTGAGGAGAGCCCAAGGGGAACCACATGGGAACCTGCAGCAGGGTGTGTTAAGGAGGGAGAAAACACTCAGCAGCCAGCTTTGCCACACTCTCCTCCTTGGCATGGAGGTGGCTGTCCAGCAGGACTAAATAGCCTTTGCTTGGTCAGTGGGACCCCTGCGTGGTCTTTGCAGATTTCCTGATTGCCTGTTTCCTTTCTTCTTCCAGAGGTACCAACCCCTTTGCCACAGTCAAGCTGCGTCCCACAGTCACCAATGACCGCTCAGCACCCATCATTCGATGAAGCGAGGCTGCAGATGGCAGACAATTTCAGCAGGGAAGGGGGAGGCATACAAGTGATGGGCTGTGATCCCCAGCTGGGCAGCAACCTACTGCTACCACTCTCGGAGTAACCTTTCTTTTCTCCTCCCTTCCCTCCGGGTCACGGGGGCCTGTCTCGCCTGGCTGTCTGGCATGCTTTAGCCAGCAGCAGATCCCTGCTGCTCTTTTTGGATTGCCCTCCATCCCCCCTCCCTGTGTGATGTTACTGTACTTGAGTGGGAGAAGTCTGGTGTTACTGGTGCCGGTGGCCTGGGAGAGGGGATGCTGCTGGTCTGGGAGGTGGAGGGACGGATGGGTAAGCATGGGGCAGTGCTAGCAGGATGAGGAAGGCAAAGCTTTGCTAGCCCTGCTGTGGGCAGAGAAGGACACTCACTGAACTGTCCTTTTGCTACCAGAAGAATGAACCCCAAAGAGAAGAGGCCACGAGACGGCTTCCAGCGACGTGGTCTGGCTGACGGGGTCTGCAGCATGCAGCTCTCTGCTTTCAGCCCCTTTGGCAACCGTGTCTGTTTGTAGCAGCTTCTCACCCACGGCGCAGCCCCTTCCCTTGCTGGGCAGGCCTGGGGCAAGGCGGGGGGAGGTGGCAGGGCCCAGCGCTGCTGCCCTGCTCCTTTGCCTATTGTCCTGTGGAAAAGATTTGGGTTTTTTTAAAATAAAATGGAGAATGCTGCTTCCGTAGCTGTCCCAACAGCCGGGACATCACCTCTCTCAGAGGAGGCAGGGGGAGGAGGACGTGGGGTCCCTGCCAGCACTGGGGCCATGACAGCTGCCCATGGTCAGGGTGCTGAACGCCGCAGCACGGTGGTGCCGGCTAGGGCAACCGCCAGCCCAGGGGGCCAGGGCGGTCATGGAGAGCACCAGGAGGGCTGCATGACCCACTGCCAGCCACCTCCTGACCCCCCCTAGGTGTCCTGCCACTGGAGGGCAGCAAGCCCCCGCTTCCTGGCCACCATGCACAGGCAGGCCTTGCCCGGGAGGACAAGGCCTGGCGGCCATCTTCTCCTCGCCCAGGCTGTGAGCCCCAGGGGTGCCCTGGGGCAGCTCGGTGTAGGGGGGGAACGCTCCCCCAGGGACCTGCGGGGACCTGTGGGTGCTCCGCCAGCCTGGCCCCACTGCCAGGGGCCAAATGGAGAGGCGGCGAGGGAGGGAGCATGAGCAAGGGCCAGGGCNACCACCAGAAAGGCACAGCAGTGGGGGCTGGAGGGCTTTGGGGGTTTACAGCCTGGGCTTTTCCCTCCCCCCTCCCTGAAATCCCACCTAGGGTGAACCCCAGCCCCCTCTCTGAAAGTAAAACAGGTTCCCTCATGCATGGCCGGAGATTGGCTTGTCCCTGGCGCCCACCAGGCACCCTCCTGGGTGGCAGCTGCTGAGGGGGTTCATTTTGGCAGCGGGGGGTGGTTAGCGAGCTGCCAGGTGTGGGCTGGATCCCACCCTTCGAGTCAGGGACAGCAGTGATTCCTCAGCCAGTCCACCTTGTCTTTGCTCTCTGCTGGGCACATGCCCTGCAGAACTGCGCCAGCACTTCTCCATCCTTCTGGCTGGCAGCTGAGGAAGGGGTGGGGAGCTTTGAAAGCAGCCCCTTCCCCCATTCTGCCCCTTACTGAAGGATGGGCCTGTGCCCTCATCCTCCGCTGTCCCCCTCCCCGGCACCCACTGTCCTGGCTGGGTCCATCACCAGCACCCCCCACCCTTGCCCTGCTTCCTCCTGCCTCGGCCCCTCCGAATCTGCCCCCTGCCAGCCTGCCCCACTCTGCTGGGGGAAAGGCGAGGAGCCCCTGGGCAGCGGGATTACCGGGGGATTCAGGCCGCGGCAGGCAGCCACCTCCTCCCCATTGGCTGGAAAAGCCTCTTAAAAGTGGAGAAGTGCTTTCTGCCCGCTCAGCACCCACTGGTCTCTGCGGACCTGAAACCATAAGCAGCTGCTGACCCACATCCACACTGGGAGCACCGTGGGGCACTACCTGCACCCACAGGAGGCAAGGGGCTCCCTTGTGCGGGGCGTCCCCCTGGATTCGCCACGGGCGACTTTGCTGGGCAGCGTTGGAGCCGGAGGAAAGCAGGCTGAGAAGGGGATTAGCTCTCTCGTGAGGGCGTAGTTGCCCCGAAGGAAGGAGTGGGGCACAAGAGACTGCTTGACAGGCACTGGATTCCTGCAGGCATCACCCTGTGCCCAGCTGACGGCGTGCCCACCATGGAGCAAAGAGCCAGCAGGACCATCTAACTGGGTGCCCTTGTCCAGAGCCGGGAAGTGCCAGCCGGAGGGAGAAGGGAGCACTGCGGACAGGTCCACTCCGCCCTCGGAGGCTCAGCCTCAGGGGGGGTCCTCAGCCCGTGCTCAGGAGGTCATCACTTCGTTGTGCAGGTCAGTGGCGCGGAGGGGTGCTTGCATCCTGGCACCGGCTGCCGACGGGACAGCTTGTCCCAGGCCTGCACTCGTTTAATTCTCTAATGAATGCTTTCCCAGGGTGTTGTCTATGGGCTGAGGAGGCTGGTGGCATGAATCGTGGCCCTTGCATTTAGTAAACAGACCTCACCACCCCATCCGTACTGTGTGGAGGCATGAGGAGCCATCCTAGCATTCATGTGGACCCTCCTGGATGCAGCTTGCCTGGCACAGCAGGGCTTTGCTGGGCATCATCCAGCACCAACTGCTCTGTGTGCATCCAGGGACTGGTAGCTATGGCTGAACCTGCTGTGGCCTTCACCCTCCCAGCTTGGGCTGGTGACTTCTGGTTTCAGTGCAAGTCTTCTCCTGGCACCCACCTGTGGCTAGCTCTTTGGCAGTGCCTGCTCTGGCCCACCTGCATGTGATGCACAGGGAAGGGCAGGTGCCCATGCTGATGAGCTTTTAAGTGCATGTGAACTTACCCGTGGTATTTTTACCTGTGAATAAAGCTCCTTAACTGAGGAGAAAATAATAGCAAGCTGTAGAGTGTGCAAAGGGAGGTGCAGGGCACATGGTGTGACCACCGTGTGCAGCCGTGAGCAGAAGACCCAGCGTATGTGCCGGGGTGTTAGGAAGAAGGCGGCTCGGAGCTGCCTGGCTCAGAGCTGGGATAAATCACCAGCAGAGCTATGCTATAGCATATTGGCTTTGGAGGCATCTCCACAGGTGAGCTCCTCTGGTGCACCTCATCTTTTTCAGCCAACATCTAGCTGCAGGCAGGTAAAAGCCCCTTCATGCCTTGTTGTACAGTTATGTAGCACTGAGCAAGTAGCTCCTGCAGAGATACCTATCCAATGCCAAACTCAAACAGTACTGATGGATATTTGTCTAACGTGCGCTTCAAAATCAGATGCTGTTGACTTATCATTGACAGATGATGCTACAGAAATCTCTGAAGAGCATGCCACAGATGTACAAATATTTTCTTGCTAGGAAGCTGGGAGGGGAAGATGAATTGCAATGGTTTGATTGATTCATTTGATTTGTGGTGCGGGACGAGATCAAGAGCGAGGCTGGGAGAGGGGCTTGGGTAAAAAGGCTCAGGGTGTGTTTGGTGTCAGTCGCTCTTATTTGAGGTAGCTATGTGCAGCAGATGGTGCAGTGGTGGAGCACCAGCACTGATCGAGAAATTGTTGCGCTTTTGCAGCAGGTTACCTTTTGTACAGCTGTACCTAGCTTGTCAGTCAGGTGGAGCTGGGAGAGGAGCAGCAGGTGGGTAATGGCAGAAGCTGAGCGAGACTGTTCTGTCTGGCTGTCCTGGTGCCAGTGATCCAGATAGCACCAGAAAGGGTGTGAGAGGGAAGGTGTGGGTGTCTGGAGAGTGTATAATTAATCTTTTCTTCCTTGCAATGATTGTTTGCCTTGAAAATGTCTTTATAGCACCCTATTCTCAGTTCATGCCTCTGCCCCTTGCCACAGTCCCTGAGACTTGGGCTGGGGCGGGGAGACTAGAGTAGCCTGTGCCGGCCCCTGTGGTTCAACCTGAGAGTTGTTAGGATACGGCCGTCCAGAAGAGCTGCCCAATCCACACTCAGAGCCAGATCCTGCTCCCTTTTTCCATGGCTGATGGGGTCTTGAAAGTTTGGGGATCTCTGCTGCAGGGACCCGTGGCGGTGGCAGACGCCTGGGTGCTGCCATGAACAAACCCTCAAGTGTTTTCAGGAGCAATGGTTTCCTGGGAAGGTGAAGGAGGGAGACTGCTGCGGGTGACTGCTGACTCCGATCCCACCCTTCCCGCCAGAGGTCAACCTTGGCTCGGACACCTGACTAAAACCAACCAGCCAAGACCATTTTGTGCCTCCTCACATCGATGCACTGTGGGTGCAGGTACCATGTCCCTTGCGGAGGGGTCCAGAATTGTCCTAGTTGTCTTGTCTTGCAAGTCCCTCCTCCAGCATCCCCTAAACTATGGTTTCAGACCCTTCTCAGAGCACCTCCCAGCCCTGTTTCCAGCCTTGGCTCTGCATGCTGAACCTCCTGCAGCCTGAGAAAGACCAGTTGCTCTCCTTTTCTGCAAGATTCAGGGGTGTCACAGGATAGGACCACCTCTTGCCAAGCAAGGGCCCTTTACCTGGACTCTGCCCTAGCCTGTGCCATCCGTGCTTTTGCCTAAAGGATTTGCACTTGTTTAACGTGCAGAGCAACAGCAGTGCTGTGGGAATCAGGGCAAGTTGTCCCCATTGCTTGGAGGACACGAAGAAGAGGGACTGCCTTGAGAAACACACCCAGATCCAAAGCTCCCAGGTGCTAGCCCTGTGCGTACCACCCATAGGAGTGTCCTTGTCCCCTCCAGTCAGCATGTGACTGCTGGCATTTTCCACGACTGCCAGTGCCAAGGGATGGGGACATTGCCACCATCTCATAGTCCTTTAGCCAAGGGAGGTGGGAGGAGAGAGGACCCATGTTGGGGGTGTACTGCCAGCAGGACGGTGATAGGGCAAACCGGACCCAGCAAAGCCCAGCTCAGGCATGGAGAAATCCTGCCTGCTTTCTAACACCTGTCTGATGCTACTTAGGAGCATCTATAATCAAAGGCCAGTGACGTTTTTGCATATGGGTGTGAAAATAAGCCTGGCTGACCAAGAAACTGGGACCAATGGTGCTGCAAGAGGTATGGCAGAGAGCTGGTGCCTAGGGGAGAAATGAGAAAAACAGCAGCCAACTGGAGCAAAATTCCTGGGCAGCTTAACAGCCCCGAGAGCAACTCACAAGACATCCCCTCTAATTCCCTCCTTCTCCCCCTTTAGACTTTGTTCTGGCCCCTCCACGTAGGTACATAGCCCTAATCTCTCTGGCATGCAAATAACCACTGCCACTGGTTTGCCTGTGCTCTCCCCCTTCACCCATTTCCCAAATCTGGCCCCTTGTGGTGGGGAAGGGAAGGCAAGGGAGAAGGCTGTGCACGGAGGCCTCCCAGAGGAAAGCACAGCAGGATTAATGGACCTCCTGTGCCCCACTGCTGGAGGCATCTGTAGCAGGGCAGGTCCTGGAAGGCTCCCAGCTGGAGCAGACCTGCAGGGGAGAGGCTCAAAGGAAGATCCTGGGAGCCGAGCGGGGTTCGTGTTGCTGGCCCTCACCTTGCACCAGCCTGCCGGCAAGGCAAGTGGGGTGCTGCAGATCCTGATGCTCCACCACATCAGATGCAGCTCTCCAGTCTCAGCTGGGAGCTGTGACCCTGCTTGGCTGCATCTGACCAGGGCGTTACGGAGCCGTGGGCTGCCCCCAGCTCAGGGGGACCTTCCCACCTCTGCCCAGCTGTGGCTTGACCTCGCACCCTGAAGCAATCCTGCCTTGCCTGGCAGGACAAAGGTGCAGAGAGATGATGTGGTCCCCCAGTGAGGCTCGTGGAGCTTGGAGATGGCGGGCATGGAGAGAAAACTTGTAGTAAATGTTTGCCTGCTGTGCTCGTATCTTCTTGCAGTGCCTGGAGATTTCTCTCTCTCTCTCTTTCTCTGTTGCCCTACCTCCTCCTGGTCTGCCTTTCCCTTCCCAGGCTAGACGATGGGGAGAGCTGACCCAGAGGAACGGCAGCTCCCAGCTCCCGTGAAGCCCCCAGATGGTGGCTGGGGCTGGATCGTGCTTCTCGGCTGCTTTGTGATCACTGGCTTCTCCTATGCCTTCCCAAAAGCCGTCAGTGTCTACTTCAAGGAGCTCATGAAAGATTTCCACGTGGGCTACAGTGACACAGCCTGGATCTCCTCCATCATGCTGGCCATGCTCTACGGGACAGGTGATGCTTGGATATGCTTCCCGCTCCCCAGCTTGTGCCTTCCCCTGCCCTGCTGTGTGCCCAGACCATGTCCCCATGGGCTCTCCTCACGCTCACTGGCCCAGTCATGAACCAACATGCAGAATACAATTGTCCGACCACTTCTCTTCTAGAAGTGTGCTGCATTTCATGTCCCTGTTTCCTTTGCCCCAGGAGACCTCAGGGGTCACCCCGCCTGCCTCTCAGACAGTTGACACGGGGTTTGCTCCCATTGCTGAAGTGCTGCCCCTATCACAACAAGCCCCTCTTGTTCCCAGGGAACAGGGGGCTGAAGACAGGGAAAAACAGAGGTCTCCACACCACAGCCTCTCTGCCTTGGCCAGGCCCAATGGATGTGTATCTAAGCAGCCAAGCAGTGACCTCTGTCATTAGTGTTTCATCTTCCCCGAGTGCCCTGCTTAGGCTGGCTGCCCCTTCCCAGTTGTCCCGTTTCCTTCTGGTCTCCTACTCTGTCTCCTCTGCTTCCTCCCAGGACCAGTATGCAGCATCATGGTGAACCAGTTTGGCTGCCGGCCCGTGATGCTCATCGGTGGGCTGCTAGCTTCCTCCGGGATGATCCTGGCATCTTTTACCACCAATATCATTGAGCTTTATCTGACAGCTGGTGTGCTGACAGGTGAGAGCCCCAGGAGTTGGGGACACACACACAGACTTACCTGGGGAAGAGTCAAGACCATGTTGTATCTCCCTTTAGCATTGCCATGTCTAGCATCAGGTCTCCCCTCACCTATTCGCACCTGCTCACAGCAGGCATCTAGTCCTGAACATTGCACCTGTGGGAGATGCATCTGCTGGATCTAAACAGGCAGGGCCTGTGGTTCAGGGGAGAGGGACAGAAGATAAGTGAGGCTCAATGATCATGGCACCTGGGGTGGCATCAGTATATAGTGGTAGGGGAGAGAGGCAAAGTTCCCGTTTAAAGCACAGGTCCCGTCTAAACATGGCCACAGTTACCTGATTCAAATACACTTCAGGTAGACAGGCTATTTTAGCCCATCTTCGCCGGGGGCAACCCACCAACATGAAGGAGCAGAGGCTTGTGATGAACACATGAATCCCACCATGGGACTTCAAGACTAGGATAGTCTGAGGGGAGTTTTCCACTTGTTGCAAACCACGTCTCATGTTCTTGCACTCCCTGTCTTCCTCCTGGCTCTCACCCTCATGTAGGTCTGGGTATGGCGTTGAACTTCCAGCCCTCACTGATCATGCTAGGCACCTACTTTGACAAACGTCGACCTCTTGCCAACGGACTGGCTGCCGCTGGGAGCCCTGTCTTCCTTTCCTCCCTCTCTCCACTGGGGCAAGTGCTGCTGGAGAAGTTTGGCTGGCGAGGAGGGTTCCTTATCATGGGGGGCCTTCTGCTTAACTGCTGCACTTGTGGAGCCGTCATGAGACCCCTGGATATGGGCATGAAGCGGAAGATGGAGAAAGCTCAGGACAAATATGAAGCCAAGGAGATGCTGCCCATAGGAGGGAAATCAGAGGAGGGAATCAGCACCACGGATGGAACCAAGAAAGCCAAGAAAGCCAAGAAGCAGCCCAAGAAAGGAAAGAAGCTTCTGGATTTTAGCATCTTTTCCAACCGAGGGTTTATCATTTACACTATTTCAAAGTTCATCCTGGTCTTGGGTCTCTTTGTGCCCCCCATATTGCTGGTCAACTACGCCAAGGACACAGGTGTACCAGACACAGAGGCTGCATTCTTGCTCTCCATCATTGGTTTCATAGACATCTTTGCCCGCCCAGCCTGTGGCATGGTGGCAGGGTTGAAGTGGGTCCGCCCTCACGTGGCGTACCTGTTCAGCTTTGCTATGCTCTTCAATGGCTTGACAGACATCTGCAGTGCCAGGGCTAGCAATTACACGGGCCTGGTCATCTTCTGTGTCTTTTTTGGCATCTCTTATGGCATGGTGGGGGCACTGCAGTTCGAGGTGCTAATGGCCATCGTTGGCTCCCAGAAGTTCTCCAGCGCCATCGGGCTGGTCCTACTTATCGAGGCTTTCGCTGTGCTCATCGGTCCACCCTCTGCAGGTAGGTCTTTTGCTGCAAAACAGAGGTGATTCGTTTGGCTGCCATTCCACAGTATTGCAGATATTGGGCATGGGCACGGTACTTGAAGAAAGACCCTATTTCTCAACTTCAAATTTCCTCTGGAAGTTGAGGTCTGAAGTGGGAGGTCCCAGTCTCACTCCATGCACCACAACACTGAATCTGAGCAGGGGCAGAAGATGGCACGTGATATTTCTCTCTCTGCTTTGCTCAGAGACCTGAGCGATGGCAGGCATACAGAGATATCCAGAGCGGCATGACTTCCAGTGTCCCTCAGTCCTGATCAGTGGCACTTCCCTCTCTTTCATGCTGGGATGCAGGTCTCTGCCTTCAGTGTGAATGTTATGTAAAATCATGTTATGGGTAGGGGCAGGCACATGCTGCAGGCAAACCTTTGAGACACTTCGGTAGGACAAGGTGAGGGTCTTTCAAGTTCTCCTTGGTGTCCATGGCCTTTTGATTGGTGCTGTCAATAATGGTCTCAATTTGTGTTGGCCCCAATCCCAAGGCACAGGCATTTTGGTGCCAATGAAGTCAAAACAGTTTGTGGAGCCACCTGAGGCATTTGCTGTTACTTTTTTTTTAAGTGGATTAAGACACTCACAGCTTCTCAACCAGTCTAGTCTAGGCCACAGTCCCTGGTAAGGTCCATGCCCCACAAACAGCCCATAAACAGGCTGTTGAACAGGGAGAGACCCTTCACCCAAGAGGTTGGTGTAGGTTACTGTTAAGTGTCTGATCAGGTCTGAGAAAGTCAAATTATGCCAAAGGCTTATTTCCAAATGAAGTGCAGTTCCCTGCATGTGCCATTTGCAAGGAGGGGTCAGGGACAGACCATGGGCAAATCCTCGGGCAGGAGCCACTCCATTGCTTCCTGCACTCCCTTCCTTCAGCTGCAACACATGGGCTAAAGCCCATCAGTGAAGACCTCTGTGTGAATGATCTTTTCCCCAGCACATACCACCAGTTATGAGTAAAACCCGCCCTCAGCAACTCCACCCAGCTCTCAGGTAAAAATTGGTGGCCAAGAGAAGACCCTCTTGAGGCTAATAATAATTCATGTGTCATCTTACAAGCTGTGGGGCAGTCAGCAGTCCCAGGCCAGGGAGGGTCAAGAAATACATCTCAGAGGCTGCTGCAGAGAGATCGTGGGGGGAGAGGGGGATTTAACAGTGCCTTGCTCCTTGGAGCAAGGCACACCAGTGGGTGGTGATGGGGGACATCGCTCAGCCCTCCTGCTTGAGTTCAGCTGTGCCTTGGTACTGTGCGCATGCACAATGGGACGCAGATGGTGCAGGATCACCAAAGAACGGTGTTGGGGGGTGCCAAGTCGTGGTTCCCACCTTCCCCCCAGGGGGAACCCGCTGCTGCAGGACCCCCTGGTACGGGAAGCTTGACTGTGCTGGCAAACCCGACGGCTCGGCTTGGACTCGGGGGAGCAGTGGTCAGCTGGAAGAAGGGGGTTGAACAAAGTGGCTTTGTTTGGTGTAATCCTTCTGAGCTGCTTCCCGCTCTGTGGGACTGAGGGGGTTTGGCACGGGATAAGCTGCACACACACGCGCGCGCGCATGCATGCACGCAGACTCCTTGCTTGCCATCCGGCTTGGGTGAACAGGGGTACATTCACTTGAGGAGGAATTCGCCGTGTGCCACCCATGACTGCTCCAGGAGGCACCTCAGCATGCCCTGGGGCTGGTTTCAGGCCATGCACCATAGTGCAGCAGGGAATGGGGGTCACATGCGCAGTCAGGAGCACGTGGGACTGGGATGAAGCCTCCGGTCAGCATGGCCCCATCCTGACTGCAGCAGGGCGGCTGCTCAGGTTCCCCAACACCAAAGACTGGGAACCCTCCCTCCATTGCCAGCCCCAGTGCATTCAGAAGATACATTGAGAACATCTCTTTGGCAGAAAAATCATCAGGTGTTGGCCAACCAAAGGGATTTCTCTGCCAAAGAGATGTTTCTTCTCCCACTCTGAATGTTTTCCTGACATGATAGCTTTAGAAATAGCAATGCCTGTCAAATTTTGTTTCTTTTCTGAGACTGGACAAGCCAAGTCCTCAGAGGCTCGTCTCACCTTGGCAAGAAGAGGATGGCCCACCATGACACGAGACCATGACATCAGTGTGTCGCAATTATTTAACCTTGTCCAAACAAGGGAAAACACCAACCCTGCACTCTTACAGTACTTTCCCTGGTGGTACCATGTGGCTCTTGCCCAGGGTGATTTTTAGATATTCAGGCTTCTTGCTCTTCCCTTGAGAAATGGGTCCTCAGCCAAATGCAGGTGCTGCCCACCTGTGCTGGGCTGTCCATGCAGGAGTGTGTAGGCTGAAGCTAACTGTCACATTTCTTCTCCAACCATCAGGCCGCTTGGTCGATGCTCTCAAGAACTACGAGGTGATCTTCTACCTGGCAGGCTCGGAGGTGGTGCTCTCTGCTCTTTTCCTGGCCATGGCCACCTACTGCTGCCTGAACCAAGGGAAGAAAAAGGAACCTCCCCCGGAGAAGAACCCCTCTGCGGGTGGTGGGAGTGACACCGAGGAAGCAGAGTCTGATGTGCAGGAAGCCGAGGAGCACAGCAGCGACAACCACCAGCCGCCCCACAGCACTGACAATGCCGTGGTGGCGGCCAGCGAGGAGGCCAACCACGTGGCAGAGGATCAGAGCGGGGAGGGAGGCGGGTGTCCTGAGGGGGATGGGGAGGTCTTGGCACGAGATGGCTGCAACGCTGACCAGACTGTGGAGAGGGACAGTTTTTAGCCAGGGCAGAGGAACAGGGATGTATAAAACTGGCCTTGTTTGCATGCACCTCAGTGTGGGAGGGTAGGTGGGATATAGGGTGGAGAAAGTTGAGACAAAAGCACATGTAAGAAATAAGAGGGAGAGGTATAAGAATAGCTGGTCCTTAGGTACATATGTCCACATACATACCTACCCAGTGATACGTCTACTTGCATCCTGCACTCATGCTGGTACAACACAGGCTCAGAACAGCCCAAACACCAAAAAGAAAAAAAAAAAAAAAAAAAAAAGTCTTCTTTCCTCACTTCCAAACCAACCCTGGAGAAAGTCTTTTGAAGAGGCTGCCAAGGACTCTCCTTTTCCTTCTGCATTGTCACAATACAGAATACAAACAATTAGAGACTCTTTGTAATCAGATCTGGTATGCTTTGGTCTGGTGTCAGTGTTTCCTCCGCCCCACTTCCACAGTCGGGATGGTGCCAGGCTAGTTGGCAGTAGGTTGAGGAGGTGGTGTAATTCATTGCTATCATCTGGGACACCTCCAGCTGCAGCCAGCATGGGGGTAGACGCTGCATTCCCTGCAATACCTCCCTCGGGCACTGCCAAACCCTTGGGACACCGGCTCCGACCACCTCCTTCTGGAGCATCTTTTGTGGGCGGTAAAGCCAGGGCAGTGACACATGATGCTGCTTTTCCAAGTAGGGAAGTGCTGGGTTAGAGGCTGCTGCTGAGGTGCAAGAAGAAGACATCTAAGAAAGACTAATGCCATTAGGTGAGCAGCCACGAAACAGAGCCTTGCCGACAGGAATAGCAGCAAGCCAGCTTTATCTGGGCTGTAGTGAGTCCTGTTGATGTGTGAAGGGAACAACTTGGCCCCTATGGGGGTGGGGGGTTTCAGGGCAGGTAAATAACTGTGTCCCAAGTGACTATCCACTCAGCAGGAGTGGCACCAGATGTGTGTGTGTTTTCCTTTTAAATAGAGAAAACCCCTTACATAAAGGAATCAAAGGTAAGGCAGAAGGACAAGCCACAGCCCCTGGGTGCCACTAACAAGGGTGTTGGAGCACGTGGTGAGGCAGGCATGACCCCCTCACCCCTGCTGCAGTGGTGGATTTCTAGATTCAGAGAGGACAACCTTCCCTGGCATGCTTAAACCACTCCTAAGCTGCTTTAGGACTGGATCTTTTATAAACACCCCTGGCCAAAGCCCTTTCTTCCGGTTTCCTGAACTGCTTCACCTCAGAGGCCCTGTAGCGAGGGATCAAAAACTAAGCAGAGGGCTACAAGGAAGGCAGCTCATGGGACCATCAAAATAGGTGTTTCATTCCAGACCAGACTGACTACAAATTAACGAGTAATGGGCGAAGCCTGCAGGACCCGTAAAGCCATTTAAACCCAGAGGGGAAGTGGGGACATGAAGGAAAGGGTTTCATTCTAGATGCTCCCAAGCAAAGAGCAGTAAATGATGGGCAAAATAAAGCTGCCGAAGGACGTCAGTTTAAGAGACATAAGAACTGGAAATTGGAGAGGAGAAGGTAAACCCCATGGGGCTGTGCCCTGTCCCACCATGGCAAAGGCCACCGTTAACTCACAGCAGTGACTTTGGGCTTTTTCCTGTTCAAACTCCCTTAGAAATATCCCAAATCAGACTAAGCACCATGACAAACCCCAGATGCAAAGCTCTGGGAGAATGAGGAGCAGCAGCAAGGGTGATGGAGCCTTGTAGGCATTTGTTTACTGCTCTGCAAGCTTGTTCTCCCCTCCCCACAAGGTAAGATCACTGTTTCTGCTCTGCTCGACCAAGCTGCTCCGCAGCTCTTTCCCCAGAAACCCCAAACTCCTGCCCCCCAGGCTGGGTTTTCCTTATTCACCAATATCCCCTCCACGAAGCAGCTCACAGCTTCCCAGAGGTCCAACGTCCACAGCGTGGAAACAACTGCCCTTGTCAGCACCAGGGAGGTCACTAGAACAAGGTCTCCTCTGTTTCCTTGTCACCAGTCAACACTTCCCACTAAGCCTCACGGTCTTAAATCTTTACACAAAAGCACATAGAAGCCCTTAGGGTGCAAGATCTTGCTACAGATGGTGCTTAAGATGCCCAGCCCTCTTCCTTCCCCTCCACCAGTCAGGTTGCAAAAAAACCTGGCTGTGCTGCCTTCCACTTTGCGTTGTTGGCTTTCAGGCAGGCTCCACTGAAGCATTTTCTCTGTTCCTCTCAGCTGCTCCATATTTTGGCACAACAAACAGCTCTGAAAGAGGATCAGGGACTTAAGCATCAGCTCAAGCTTGTGATGCAACAGCTGAGCTGTGTGGAGAAGCTGGCCCTGGAGGAGTGCAAGGATGCCACCAGGCAGGACTGAGGCCACTGGTGGCTTTACAAGGCTGGTGTTCCCCTGGGAAGCCAAGATGCAGAGAAGGTGGTATCACATGGAGGACTGGCCTTGCTATGGCTTTTATAAGCCTCCTCCTCTGGAAACCTGTGCTGCAGTGACCACCGCAGCTTGGCATAGAGATTATCCACCAGTATGAGTAAGAAAAAAAATGGCCAGCACATGACACCCATCTTCCCATCATTATATTTTAAGATTAAAACCAATGGAGGATGACCAAACAAATCTCTAAAGAAAACCCACGAAGGACAGGAAACGAAATGTCACATTTTTCTTTATTAGAGACAACAGTCAGTACATCAGAGTCCATGTAAATCTTCCAGAGCAGCTCGACCATGGATGGCTTTCTTCCAAGCACCCACAGAGATGATGAAGCTCCAAAAACAAATCACAGAGAAAAAACAAAACAAAACAAACATCTCAATCATAAATTAATGCCCTTAAATAACTTCTCTCACTACCACTAGAATGTAATGACAGAGAAGTCAAAACCCTTGCCTCTGAGAAGCACACCGCTCCTGGCAGTTGTGCTGCCCGCTAAATGAGAAAGTGCCATCTGCATCTGGGACCAGCCCACAAGGGTGGAGGGAGAAGAGAAAAGGAAGGAGGAAAGAAGCAGCCTCACTTACCTTGGTTTTCCTTCCCCTCCTTCCCTTGTGCTGGGCAATGGGATGTCAGCTACTGCTTCTGGCTGGCCCAGAGGCAGCACACGATGGTTTTGCAGGGACCAGAGCAGGGGGTGGTAGGGGTGGTACGCAATTCATGCATGGCACTCAAAATCTCAAAGTCTCTGCCTGCAGGCCATGTCTTCCTCTCTCTACAAGGCTTCCTGTCTCTCCTCTCTAGTTTAAGGATGGGATATCTCCTTTGCAGTTCTAAGGTGGCTCCTCCTGGCACCTGCACAAGGAAAGAGTGTGCAGGACTAGCTGCACATCCTCAAGAAGCACGTTCGGTTATTGTCCATCGCAAGGAGCCGAAGAGAGGAGAACGACGGAAAGGAAATGCACACAGCTTTGCTGTTATTCCCAGGAACCTGTCTGCCTCAGACAAGTACGTTCACCTCAGCATCTATGCTGAGTAGGAGGTCTCCTTCCTGAGCCAGGTCCCTCCTTCCCGCAGGGAAGGGCAGAGCCACATCCTGCAGGATTCTAGCCCTGGGGGGTCACTATGGAGTGTGCAGACAGTGCCAGCTGTGCAGGAGCTCAGGGACTATGAAGAGGATGCTAGCCAGGGGAAGAGACTTCCAAATCTTTGCAGCAGCTCAGCATGCCAGGCAACTACTTCCACCAGCCCCTGCTTTGAGAGCTTCCCCCAGCCCCTCGGATGGGGGGATGATCAGATCACACGTACCACCACCAGTTCTAGGCATCAGTTCGGACTTGCTCCTATTTCTCAAAAACAGTGGCGCAGAGAGCTGGGAGTGGTGGGAGTGATCATCCTACAAAAATCGGTCCTGCAGCCCATGGGGACAGACTGAAGAGACAGAGGAAGCTTAAAAAAGGCCAGAGAATGGGAAGCTTCAAGACAGTGAGCAGTGGGGTGAAGAAAACAATGCTGGTGCTAACACTTTCCCATAGCACAAGGGACGGGGCTGTTCTTGCCATTTGTAATCATCTCCAGATGTTTAACTGGCTTCCATGTGCCAGAGGGGAGTGGTGCATCCCACACACTCAGCAGTGTCCTGTCTGTACACAGAGTCACTTGGCAGTGTGGTAGGGGATTTTCCTCCCGGAGCTGGGCAGCAGAAGTCTCTGAAGGAAAAGGGAATATCCAAGCAAACAAGCAAGGGAAGAGAGAGGAAAACAGAGGTTGGTCCCAATCCAACCAGCCACCCCCACCCAAAGCAGAGGAGGAATCCCAGGCTGGACATATACAGAAAGTCACAGAGGATGAATCGCCATGTGAAATACATGTTTTTATAACAGTCTGCAAAGTCTTTCCTCTGGTCATGCCAGCACACTCAGGCATCATCAATGAGCTTTTCACCATTTGCGTCCTCCTTCCCGCTACCTTCTCTCTCACTTCCTCCTTCTTCTTCTTCTGCCCCGTCCGCGTATGTGTCCTTCTGCCCATAGTTGAGAGTAGTGCGGGCAAGGTCCACCTCAATGGGAAAGACATCCGCATCTCGGAGCACGGCATAGCAGTCGTCGTAGTACTTGGACATCGTGGAGACAAAACGCTGGAGCTGGAACACGATGTCTTGCACTGTAGTGGAGACAAGTTGGGAACAAATCAGACGAAAACCCCCTTCGCAAGCAGAGCATGAAGGCTGTGATCAAGCCTCCCTCGCCAGTATTAGTTAGTCTCCTACACATTAATCCCTTTTGGCCTCTGAGGGCGGATGTCTCGGGCACAGTCACAGAAGGGTTCTCAGCAAAGACTCCTGAGCTGAGACGACGGAGGAGCATGAAGGCCAAAACCATGCCTGTGTCACCCCTTCAGGTGCTGGACACCGCAGTGGTACTCACCGTGTTTCTGGTCCAGGAGCTCTATTTTCTCTAGCACATCCTTCCTCATCTTGGCAAAGCGCGTGCGAGCCTCCTGCCGGCAACGTAGGATAAGGCGGTATTCATAGTTCCCAGTGCTGACCCGGTAGAGGGGTTCACCCAGAGCCTGCCAAAAACACGGCGCCATTTTAGAGACTCCTACAACAGTGCTTGCACACAGAGTTTGCCTACTGATGCGGACTCACAATGACCTTGGATTATTACAGCCCTCTCAAGCTCATTGGAACTACAGTCAGGAAGCACGAAACATTAGGAACGCTGAGCCACATCAACAAACTGGCAGTCAATGGGGCCAAATACACACCAACCATGGTAAAGAAAAGCATCACTACTAAGCAAAGACAGAAGGACAGGCACCTTTCAACCCAGCATGGAGAAGTGGAAAGGCTTCTCATCTGAACTATTAAGACAGGCACTATTGAACAAACAAGTCTAGAGTCTGAGGGATATATTAATTTATATCAATCATACAAAAAAATCCTGCCCTCCTCTGCAAGCTTCACCCTATATGGATTGCATAACGTATTATACATCTACACAGGGAACCCTGTGGTATCTACAACCATCCAGACACAATGCTGGAAACCAGTAGGGAGGGACCTATACGTTGTCCCACAAAATAGTTTTGAGAGAAAGGGGTTAGACCTGTCAGCAAAACAGCATTCTTCTCTTGCACCTGTAGACATAACACACATAAAAATCCATGTCACAGGCTATGGCTCGGTAATGCACGCTGCATGCGCCAAAACCCAAAGATGTTACTCTGCTGGGCAAGACTGGGATTCTTTCCTTCCCGTTTAGCAGGAAAGATATAACTAAATGTTATGTTAGGAAAGTTTTATTCCTTCCTGGCACTGGGAATTGGCATTCCAAAAATTCAAATCCCTGCTCTGAGACCAATAGCTAGGATAAGACAAGATCTTACTTTTATGTAGGGAAACTGGGCATGTAGGGGACACCTTTAGCTATCTTAAACAGAGCTGTTAAGTATTAGTTGTAAAACTCTAAACCAGGCAGCAAACTGTTGCTGGAGAATGTTGCCGGGATTTTTTTTAAGTCTTCTGATTTTAAATTACCTATTTTTAGGAAAAACCCTATTGTTAAGAGATCCTTTATTCAATTTTCCTCAACTACAAATGCAGCTTTCACATGCTTTTTGCTAGAGAAGCTAAACCTCCATTTCTCAGAAACAAATCCAGAATTAATGATAAGCTGTACACTACACACAAATGGAATCTGTGAAGATAACACCTTAATCCTCCTTACACAAGCTAATATTACTTAAACACTGAGACAGGCAATCACCGAGCAAACAAGGTGCAGAGGAGATGTCTGGTCCCTCTACTATTCCACAGCACCAGTGATTCATGACAGTTATTGGCAGTTTTTCCTAGGTAGCATTTAAGGATGTCCAATTTCTAATATGTTAAGAACAAATGTGTGTACTTCTTAGCATGTATTCACTAGTTTGGATGCACACAGGCACAGAAGCGCTTTTGCATTTATAAGGCAGTGTGCACAGGGAAGCTGCAGAAACAGAGTATGCAGTTGTCATTGCCACAGTACTGGTACTCACAATGCAGCTGTACTCTTCATCATCCATCTCTTTGACTTTCAGGCAGTAAGACTTCGCAGGATTTAAAATAAATTAAAAAAAAAAGAGCAAAACAAGAAGGAAATATTAAGAATTAGAAGCAATTTCACCATCACCCACAGCCACAGTGTTGTACCATTTCAAGCCTTCCTTCAATGCTGCAGCTAGGGACACTGGGGAAAGCACAGCGGGATCAGATATATTAAACATCCCAGGTGGAAAGAAAACCTATTTAGAGAACAATGGGGAGAGAAAACGGTGGGGGAGAGAGAAGGCACTTAATATTTATATTACAGGAGCAAATACTTTAGGTAAGTATAACTTAGTAAGAGAAAAATCCTGTGTTCATCTACTGTTTGGGAAAACACAGTACCAGAAAAGTATGAGGAGGGAATAAATAAAGAGGAACAAAAAAGATGAATTGTGGGAAGGACTGATGTGAGAGGAGATGCTGCCATATTCACTTGCCTTAGGGCTGCAGCTCCAAATACTTCTCTCAGCTGGTAAAAGGAAGTAGATTCCTACAGTTATAGAACATATGCACTTAACAACCCTACCCTTTTTGTGTGTAGAAAACAAGGAGTGAGTGGAATGGAGGAGGAAAAAACCTGCATGGTCTAAATGAAAGCAAATACGACTTGACAGTTGTTTACTTTGGCTAAAGAAAGATTATCCAAAACTACCTGAAAAATACGGACTCGAAAGCTGTTTAGGGGAGTTCAAGAGCATAAGTTGCATAGGAACTCTTTACAAATAAATCAAGAAATTAATTCGGTCATATAGAAAGTAAGTTATCTGGATTCTGGGAGATCTCTCTTACCAGTGAGAACTATTAGGTTAAAAGCAGGTGTCTGAATCTGAGTAATCTGGCAGTAGACGAAGAATTGGAAAAAAATAATGCATTCTCACATGGATTGTGGAAGGATGGATATGTGATTGTATAGGCTATATGTGACTTTCAGGCTATGATTCTATGAAACTTAATTTCAACCATCACTTAAAAAACCAAACCAAAACAAAAAAAAAACGAAAAAAGCAAGCAGCTCACCAAATATTCAAACTTGACGTCCAGGTATTTTTTGATAGTCAGCCTTGTGTCAGGAATGGCTTTATTCAGATACGTATTCAAGTCAGTAAGCATCTGCAAGGGAAACATCCTGTTGCTGAATGTAAGACCAAAAGGCATGACTACAATTCATCAAGTGTAACCTTCTAACCAGCACAGGTCATGAGACTGCCTCAAGTTAACTCTTTTTTGAACTAGAGCATATTTGAAAGAAAATGTTTGATCTTGACTCAGAATTGCCATAGTTAGAGCATCCATTACTGTCACTGGCAAGTGGTTCCAGTGTTAGAAATGCACGCCTCACTTCTAGTCTGAATTCATCTTCTTTCGACTCATCTTGTTTCATTTTCAATTGTTCCTGGAAACTGCTCTCCGTGATTTAAAGGCCCACTACCCAACGCTGTCCATCCAACATGGCACTGAATGTGGTGCCCAAATCAACATTTAATCCTCTCTTTGCTAAACTAAGTGGACAGATCCCTTGGAGACTCTCACTCAAATATATTGATTGAAATCCTTAAATTGTTCCTGAACTACTTATCTGAACTCTTTTAAATTTAGTGATATCTTTTAATTATGGGTACCAATATCAGGGAAAGGGCTCTAGGGACTACACTGATCAAACTACCCCCTCATCCCCCAAAGAAAAGGAGAGGAATATACTCATGCAAAAGTCAAAGGGACGAGATTGATATATTCACTACGCTACCTCTTAGGTTCTTTACGGAAAGAGTTCCCTGAAGGAAAGCAGACAAAGACAGTTCTTCCTACAATGAATGATTTGTAAGACCACACCTTCAAAGACACGCTTCTGCCTTTCTAGATTCCCCTCTTCTCCAGACCCTTTATTGCTACAGTTAAATTCTTTACCGGCTTAATTGTTTTCAGAAGGTGAATCCCAAACTTCTCAATGTTGCGATGGGCATCGGCAAATTTCACAAAGGCTTCACTGGCAGCTGGTTGTGGCTCCCGTACACCAATGACAGAGAAAACGTCTCCAAATGCTGGATAAGGGTAATAAATACAAACAGATGAAAGAAGAGGTTGACCCTGGAGAAGAATCTTGCCTCCAATATTACAACTCCTTCCCATAACCTTGCAATTAGCTGGGGAATGATGCTACACATTCCCTAACGACCAGAGGTTGGCCAGGCATTTCTTCAACGTCTCATGTGAAAGACAGGGCCTGTGTTAGCACCATGACCGCTAATACCAGGAGAGCAGCCCTTCCCAGCTCATTTCTGCAACACTTAGTTTTCTTTGAGTGAGGGAATCACGCATCTAAGTACTGACTAAAACTCCTGAAACTAGAGGTCGAAGATTTCTTCTCCCTTCACTCAAGATTCTTTACCTCTGTGTGTCTGGGATAGCTCAAAGAAAGCCCTGAGAAGACTCTTGGTGTGCTCTGTCAAGCCTGTGATGGAAGCCAGAAAAAACATTTAAGTCATTTCACTGAAACGTAATGGAAGCATCCTTCTCTCCCCTTTGGTGTCTGACGGAAGACACAGTTTACCTTTGTATAACTCTGCAGTCCTCTCCAGCTCCTCTAATCTCTTCACTAGTCCATCTAAATGGAAACAAGAATCAGAATACAGAATTACAACAGTCAAATCCAGGACACGGTTAAGACTTGACTGATTGGAAAAACACGTTTCATATTTTTGGTTCAAATTTCTCTCACATCTAAAGCCTGTCCCCTGGTCCAACATGGGAAGCTTTTAAAATAACTGCCAACTAGTTTTACAGTGTGGCATCATCACCTGTCAGCATTCACTAAGTGGGTCCCCACTTTAATTTGTCCTTAGCTAACATTTAAATGGCCCCAATGACAGGATATATCACTCAGGAAGGGCAGAGGCAATCACAACAGTGAGGTATAGCAGAAGGAAAGAATTATGAAGGAATAATGTGGAACATGCAGGTAACTATAAAAAGCTGGTAAGGACAAGAGGGTAAGTATTCCCTTAAGAAAATGTCCTCATGAACAATACTTACCATTGCAAAGTATGGCTCGGCTTAACCCCAGGGCATCTGCTGTCCCTGAGCTCATGTTCTCTACCAGTCGATGCTTTACCTTCTTCAATACTAAAGGCCAAAAGAGAGTTGCAAACCAGGATCAGGGTCATTTCTATGGGCATGAAAAGCACACTAGCATACATCGCCACTTTCTCAGGCATTGAATAAACTGGACAGTCTGAACTTAACTCACTACTGAGGTAGTGAGCAGAAAAAGAATACCACAGAAACTAGATGTTCAGTCCAGCCGTGCATAGCACATCTTCTATCTTCTGTCTGTTCTGCTCTCACATCCTATATACTGCAATCAATAGAGCTCCAGCACTTCTTTTGGAAGACCATTCCAATAAATCACTTTGCTATAAGCTACCTATCACAATATTTGGAACTAAACTTTGCATATGCTACTTGCTGTATTACTTCAACTGAAGTCAGGAGATGAGGCCGAAAGCCAGACAAATAGGATTTAATGCTCAAAGTTATCCCTTTGCTTACTTTTATCTTTTGGATCTTAAACACTTTTGTCACCCCTTGATGGAATTAATTTCTGTCTTTGATGGTCATACCCTGCAAATTACTAGAGACAATTATGCCCTCTTTGGAATCAGATGACTCAGCTACATTTACTTAGAGGCAAACTTGCAGGGGTGCCAAGCGCCTGAAGGTCCCAAGAACTCAGCTGGAGCCACAGTGTTCACCATCTCTGGAAAATACCGTATTCTCACTGCACTTCTGTTTCCTCAGAAATCCACCTCAGCCCTCACCGTTTTCCTGAACCCCTGTCAGTTCATTATTACCTTAATCACCATGAAAAGAAATAAAAGCAAGAAGAACAGATAAGATTTTTTAGGAAAGTGAGAAAGGTAGACCATATAATGAAGACAGCTATGTAGGCTTAGTTCAAAACACAAACTTTGTTTTAGAAATAAAGCCTCCCCTCTCTCCTAGAAAACTTATGGTTGTACAAAACTTAGTGTAGATAGGTATTTCATCACTGTTCTCCAAGCTGAGGAACTGCAATCAGTGTTTTTCGATAGACGCATTTCTGTGTACAGCTGAAACACTCAATAGATCAGCATAACTTACATGTATTAAAAATAAATAAATAAAATTATTATCTAGCTGAGTTTCATCATCCATGCTAAATACAGCACAGAAAAACAGGCCTCCCACAACAGTCAAGCCTCAATTTAACTTTCAAGAATATTTCAAGAAGTCAGGGAAGGGTTTTTTTAAACCTGTAATTCTCTTTGACAGTATCCATCTGAAAATGACTGAGTTAAGAGGAAGAATGGAACCAGAATTTTACTTTGGTTTTAGCTGGGACCAATCTTTCACCACTCCATGTCACTTTAATAGTCCAGGGAGAAAGAAACCAGTCTTACCGATATCCAAAGACTTGCCCTGCTTTGGGTCGGCCTGAAGCTTGTTGTAGTGAATCGTCACTTCTCCCTGTAGAAAGAGCAAATCCAAAACTGCTGTGCTGGAAGCAAGTAGCAGTGGCTTCCTTTACCAATGGACAATGAACTGTAAACAACAACCCAGAAGCTCCAGTGGCCCCCTCCTACCTCTCACCTTTACCATCTGTATCATCTTGGCCACCTCCACCTTGGTCTTCCCTTTGACGGACTTCCCATTCACTCCTGTGATTTCATCACCAGCTGCTACGGTGCCATCTAAGGCCGCTGGAGTGTTATCAAATACCTAGCAGAGGAGAAAGAGCACAGTAGTCTGGAATCAAGAGGAAGAGAAAGGTGAATTTAGATAGATATTAGGAAAAATTTCTTTACTGAAAGAGTGGTCAAGCATTGGAACAGGCTGCCCAGAGAGGTGGTGGCACTCACCATCCCTGGAGGTGTTCAAAAAACATGTAGACATGGCACTTCGGGATATGGTTTAGGAGGCATGGTGGTGTTGGGTTGACGGTTGGACTTGATGATCTTAGAGGTCTTTTCCAACCTTAATGATTCTATGTTTCTATATGATTCTATGAATGCAGGGCTGGAGAACAAAAAAGGGGCAACTACATTGCTCCTGTTTAACTCAGTTGTATTTTGTTCATGGTGAAGTTGCAGTTTTTCCCCTTTCCTAACTAAGAGGTGGGCTAATCGTCTTGTTCTCTCAGGAAGCGCTTGCCTCCAGGACATACCTCCTCAAGGATAGGATTTCTTTATGTTGAGAATGTCACACCATTCCCCTGTGAATTCTAACATGCTCTCCAAGGAGGATAATTTCAGAAGTCTTAATTTAATTCTTCCACAGCTATTAGGTACTAGGGTAAGGAAATCTTATTCACTGGAAAGTGAGATGATGTCTCCCACTTTGAGAAAAACAAATAGCATAGGACTCTCCACGCTTTCCATCTCTCAGGCCAACACTGTTTTACAAAAGTGGTTTATTCTTCCTCCCCGAGTGCCCACCTGGACAATGTAGAGACAGGGGCAGTACTGTGCTCCTCCCCCAATGCTGATCCCAATCAGGTTCTGAGAGTCCTTCTTCAGGGTCACTGTCCCAGGTACAGTGGGGATCCCCCTAGAATGAGAAAGGGGGAATGAATAACTGAACACGGTAGGCAGAGCTGCATGTGTATGAAACAACTCCGGTATTTGAGTCAATACAAACTGAAAACATAATGGGCACTGCACATTTGAATTCATCACATTATCTCCGCCGTAGAGTCTATCAGCACGGGCCAGCAGAAAGACCTTCTGGGCTATCTTTTTTGAGACTGCATGCAAGGATTAGAGGTGGGAGAGACACCCTCATCCATCACTAGGCACTGAGGAAACACTATCATGTTTTAGAGAGTGTTTCATCTGCTCTTAGTGCTGGAGTGAGAGGAAAACTTGCACAGCATAAACGAGATGCAAGACAAGGGCTCCATGTTAAATTAATTGCTAATCTCATCAAACCTTTTACTTGCTCAGGAAATGCCCGTGTTCTCCTCCTCACAGACCTAAGGAGTCCAGAGTTTCTCTCCTTCTCTCCTTGCCTCTTATTCTCTTTCCTCCATTTTTTTTTTTTTCCCTCTGGCTAAGGTCACTGATTTACAGAAGATTTGGCAGCACTCCTTTGCAATCAGAAATGCAGGGTAGTCATTGCAGAGCAACAGAAAGCATTCTCCTTTGCTCACCAGCACAGTGATGCCTCATCCCCAGTCCCCAGTGGGAGCAAGAAATGAGGACTGAACAGCAAGTCTGACTCTTCAGCACACAGTGTCAGGAGCAGGTAAATTTATCCACTCCCATTAGGTCTTGGCTGCAGCTGCAAAGACTATTTCTATTGTTAGCAAAAAACAGGAAAAGACAAGCAAAATACTCACAGCTTATCTTCCTCAATATCATAGTCCAAATCTGCAAACATTGTTTTGGTTAAGTGGAGCCTGTTCGTCTGAAACTACTTATTCCCAACTCCCTGGGAAGAAAGAACAGAATAAACCCCAATAAACCAGTGATCTCCACAGAAAACTGCAGAGGATCAACCCGTCATCCTTGCTGATCCCCTTCTCCTTTTTGTTTTTGAACGTCACATCGTGGTCGCTGTTCTTATATCAAAGATGAAAAATAGGCCAACTGTCTCTGATCCTCTACTCTGAATGAGACAGGAGAAAAGTCCTCGAGTTTGAATGCTGCATGTTTCAAAACCCACACATGGGCAGTATTTCCAAAGCACAGAACAAAACATGGTCCTTTCTGGAAGCTGCTTCTTCACACGCTCCACCTGCACCATGGCTGCTAAAGATACTTACAGTTTTATCCCCTACATCCATTAAACGACTCCATTTTGTTCTTGACTTCATAGCAAGTTATGTCACTTTTTGACATTCATCTCCTATCTCGGGAGGCTACACAAAGCTTTTCGCAACTCGTTTTCACAAAAAGCCTCATTATTTCCCTATGCACAAGTCCCCCCACCCCGTTTCATTTTCTATTTAATTTCGGACAATAATTAGCAGACATGTTTTGGTTTCACTCATCTTTCGGCAGCACCGAAGGCACGGTGACGCCACCCCACACTGCGACGGCGGCGGCTTCCCGAGGCAGTTACCGCCACATCCAACCCCACCGGCCACCGTCGGGCGAGGGCTTCGCTGACGGCTCGCCACGCCGCGTCCCTCCTGGCAGCGGCCTCGCACGTCAGGCACAGCCCTTTGCCGCTGCGTGGTACGAGTGTTTCCACCGCCCTCCGCCTTCTCACCAGGCTGGGCCCCGGGGGGCCGCGGGGAGAGGGCCTGGTGCGGGAGGCTGGGCGTTGGGCCCCGACGGCGGGGTCTCCCGGAGGCCTCAGCCCCGGCCCACAGACC
>WAAD01021506.1:191582-235239 GCA_013389945.1 Fregata magnificens | reverse complement strand
CCAGGTCGCTCCTGCCGCCATCTTGAGAGCGGCGCCGGCGGTGGTGCCCTGGCTCCAGCCCCGCGCTCGGGCTCCCTCGGGGAGGGGCTCACCTCGGCCCCAGGGGAAGGGGCCGCCCTCCCTCCGGTGCGGCCGGTGCAGGGAGCTGGGCCGGCGGAGAGCTGCTCTTGGGAGAAATTGTCCTCCGGGTGTGTCGTGTGTCCGTCCCGNCGGGCCCCTTCGGCCAACACAGCACGCAGAGGGGGAGGGCTGGGCTGGGCTTGGCAGTATGGTGGAGCGAGGTCTGCAACCTCCAGCCCTGGTTTTGGGCCACGTCCAACTCTGCTTTAGGTTTCTGAGGTACCCCGGTCACCGCGGGGCACCCCGAGGCAGAGCCTTTGGGCTCGCTAAGTCGCAGAGGGGGAGCTGCAGTGGTGGCAGCAGCTGAGGAAGAGGATGGGAACCGCTGAATTGAATGGATTGAAGGGTTTCACGGCATGGCATGGCGTGAAACAGCAGCACCGTGGCTTGTCCTACTGCTGTTATTAGTGGATCGCAGTGAGCTATCAGCTGTTCAGTCACCAGGAGGGGCACCTTGAGGAAAAGATGTTCTCTTGCACTTGTCAATTGTATTGTATTGTATTGGAAAAACACAGAGCTGTTACCTATGGAAGGTGATGTGCCCTGTACAAATGCACCCAGTGCTAGCCTCCCACGGAAGGGAGCATTTCAGAAAGACGTTTGTGAATGTGAACACGTCCCGGATTGATGATTCAGACAACAGCAGGGACACAAAGAGCTTTGAAACTGGTTGGCACAATCCCCCCTGCTACTGGCAGGGCAGCGGTGACCCACGGAAGCAGTGATTTGGAAGCCAGTCAGCACAGCTGTATGCAAAACCACTGCGCTGCCATGCGTACGGCAGGATCACCAAGCTTCTGTGCGTTTTGCTCCTCTGCGATGTGTGTGGGGGGGTAGTGGTTAGGTGTTCAAATGAATTTGCTGCCTCAATCAAGACAGCACCATCACTGGGAGAATGCTTTGATTTCCCAGAAGAATGCAGCTGCCTGTTGCATTATGTGTCATCTCTTCCAGCCGCTGCTGGCTTCTGAGCAATTACCAGGCTGCCAAACCTGACTTATTGACGCAGGGAAAAAAAAAAATTGCATTCTTTGAACTGAAAACCCCTCCGTGATCAAGAACAAGGACTGGCCAATGACAATGACCTCTCTTGCTGGCTGAGAGGGCGGTTAGTGTTTGCAGTGTGCAGCCCCATGAACTTCTCGACTGCATACATCAAAACACCGACTGAAGCCACACGCAATGCTGGAGTACCAGGGCAAGAGCGTGTTGTTAATAATCACTTTGAAGTCCTGGGTCTAAGAGGTGATTTATTTATGAAGGGAAGCTGAATGAGAAATGCAGTCCTTCAGGTAGGAGCTCTCTGAAGAGAAGAGACTGACATCCTGACCCTGGACACTGACAGGAGTTTTACATCAGTGAAGCACTAGAATTGATGAGCCAGGCCCTGATCTCTGTATGTGAGGAGCTCGCTGGAGCTCAGCGGTACAATGACCCTTGACTGTGGCTGAGGATGATATGGAGAAGACAGAGCCAGTCTCTTCCAAAGGCTTTTGCCCAGCAAAAGGCAAGAGGCAAGGGTCGCAAGTTGCAGCATGGAAATTCCAGTCAGATAAAAGGAAAAAAAAATTACTATAAGGGTGGGTAAGCACTGTTGCAGCAGCCCAGAGAGGTGGTGGAACGTCCATCCCTAGGGACAGTAAAAATGTAACTGGACAGATTCTGTGATGCTGTGATCCTGAGAGAGACCCTGCAACATTTGGAAACATTTTCCTGTGTAATTCTCTTTCAAATTCTTGGATCAAAACAACTTCTTCTTAAATACTTACTTTGAAATGTATTTTTTAAAAAACATCTGTCCACTGGTCCTCCTCAGAGCATGTAACTTTGCTATTGACAACGGGGAGTTAACATATCTGTGATACAGTTACATTGTGGCTGCCGCTGAAGTCCAGCCCCTGGCTAGCAGGGCACTGCCGAACACAGAGGAAACCCTGAATAACCCTCCCCAAAGCTGACAGTTAATACAGACAAGAGCTGATTAAGCAAATGTCAGATAGCAAATCGTCGGCAGAGGCAGAAGTCGGGCCTGCTGTCTGTGCCATGCCACGGCAGGACTGCTCCGTGCAGTGGGTTAGGGGTTTGGGAGTTCGACACTGTCCCTTTGTTGTCTCCTGCTTCCTGACCATGGGCTTTGCAGGGTCACCCCGTAAGGAGGTGACCACCAGGCCACCCAGCTGGGCTTCATTTCTAAGAGGGGAGCTCCACCGTGTGGGCGCTGCTAAGAACTTCTGCTGCAGGAAGAAGGCCTGGATTCAGGCGTACTGGGTTTGCAGCGGTGGGATATTTCTCCTATTTTACTGCAAGGGGGGAAAAAAGTTTCCCCCACACCTAGGAGAACACCTATGTAACCTAAATCATTGCTCAGAGCCTTGTGCATGGCTGGGCAACAGACCAGTTAAAAGAAGTACCAGGACCTCATTTCTTCTGACTCTACTTCTGCTGCTAGAGCTGCAAGGGAAAAAGAAGGGGCAGTGATTTTCTCCTTTCCTGGCAGCTCCTGCCATTAGAAAGACAAGAGGCAGAACTGGCCTGGGGTAAAAAAAACCAGACCTGCTGACACACGACAAGGCCAAAACCTTCTGATCTGCTGGTCTGATGTGCCTTGCTTTTGTGCCACTCCAGTGATGTGTGTGGCTTGTGTATGTCCTTCAGTATGTCCCTGAAGCATCGGCCTTTGTATGCATATGCCGACTGACCCTGCCTTTTGTGTACAGTCGCTCCAACATGTCCAAGATCGATGGGATTCTCTCTGTGTGAGACGGGAGAATGAATCGGCATATGCCCTAAAGCCATGTCTGTCTCAATATTAGAAATCCAGCTGATCACCTCCTCCCAAGGGAAAAAATAATTAATTACTGATTAAAATGGTTATCTAAATAAAAAAAAAAAAGGCTAGCCAACGTGCAAAAAAATCACAGGAAGCTGTTAATTTTCAAGAATAGGTCTGATTAATTGTTGTATCAAAAATTTGAAACGCAGCTTTATCCTGAAAAGTGGACTCACTGCTTACAAACTACCAATACGGCTTCGATCAAGAGGGCTCGGTTTACAAGTACAGACATTTTTCCACCCCCAAATAGACAGCCCATGAAAAGTCAGCCCAGGCTCTGAGAGTCAAACTCCCTTCTGCTTGTCTTTCATCATGTGTAATAAGGAGTCTGCAAGCAGATCACACGTTGCATGACTAGTTAGCTTCTTGGCACTCAGCTGCATTTCTCTGTACGGGGTCTGTGCTGAATCTCGTGTTTCTGGCTGCTTTTCTGGTACTGTTGTCAGCATCAACACAGCTAACGCTGAGCTAACATCCTCCTCGACTGCTGTCCTTCAAGACATGTTGTCTGTTTTGGGGGGAACTTTCAGTGGGTAAGTGTGGGGATTGTATTCCCTGCCCACAACTCCACAGCCGGCCTGCCCTGTCCCTGCCCCACTTCTGCTGGGTGCTCCAGAGCCCTGCAGGGGCCTCTACATGGTGTAGGTGGCAGATGGAGGTGGTGGTGGTCCCACTGAGTCATACGCAGCGGTGGTTTATCACACACCGGGGTGGTTGTTTGCTGTTAGCACTTGCATCCTGGGGCTACCAACTCAGAGAGGAAAGGGTGAGAAGCATTAAAAACATGGCTACAACCCAGCAGACCTGGCAGCTTATTTCCCAACCTGTACATCTTATTGCTGCTCTATTCAAACTCCTCCCAGAAGGAGATGTACCTTCAGTTCATTCTGACAAGCTGGAGATAGTCCTTCCCCATGGGGACACCAAGCTCTGAGTGCTTGCCCCATAGAGTTTCAGCAGAACACAGTATTGCTGTCGTTTGGAGTTCAGGCTGACTTAGTTTGGATGGTGAAATTTCATATTTTTGGGGTGCAAAACCAGTATTTTTGTGCATGGATTAATTTTTTTCTTTTGCAATTTTTTTTTCCTGGGTGTTTTAATTGTCCTTCCTCTGAAATTTCCTGCATTTAGGATTATCAGAAGCTTATCCAGAGGGAAGAAGCCTGGTGAAATGGACAATGCTACATGGTAGATGCATTGTATTTCCACATGCACCAAACATTTTTCATTCCCCCTTGACTTTGTCCCCACAGACAAAAGGTCTATAAAAGGTCTCTTAGACCTCTTAGTCAAGGAGATAGGTCTCAGGAGCATCTATGCTTACTTACCACTAATATACTGCTCAGTGCTGACCCCCAGAAGGTACAGCTGTTACCTACATGAAAGCATTACATGCAGAGGCAGTATTTACAACCTGAAAAAACCAGCAACTTAAAGCCTAATGGGTCTTCTGAGACCCTGCAGGTGGAAAGCATGATCCCTGGCTTGGCTGATAATTTTTAATTTATAAGGCAACTTTCAGCCTTTCCACACCAGGGGCATGACCACACACTATTGCACAGCCCAGGAGGACTGCCAGTCTGGCGAGGTGCTATCAAAGCTTGTGGTCCTTGGGTTGAGCCCTTGGGGTGTTGAGCCCCACAGTGGAATAGCGACGGGGCATATGGGGGACCACATCTCGTGAGCAGTGGCAGAGTAGAGGGTGGGAAACAGGCAGAGACTTGCCCTCATTATGCATGGATCTAACATGCCCAATTACCCCATCCTCTCCTCACCTCTGCGATGTAAAAGACTCTTGTTGAGAGTGGTCATAATTCACAGTGAACACCCTGCCTCCCCCTTACTCCCTTCACACCCGCTGCTCTCCATTTTCCTTCCAGAAAAAATGTGTCTTTGATGAAATGAAATGGCTCAGTCAAAGAACCCCTCAAATCGTTGGGGACCCCTGCACTTGGCCACCCTTGCCCACTTCCCAGCTCTATTTCTGGCTGAGTTTGGAGTTTAAGTGGGCTGACCTTGTGCCCTGAGTGCCCTGGGGGTCAGTGATGAAAGCGGATGGAGGCTTCACAGTCAGGTCTCTTGTGTGTGACTCTTTTGTTCCCGGGACAGGGGTGTGCAGTGCCTGGGACAGTGCTTAATTGTTCGGGGGCATTGCTTTACCCGTCATGCCATTCTCCGGCTGGCCCCAGCCCTTCTTGCTCATGCGTGGGAGGGAGGCAGCTTCGCCAGTCAGGGTAGGGAGGAGGAAGCAGAGTCTGAGTTGCTTGGCATCATTTCTGGCTGTTTATCAATCTGTGTAATAAATTTTGTGGAGTTCCAGAAAGCCAGAAAGAAAGAAAAAAAAGGACTTCCTGGCATTTCATGACTCCTGTCTGTCACTGGGTGCATCCTCCCATGTCCTGCCGTGCAGGCAAGAGTAACATCACATTGTCCTGGCCAGCTGTGCTCCATGGGAGGCGCCTTGCCACTGAGAACATCCTCTGCCCTTCTGCAGGTGTTTAATGAGGAAAGTCTGATGGGTCAGGCCTGAGGCACTGGGCTTAGCCTGAGTGAAGGTGATGGGTTCGCACCAGGGAGTGCAGAAGATTTGGGTTGGGGCACATCAACAAAGCTGTGTGGTATTGTGGGGGAGCAAGCCCAGGGCTGGAGGTATTGAGGCTCCTGGAAAGCTTTTCTAGACCTGAACTGGGCACCCACACCTGGCACTGCCCTGAGGACACGCAGAGGAGCAGTGGGTTTGCTGTAGTTATGCATGGGCAGGGGATGATGCTGGACAACCTGTGGGCATGATGATAAAGAGTTGAAGGTTTACAAACGCCTGTGATAGGGGTAGGTCATCAGAGCTCAGCATAAATGTGTGGGAAGCCTTGTACCACTCAATACCTCTTTGGCTGCCCCCTCAGCATCTTCTTTTCGCAGCAAGTCCTTCCTGTGCTTTACATCTTCATTACAGCTGGAGGCTGGGGCAGGAGCCTCCACAGCAGGCCCTCCCCTCTGCCTTTCGGGGAGTGACTGCACAGAGGAAATGGATAAAAGGAGTGGAGGGTCAGGGTTTAATTACCCCATTGTGTGCAGAGACGAGTGATGGACAGAGACTGTCAGTGGGTCACCGATTAGCTGCCACGGAGCAGACAGAGGAGGGGGGAAACATGATGAGCCCCCGGGACAGACCGGTGTTGGGGAGAGCCGTGAGACACGGAGATGGCACTTTATGAGGGGAGACACTTTTTCTTT
Source organism: Fregata magnificens (assembly GCA_013389945.1). Classification (NCBI taxonomy): domain Eukaryota; kingdom Metazoa; phylum Chordata; class Aves; order Suliformes; family Fregatidae; genus Fregata; species Fregata magnificens. The sequence goes on along the minus strand of WAAD01021506.1, from coordinate 229,052 downwards.
TCATTGTTTCCCCAGTCCTTCATCCCCCTCTTTGTCCCAGCTCCATCAGGAGTCCCGTGGGCTCAAAACCCTCCTGCTGGGCCGTGGCTGCTTCACTGGTTAGGGACAAGGGCTGCTGGGGTGGCAGGTCCCGCTGGGGGATGGAGAAGAAGGTGGGGCATCTCCTGCCAACTGCACTGAATCTCCCTGTGGGGAGGTGGCAAGGAAGGATGGAGGGAGGGAAGAAGGGAAAGAGGGAAGAAAGGGCAGGAAGGAAGGAAAGGAAGAAGGCTGAAGGAAGTGGCTGCTGGTGGGTGAGGTGTAATACACATGCAGTGCTCCTCTGTGCAGGTGTGAAGGTCTCCTGCAGAGAGATCAACCCAACCAAAGTGGAAACCAGGCTGCCTGTCTCCAGCCCCACTGCCTCAACACTGCCTCACTTGGACAGAGCTGAATGCCTCAGGTAATAAATCTCTCTCCTCATTGCATTCCTGGCATCTGTTGGATCTGGGGCTGCAAGAGACCAGGATTATTCTCTTGGCAGATTTGGTGACCTGGTTTTGTGTAAGCAGAATGCAGAAGTTATAAGTTTCAGTAAGTCCTACCCCTTCTGCTTCCAACCCCATAGGTACTTCCCTCTCCTTTCCTTCTCACACTCATCCCACCACACTGTCTCTGAGCCCAGCCTCCCTCTCCTACATCCTTGAGAACTCAGTCCACTCTTATCCCTGACCCTGCCCTCAGTCCTGCCATACAATGTCACACCTAACCTTCTTCCATAAGTCCTGCTACCCTCGGTCTCAAGACTCCTCTTTCTTCTCCTTTTCCCTACAATCCCTCTACACATCCTGTTTTGGATTTTGACCTTCAGTTTCTAACTCCATCCACAGTTGTCCTCCAAGGTCCTGCTTCCTGTGTCCCCTCTCCCTATCGCTCCTACCCTTTCCTCTCCCTTTCTCGCCTTTCCTCACTCATCCTTTAGCCCGCTTTCCTGTCCCCTTCACCCCTCATCTCCCAGGGTTGTTTGCATGAATCGTCTCTGGAATCATGAGATCACTGGTTTTTTCTGTCTCTGTCAGTGGGAACATCACATTAAGGAGCGTGGATAAGTGACCGGGGGCCATTGGGGTGACTCTGGCACCCCCTCTCCCCACCCTCCCTACCCCTCTCTTCTTCTGTATCAAAGGAAGCTTTGTTGTCCAAAAGCAGAAAGAGAAAAGCAGATAAAAAGGCAGAACATGTGATCTCATTGGCTTTATTTAGCCATCCAGCTCTCCCTCCTCTCTTTTCTTGATTCATCCAAAATTATCTAAGAATCCATAATCCATCCTTGGGCTTCTCATCTGTGAAAGAGATGGTGGTAGATTCTTTTTTCCAAAGAGACTTCAACAGCTGACCTCTTGGTCTCCACAGGGTGCAAAGATGACCCTGATGGGGCTCTCTAGGCAGTGTAATGCCTTTGACTACAGTAGTCTCCACTGCAGGACTGTGGGATCCCACCCTGTGAAGCGCAATTGGAACCAGGGAGAAGCAAATCCTTTTCCTTGTTTCACCATTGCTAAATGGGGGTTTCAAAGACGATCCAGCAATGCATTGCTTCATTGGAGGCACTGCTTGGTGGGGAGGTTTATGTTTGTAGCACTAGATGCACAACATTTGAAATCATGAGTTTCTGGATTGACCAGGGTAAAATTCTTCATCTCAGACTGCTTTGGTTGTCCTTTGTGATGGAGATAATCAGTGTTTATCTACTGAGGCTGACTCCCCAGGCCTCCTGAGGAGCACCCTGTAAGATAGAGCTACTGTGGGAGCAGTGGGGCACAGCTGGGATTGCAGTAAGGATCTCTGTGTCAGCGTTGGGATTCATTTAGATGTTATCAAGTCAGGAGGAAGGATGAGGATTATTATATATTTGTTAATTATCACATATTAGATGGGTTTGATGCTTTACAATGAAAGCTGCTCTGCACGCAGTTTTGAAACAGATATGGTTGACTTAGCACAAATCTTTATTGTGGGCACAGTTGTACGAATATAAGGAGTTGGTCAATGCACCGTTTTCATGATGTTTTAACCAGCTTGGTTAAAATCCACCAGACAAGAAGTCCTTCTAATGTGGGAATATAATGGCCCTTTTATCTGTATAGTCCATTTCCCTTCTCTGCAGGAATAAAAATTCTCCAGATAACGCCTTACATCCATAGCTTTGTATGTGTGTGTGTGGGAAGTCACTAAGGCTGAAATTTAATGATTGTTTCAAGGGCCTTCCAAAATAGTTAAGGCACCGAATGGGAGAAGAGTGCAGAAAGCTTGGCAGATGGAGCCAGACAGCATATGCCATGTTCACCTAAAGGACGACATGGACTGAGATGGACTCGGGACAAAGGGTAGTCAGAGGAGTGAAGAGGGTCAGTAGAGAAGAAGATGAGCAGAAAGGCAGAAACAGCAAGATTTGCTTCAGGTGAGACTGAAGAATTTGATTTTCTTGTAGAAGGCAGTATCAGTGAAGGATATACCCAAATGCTCTAAAAGGTAGTGAGGTGGGCGTTTGGATGGGGAATTGTTTCTGTTGCAGAAAGGTCATTGTGGAAGTTGCAGTGACTTTAGCGTCATGTGAACTTTTACATATCTATGTATGTATGTGTAAAATGACTCAGTGAAACAGTATGTGCAAGGAGACTATAGCTAGAAGGATATCTGTGGAAATGCCTGAGGTATAATTTCAATGGTGTGTGGGAAGACATGATGTCCATGGGGATTCACCACAGCTTTTCTGTGGTAGGAGATCATGCACAAGAGGATTTACAGCAATGGTGTGGAGCAACTATACAACATTACAACCCATCTAACAAAGAATGTCAGCTCCAGCTTACAAACAGCTGAATCAGTAAATGTGTAGGCAAGAAAGAGACTTTTTTTGTGCCTCCCATGTGTTTTTTAATAAATGCAGAGTTCCTATAAAAATCTAGACCCATTGAAGCCGCCACTGGACTCCTGCCAGTTCTGGGTCCCTATCATTTGATTTTCCTGAAACAGGCACCATGACTCCATTCGCGAGACATTTCCATTAGCATGTTGAGCTGATTCAACTTATATCCTGCCCTGTTGTGTCTGACTCATTTTTCCCCATCTCTAGGAGAAGCCCGAGGGAAGGCAGAGGGCCCTTCACATAGATGCTCAAGGTCTCTATCAGATAATAGCTGAAGAAATATTTGCCATGACTGCGCTATGGTCAGTTTTTGCCATTCCTTAGTCACTTGGCAGCCAATGGAGGGAAGAGGCCAGGGCAGGGTGGGGGAGAGTAAATGAGACAGAGGGACAAGAACAAAAGATTCTTTTGTGGTACAGAAAGAGAGAAAAGGGAAAGCATCACCAAATGCCCAGAAGCCATGTTTGTAACAAGAGACCTATTCTCTCAGCTACTTGGAAAACAACTTGGAGTAAAAGGCCCTGGTTGAATTAACCCTTCATGGAGGCAACTTACTGAGTGTGCAGGAAAGAGTCATGGCCATGGGAGGCGTAGTCTGTGTGGCAAGGTAGCGCCGTTGGCTCTTGGGCAATTTAAAGCAAGGATTGGTTGTCTGGGAAGAGGAGGTAGGGATGACGTTGGGTGGTTTGACCATACCAAAGTTTTAAAATGTCAGATGTCCTTTCTTCATAGGAGCTTTGGTTTTGGCAAAGATCACTGGAAGGTTTTTTGCAGCATATGAGGCGATGACTCTTCCATTGACATTTTTTCTAGGGGCGCTGGCACCCAGGACTGTGCAGAGAGAAAGGAAAGGAAAACACTACCCCTAAAATACATGTTTTACTGCAGCATAATCTTGTCCCATCACAGCCTCTGTGAATTCAGTTCCTATTGTTGGCCTTCAAAAACTCCATTCTCACACATTGCATCTCTCTTGCTCATGTCTTAGACCTCCCTTTGGCTGAGCAGAACGATTTTACTGGAGTTAGGGGTTCTCCATACAAGTGAATTGAAGGTAGGCCGAATTCCCCCTCCCCAAAGAAACAACCAGCTTTTTTTCATTGTGAACACTCTCCCTTAGCCTCCTCCCTGCCCTTTCTAAGGAGGCTTCCTTTTTTATTGAGTGGATCTTTGGGTAAAATGGGACTTCTGTGATGATGGTAACGAGAAAAAGTTCTACCCAAGGGAAGAGAATCTGCACCAATTTGAAGATGAAATATGGGATATCAGCATACGCCAGGTCAGTTTGTATCTGAGCTTGCTTCCAGGTGCTCTACAAATTAAAAGAAGTGAGACAGCCAGATCTGAAATAAGAGCTTTTTCTCCCCATGACAGTACAGAAGGGACAGCACCCTGCCTCTGGAGTCTTCTCACACAGTGCCAGGCAAAGGGAAGCAAAGAGCAGTTTGGAAATGGAAAGATGGTCCTCCTCTCCACTTCCCTGCCTCGCCAGGACAGGAGCAGTGCCCACCCATCATGGGTCACACATCCCCCTTGGCTCAATGGCGCAGATGGGGAGGATGCAGTGGGTGCCCACGGAGCCCGCAGTCAGGAGGGCTGCCGAGCGGATGTGAGATGCACACAACATTACGACTGTGCTTTCGTAAATAAGCGATCACATGGGACTCGTGCGCGTGTGTTAGAGCAGTGCTTTGAAAACAACCAGGAAAATCATGTGGCAACAGAAGTCTGCAGGCTCCCGGCCCTCCCCCACTCCCTAACCTTCTCCCTCCCTTTCGTCTCCTTTCTGTCTCTCTCTCTGTCTTATTGAGATGGTAACCACAAAGGCTGGAGCTGAATTTTGCTCCCGCTAACCTCATCCTGGGCTTTGGGGTGTTTGTGTTGGCACTTTGTCTCAGTGTCCAACCTACCTGTGCCAGTCAGACCACCTCTGCTGTGTGATGTCCCCTGCAGCCCTGCCAGGGAAATTTTCAAGGTCAGTCTCCTAGAGGCATTGAAGGACATTTACCCAGAGGGGATGCTAAATATGATTAAACCCATTGCTCAATGGGATTTTCACTATTGCAGCTCTGAGTCCAGCAGAAATTGACTTTTTCTTGGCACTACTGTTTTAATATCTGACTGGCACTTACTGAAGTCACTTGGAAGGTCAGAAGAGTAAGTTCTGGAGTTTGAAATGCAGGCTGGAAACTAAGAAACTTGAAGTTCTCCACTGCTCCCTCATACAACTCATTCTCAGTAGCAGAGCAAGGCAGGAGTCAGCCAAGCTAAGAGCAGGTGATGTTCTGTGTAGAACAAGTGCCACCACACTATCAATAAATGCATGTCTTTGAGCCCTGGCTCCACTAACGGCCTCCTATTGTAACTAGGTTCCTACGTGCATATGGCCACCAACCTTGCTGAGCACAAAGAACTCAAAGAGTCAGGAAGGAACTGAGGGATTTAGTGGGCTGTGCCAGGTGAGGCTCAGCCTGCCCCACAGTCCTAGCACTTGGGTGGTGTTGCCAATTACACCTTCTTCTACTGTGCGTTCCTCCAGCTATCATTTTGTCCAAGCTGGCCTGTCCTAGCTTAGAAGCTCAGGATCTTGGTCTCCAGCCCATAAGACCTTTACCTTTTCCTGGTTTGCATGCTCCCCCGAATGCATTTCTGCTGACTGCAGTCTTGTGTCCTATCTTCTTCTCTTCTCTTCTCTTCTCTTCTCTTCTCTTCTCTTCTCTTCTCCTCTCCTCTCCTCTCCTCTCCTCTGCTCTCCTCTCTTCTCTCCTTTTCCATCTGTTCATAAAACAGATGGAAGAATTTTAAAACAAAGTCCCTATCTTTCTGTGTATTTGCAAGAGATCCATCTGGATTTGAATCAAGAGGATCTGCTGGAGGCAAAATGATAGGGTGCAACGTGTGGGAGAGGACTGAAGAACGAGTGTGTCTGTATCACTATGATGTGCAGGGTGCTTCAGGGGGACTGATACTGTTAACCTATTTGAGAGAAAGTGCCACAAGCTGGAGCTCTGAAAGCCATGGTGACCTCTGTACTCTGGGTAAGATCCAGACATTTTTACCTGAAAACATATTTCAAGTGTCTCAGAGCTGAGCTTCTGTTGCCTTGCAGCTGGCACATCCTGGTTCATGCCCTTACAGGGTTAGACTTTGAGTGCAACTGGACAGGCTAGACTATACTAGTCCCTTAACAGAGTGTGGCTTGAATTTGGTCAGAATGGCCTGGGTATGGCTGGCTTGGACTGGGTGCAATTTGAATGCAGGTTTGAGATGGCAGCTTGTGATCAGCATGCTCTGGGTAGGCTAGACTTGACTGGGTTAGCTGCCTTAGACTGTGTTGAATTTGGAGCTGAAAATGGGACTGGTTTGGACTGAGTTAAGAATATTTACAGTGGATGGGATTGAGCTGATGGAAAGAGTTTGCTGGGATGCAGTGCTGCTGAAATGGGGTGAGTGACTTCACTGTGACTGGTTTAAAAGCCTCGTTTTGCTTATACCAGAACCTGTTGCCCCATCTGGGAAGCCTTTTGCTGGAACAACTTTCCATGGACAGGAGAAAGATTATTCAGCAAGTGCTGAAATGGGATCCCCAAAAAGCTGACAAAAAACTTTAGTTCCTCAGTGTCCAGCTGCTCCAGGCCATCTCCTTCTCCCACAACCTTGCACGCTCATGACTGGTTCATCCCAGAACATCTGCATCTCCTTCCTGATCTGGTCCATCAGGTCAAGTCTGTTCATCACTCAACATCCTAGCCTTAAACAGGAAAGTCCTCCTGTTTGAGAAATTCCCCAACCAGGGACGGCTACCAGTGTTTGAAGTGAGGAAATAGGACCTGAAACCCCAGCGTATGACTTCTTTTTTAATGGCCAGGGTTCCTTGATGGGGCAGAATTTCATGCAGTCTAATATGGTGTGTGTAGTGCATTGCCACACTGTTACTTATCAAGGGGATAAAATAAATATTTAACCTGGATGCAGGATTAAGCCCCAAATAAAGGAAAATCCATACTGTTTCCAAATAAATTATGTCTCAACATAAAAGACTGTACCTGGATGATCTGGCAAGTCAGTCTAGGTGGAGTGACAGTGCTGCCAAATCCCTTCCCTCCCCACTTGTTCTGGCTTTGCTTTTAAAAAACAGGAAGAAATGTGTAGCGACGGGTAGGAGACAGTGTGGTCCCAGGGAGAAGCAGAGCCCCATCTCCTTACACAGCTAGCTGAGAGTGGAGCAGGAGAGTGGAGGGTAGCACAGCGCTGTACAGCTGCAGGGCTGCTCACAACAGGGCAGAGCTCCCGGAGAATGTGCTCTTTGTTCCCTGCCTTTAAAGGGTAAGAGAAACACTTATGCATGGCAAATTAGCCCAAAAATGTATTTCTCTAAAACACCCGATTGTCTGGCCAGCTCTGCAGCTGCAGGGAAGTTCCAGGGAGAGAAGGGGGAGGCGGCGGGAAGGAGGGAGGCAGGGAAGGAGGATTTTGATGGCTGGTGGGGGAAGGCAAGATGATTGTGCGAATGAGGGAGAAATTCTCATGCCTCGATTCAAACAGAGCTGACCAGTGAGTGAGGGGACTCCTGACAGAGGGGCCACGTTGGTGGCCAGGGGACCACGGTTGCTGTGCAGCCTCCTGGGGGGTAGGGGGAAGAGGGGACATGAGACAGCTGTGCTCTGGACAGCCCGGGAGCAGGCACTGGTGCAGCAGGCGGTGCTGGGGAGTCCTGCCGCCCGGCAGGTTCAGCTGTGCCATCTGGGCCGAGACGCTCAGTGAGCAGTGCCATGCTCCTCTAGTCACCGTGTCACGCGTCCCAGGGGACAACAGCCTGTGACTCCTCTCCCACTTCCGAGCAAAATGCGCAGAGTGCGACTCTCTGCGGAGGTGCAGGGCCTGTGCTGTTCCCAAGAAGTGGCACTTGGGTTTAAAATGTCCCAAATGTACCTCTTGATTGGGAACTTGATCTGGGCTTGTTATGAATTTCCAGCCTAATGCTGATACTAATTTAAAAACTCCCAGACTGTTGCTGGCAGACAAATGATTCCTTGAACTTCCCTGGGGTTCAGAGAGCAAAACCTAATGGTAAGATTCTCAACAACTGCTCAGACTGTGAAGTTCATGGCGAGTGCCACATTCCTGTCCCTGCTCCAAGGGATGCCACTGAAAGCAGAGTCAGGCCCACCATGAGCACAGATGAAACCTCAGTGTCCAAGGAGCGTCCCCTACACTGTCTGGGATGAGATGTCCTCTTCGTGTGCATGATGAGAATTTATTTTCTCTTCCATTATCCGCTGATGTGGAAGGAGAGGTGCTCCCTGCTGCAAACTACAGTGCTTTGCAGGCACAGCTTTAAGGCAACCTGACTGGTCCTCATTACTACCCACTGAATGCTCTTGGGGACATCTGTGGTGTGATCCAGATGCTGCTCTCAGGGGAAGCAGCTCAGGCTAGACTTTGCCTTTGAGGACACTGAGGGGTGCACTTGCCTGCTATAAATCCAGGTCCCAGTGCTCTGTCCTTTCTGTGACGTGACATGACCTACTCTGGGCAGACAAGAGCGTCTCCTTCAAAGCCACCAGTGCCACCTGCTGCAAGGGCTGATGAGATTGGTAGGTAGCCTTAGGTTAGACAAAGCTTAGAGTGCCCATGAGAAAAAAGAGAGACATGAGGGTCTTAGAAGGGGACTTGGCTTTGATACATTCCTGTGACTGTCCAGCTCAGGTGTAGGGTTGATGTTGCCACCAGTTCAAGTTGGCACAGGCAAACTGTACTCTGTTTCCAGGTTGCTGCTAAACTCATTGTGTGACCAGATTTTTCCAAGGAAAGCCCTATAACTCTTTGGGTTTGTAATCCAGAAGTCCTATGAAGTCCCCTCTCACTGGACTGGAGGAAGGGAAGGACAGGTGGACCTGGATATTTTATCTGAACAAGTGGTGATACCAACTGCTGGTGGGAATTATTCATTCTTTCTTGGCAGAGGTTAGATGAAGATACTTTGGATGACACTGGGTATGGAGGTACCTGCTGGATATGGAGCAGTATCTGGCTGGGGGAAGCCAGCATTAGGTTTGAGAATTTCCTGTAGCGGAGAAGCAGATCAGACTTGTGTTGGAGAAGGAGTGTGATGGGCAGAGGAGGAGGTGGGGAGCCGAACCACTCTTGAAATGGAAAGCTGTTGACAACTGTATAATCCTGTCGTCACTACCTGGCTCATCTCTCTGTGGCCACCGGGATGGTTCACTCTCTCATTTCATGTTTACATGGGAGAAGAGAGTACGACAAGCGTTAACTTTAATCAAGTCAGCAATTTTTCTCAGCTTCGGCGCACTTCATTTTCCCAGGGATGGCAAGGATGTGGCACCATCTGAGGGTGGGAATGACTGGTACTGGGCAAGCATTTATTGGCAAATCATTTGCCAAGAAATGGGACTTCAAGGGAATGAAAGGAGTTGCAGATCCAGACCTAATTCACCAAGCACTTTTGGCTGGAAAGCGAGTGTGGGATGGGGATTTTTAAAATATCAAAACATTTCATTTCAAGACAATCTTCCTGAATTATTCTGTTTTCTAAATGCCAAAATGTTGTGATGGGATATTTTCAAAGGGAATTTCTGACATTTCGTTTCGAACTAGCATTCTGCATTTAAAACTTGACCCAGGTTGAAAGATGAGAGGTCAGACACAAGAGCCTAATAACCACAAAATAAAACCTGCTCTTTCAAGTTCAGCAGAATATTTCAATCTCGGAGTTACACCATTTGGGGAAAAAAAAATCACAGTAAAGCTCCTGTGTGTGTCCAGATCAATGTCCCCCTACGCAACACCTCTGAAGTGATGGAGACACTGGAGCAGAAACAGCCAGTGTGATTGGGAGAAAATCAGCCAGGTAGTGGCCTGAGATGAACTAGAAAATGCACTTGAGCATCCCAGACAGAATTTCACTCTTATCTCAATAAATGTCACTCTGATCTCAATAAGGCTGTTTATGGTTTATGCTTGCTTCGGTTCAGCTCCATGGGTAGCAACAGGCAGCACAATGATGAGCAAAGCCTGTGGCCCTGGTGGTTTTATCCACACTGTCATCTAGCTTTAGGCAAGGTGGCGACCAAAGTGCCATTGTCTTCTAGCACTGTCCTGCTGATCCCTACGAAAACCAGTGGAGCTCTCCATGGACATGTGTCCATAGGCAGCTCCAGGGGAAAAAAATCCTAGTGTAAGCAAGGTCTGGGCACAAGAAGATATCTGCTAATTTGGGAAGGGACCCTGGTACTTCTCATAATGGGTGGGTAGGTTGGGGGACGATGACCAAGCGGGGTGAAGGACACCGCCACTGCTTTGAGAAGATGCTGTGCCCCCCAACTGCCTCTTCTGTAAAAAGGCAGGCTGAGACTCGAGGGACGTGAAGAATAGCCCTCCTCCCCCTTCCCCGCCGGCCCCAGCCCCTCGCTCCCGACACCCCATCCTCTCCGCCATGTGCACATGGTCCCCACTGGCCATGAATAGAGTTGGCACGGGTGGGCCCAGCCTGAGCCACTGGGGCTTATGAGTCCCAACCTGAATGAGCAGCATAAAGACACAGAGCAGCCCCGTCGTGGCTCTGTCCCGACCCATCCTCCCCAGCTGCGACAGCATCCGCTGCGGGCCCAGACCGGCCATTCTTACCGACTCCTTCTGTGCCGTTTGTCTTTCTCTCCCTCTCTTGTCTCCCCCCGCCTCTTTTTTTTTTTTTATATTTAATCTCCTTTTTTCGAACATATCATTACAGGAGAAACAAAAAAGATGGTACAATACAGCCATTGATGAACTGCTCTCGTCCTCCCGTCCTGGTCCCCCCCACTCCCTCCCTCCCCTCCTCTGGTGCGTGCCAACACTCTTTCCACCCGCTCAGGGCTGGAGCCAGCGCCAAACAACCTCTGCTAATAAACAAGAGGAACCAGATAAACCAGGAACACAATAGAGGGATTTGTTGCACTTTAGTGATGGTGGGAACAATGTCAACTCCGTGGCGCAGCTGCATGGACCCCCTCCCATCCTCTCCCCCCATCGCCTCGCGCCCCCCGCGCACTCGCAGCCCAACACTGTGATTTATGAAAGGCCAAAGGTCACCGTGCATTAAAGGGCTCCTTTCTTGCATCATTTATTAACCCCTCTACGACAAGAGGCGCTCATTGTGGCGGTGGTGGTGGTGGTGGTACCGGGAGTGGGGAGGGGGCGGAGGAGCCCGTCCTGGCGGCACCGCACGTCTCTCAGAGGATGCTGAGATGCAGAGCTAGTGCTTAAATCTGTTTTTGCACCAACCTGGTGTGTATGGAGAGGAGAGAAAGCTTTGGTGAGATGCATTTTGGCCACCAAAAGCAACTTGTGCATTCTAGCAGGGCTCCGTTCACATTTCGCACAGGTCACCATCTGCCCAATCTGCACTTGCTTCCAGGCTGGTGAGCTCAGCTCACGGTTGGTGCTGCAGCCATGCTCACACCTAGGGCTGACATGAAGGGTTGGCCTGAAGACCCCATAGTCCATATGGTAGGGTTGACCATGGTGCATCACGGGAGCCTTGGGTCACCTTGTACAACCAGGTATGGTCATGGGGCCACCAGCAACGCAGCCGGGCAGAAAGGAGGTGGATCAGTCATGGAGCAGGATGGGCGACTCCAAGGTCCCCTTCTCAGGCTAGTAGAGATGTGGCCAAAATCTCTCCCTGTCTCACCAGAGCTGGTTGCCATTACAGGCAACACTGCAGTGTCACCATGCAGCACGTTCAAGCCTCCCATGGAGCAACACTGAAGTGCTGGCATGTTAACTCACTGTCCTGAGCTTTTGCTCCTGAAATTGCAGTGACCAAAGTCAGTTTGGGCAAGACAATGCAGTGGCAAAGGCTACAGCACCAAACTTTGTGGTCCCTTGAGCTACAGCACCATGTCCCCAGCCATATTTGAGGGCTCTCTGGAGACCCTCTCCATGGGTAATCTTGCTTGGGAGGACAAACCCCACAGCCATCACAGGCTGGGGGTGATGGGTGAGCCCTGGAGAAGGGATGTCTGCTGGAGTTCATGTCCACCATGGAGGCAGTGGGGTTGTGCTGGCGCCTGGTTGCCTGGCCCATCCCTCCTGGCTCAGCAGAGGGGAGGCTGCTGTGTTGACAGGTTGGGACAGCTTCCCCCCTGGGATGAAGCAATGGGTAACAAGGGACAAGCTTAGGAGCTGGTGGGAGCCCTCTCAGTGTCGGGGTGAGCCCCTGCACAGCGCAGAGGGGACACGGAGGTTGGGGTGAAGGGGAAGATGGTGCCGCCGCTCGAATGCCGGCTGGTAACGCTGGTTACCAGCCGAACTGCTCCTGCCCTGGCTTTGGTGCCTCGGCCTCAGGCCGTGCTCCCTCGCTCGCTCTCCTTGCATTCCTCCGGGAGCTGATCAGGGCTTGAATGACACCCCAGATGACTCTTTGCTATTAATTCCTGTGAACAGAAAGGGCTCCTTGTTCTCCCAGTCCTACTCTCTGGAGGAATTACAGGGGCCAAGGCAGCAGGCTGAAGCCTTCCCGACTTAACCCTTACCCCGGCTCCCCAGGAGCTTCCCTGCAGCCGAAGGACTGGCAGAGGTGAAGATCACCCTGGAGCCACCTCAGCCACTGCTTGATGAGCCCACCGGGGTCACCCAGCACTGCTACAACCACAGGTCTCATTGGGAGGGTTCCCTTTTCTGGTTGTTCTGCTCAATCTTGTACAATTCCCTTCCTCTCCCCTCTGGGCATCTCTCCTCTGTCGTGCAGACTGAAAGCACCCAGCTCCCTCCATTACATCACACTGGATATGCCAGAGTCCATCCAAGAAAACGCAGACCCAGTCCCCTTCTACCCCAGCTCCCCACCCCTTCAGCGCTCACTTTTTGGGGTGTGCTTTTTGGAAGTGCACCTGGCCTCTCCGGCAGGAGATGAGGGGGTTAACAGTCAGGGAGGTTCTGTGCCACCCATCAAAGCAGGTAGCAGACAGACATGCCTGCCCCATTCCTCTTTGATCTTCCCAGACCCGAGTAATGCAGGAAAATTGTCCCATTTAGCCATGGCGAGTCCTCCCCATGCCCATGAAACATTGGGCTGGCCAAGATGACATGCCAGGAGATGCCCGGAGCCTTTGTGATGCTCAGAGGTGATTCTCCCCTCTCCTTTCTGCGAGATTTTCCCTACACCTCCTCTGCGAAGCAGCTGGCACCATAATCCACTGCCTTAGAGCAAAAAGTAATGCCACTGGGCAAAGTCCCCTGCTCGGCCACATCAAGGCAGCACACCAGCGGCGGCAGCAGCGGTGCAGTTTCCTGCACCTGCAGCAGCCCTCACCGTGCCTTAGAGAGGGAATGGGGTTTCTCCTGCTCTGGAGCTGGGTGGGACTCTGCAACCATGTCCCAGCCCCAGTCCCCAAAGAGCTTCCTGAGGTCTCCCATCCTGGGGTGATGGAAGTGCATGGCCACGCGCTGATTGGCATCACCCAGCCTGTGTCACCCATGGGGAACGATAACCCTGGAGGAGAGCAACCAGCACGATGTTTCTTTTGCAAGACACTGGGTATGACAGAGAGAGACAAACAGCCCGGTCACGCAGTAAACAACTCCAGGTGTCCTGTGCCTTTTGTTTCCCCTGATAGCCCATGACAAAAATTACTGCACACCCCCTGCAGCTAACTGTCCTGTAACCACACGGACACGGTGCGGTGCTGCCAAAACCCAGGCAGGGCTGCAGGCAGCTCTTTGTTTTTTGTGAGGGACCCACATCACTTTCTTCCTCCTCAGGCTGTCTCGTGGGCAGCCAGTTCACCGATGCCCATGACTGGAAGCAAAGAGGCATCTGGGAAGGTCTAGGACCCATATCAGGAGCTTCAGCCAAAAATGGTGAGAGGTGATGAAGACCAGAGCCCAGCAGTGGTTCCTGTGCCCAGCTCCTGGTTGGGAGGATGCCTACAGCACAAGGCAAATTGAAGGGCTCTTTGGAGATCACGGCCGCCACAGAATCATGGAGGGTGACACAAACGTGGGCTTTGGAGACCCTCTGCTTCTCCCGTTCATGGAAGGGCCTTGAAAATGACCCACACGCTGGGAGTCTGGGAGAGCAGTCGTGACATTGGATCGGGGAGGAATTTGGAGATAAGGGCATGAGGAAGTGGTGGAGACAGGGCTGGGCTCTGGCAAAGGGTACAGCCTGGTCCTGATCTCTCCCAGGCTGCCATCAATCATGTCCCATGATGTCTCACGAGTGAGAGAAGCTGCAGAGCAATACATTTTCCAAGTGTTATGGTGGCCTCTCCCTTTGCTCCTCCCTGCTTTTCCTTGGAGCATCACACTCAGGCGATCTTCAAATAAAAAGAGTAACCATTTGAAACCTTGTTATTTTTTCCAATTCTTTCATGACTTCTTCTGTGGATGGTTCAGATGGTCACCTGGCCATCCCCTCACTAGCCTTCACTTCCCCCCAGGACTGAGTAACCAGCTTCCCAGCTATTTTATGGTCATGGTGATGAGGTGTGATAGGGCCCTGTGGCATCTCCACACCAAAGGGAACATGCAGTCCTCACTGAGGATGTTGGATATACTATTTCTGACCGGGACAGTGGGACTTCCAGCATGGGTCAACTGTCCCTGCCATCTGCAACCTTCCCACAACCTGGTCCTCTCCCTTTCTCTTTCTCCCTCCTGGGCCACCGTGGGACTGAGCAAATCCATTCAGATCTCCCTGCTCCACAGCTTGGGTGGGGAGACATCCCCCTTTCCAGCGGGAGGGCTGCCCCCCTCCTCTTCCTCACCAAGCCCTCCCCTCCAGCCACAGCGGGACCAGCAAGCCTCATGCCAGAAAAGATGCAAATCCCACGTGGGAGCTGGGGAGGGTCGAGGGCTTGGCTTTGGCGCGGGAAACCTGGCCCTCCTCCCCGGCAGGGAGAGAAGGGGAGACTTCTGCATCCCCCTCCCCAGCATGACATTGGGATGGTCACCCCCTGTCCTTCCTGCAGCATCACGGGGGGACACGGCCAGTGCAAACCCACACCAGCCTGCCCGGCGTGGGCGAAAAGGCAGCAGGGGCAAGACCCCCTCCCACCCCCAAATCCCAAACCTTGCCCCCCGCCACCCGTCCTGCCCCTCATTGCCTTGCATGCCCACCTCCACAGGAAGGGGATTTTGCAGAGAGGCGGTAGTGCCTGCTCGTCCATCCCAGTGGCTGTCCCCATCCCGGCCACTGCCGCTGCCTCAGCTCCTCCTAGCCCGGGTCTCCTCTCCCGTCTTCGGGTCTGGAGCAAGCTGGACGCTCTTAAAAAGCTTTTTATGTGAGCGCGCGTGCGTGTGTGTGTGTGTGAGTGTGTGTTAATCACATGATTGTGGTTCACCTGTATCCTGAACAAAGACGGTGCACTGTTTAAGGCCCAAACAAGAAAGCTGGCAAGGGAAGGAGGGGGGGGGTGCTGGGAAAACTGAAGGGGCCGTTGAGAGAGCGGGCGCGCGCGGGAGAAAATCCTTATCAAACTCCCAATTCATGGGTCTCCCTTTCCCTCAGCACACTGCGGGTATTGTTTGGCTGGGGGGTGTGTGTGTATTTTTTCGAATGTCTGTGTCGTCCCCCCCCTCGCTCCCCAGCTCTGACGCTGTTTTACTGTATGGAAAGATTTCACGGGGAACCCCTCCCATTTTCCCAGACAGTCCTGGGACAATACCAGTGCTGTGCCCCTGAGCTGGGCAGGGGACAAAAGCTGGCCCTGGCTCTCACGCTGGGGATCCTGCTGCTCCTGTGCTGCAGACAGGCTCTCCCTCTTACTCCTCCCTTGCCACGGGTGCAGGGGATGGCTGTCATCTAGCAAAATCCCTCCCCAGCAACCTCAGTGGTCCCACCTTGGTGGTGGAGGTGTCCCGCCAATGTGGCCCCCTCATTGAAACCCTACTGAGCACGTGCCCCTGCCTGCCCCTGCGACAATGCACCTTGCTCACCAAGCACCCGGCCTGGAGTAGGGTGCCTTTCCCATTGCCCTTGGGAGTGGTGCGGACGCAGGGGCACTTATCATGGTGGGACATCTCCACTTCCCACCCACTTTTACCCATTGCCCTCCCGACATGGCTGGAGAAGTGGCATCCTTCCACCTTTGCATATTGGGGACTGAGACCCAAAGAAAGCATTTCACCGATGTGTCACAGTAAATTTGTGGCTTAGCAAGGTCTCCGGCTCATGAACCACCTTCACTGGTAGACCCTTCATCTGCAAAGGACTGTCCCTTTTTATGGACCAGGAGCACCTCATCCATAGAAATATATGCTGAAAAGAAGGGGTGGAAACCTGCTGTATGAGCATTTCACCAGGGACCAGTCATTAGGAAGACTTGCATTTAGAAAGACCACTTCTGCAATGTTAGCTGCTGTGGCCAGCAGTGGCTCTTGGAGGGTCCCTGCCTCTAAAAACGGCTCTCAGGGGAACGCTGGAGGAAGAGACATGCCACCCCAGTGATTCCTGAAACAGGGATGGTCTCTTCTCCTTTGCCTCTGCCTGTCTTCTCACCTCAACTGAAGAGAAAGCATCACACATCCTCCTGCTGCAGTAGAGGTATATTTTCCACAGCTCGCTCTCCTGCATCTACCTCTTCATAGCACAAGAGAAGAGATGACACATGGACAGAAGAGACTTGGAAAAGGATATACAAGCAGTCAGTGCTGTGAGAGGTGGCTGGAAACAGGGAAAAAGACACTACAGGGAAAGAGAGTTCAGAAAGACAAGGCAGGACCAAAGGAGACAAAAAGCAAGAAATGGAGAAAGGCAAAATGAAGGGAAAAAACCCCGTTCCCTGACATTTAAATGTGAGGAGACACTGAGACTGCAGATTGCAGAGACTGTGTGGCTGGTAAACGGTCCTTTGAGGGTGTCTCTGTTTGCAGCTGATGCAGCCACAGCTCTTCCAAGAAGGCACAAGCAGGTCCCGGCTCCTGCCTGGCCAGTGGCAGCAGCCCCTAATGGGGATGGTGAGCAGTGGGACAAACACCGGTCCAGAGCCCTGTGGGTTACTGAAATCCCTTCTGGGTTTGATCCCTTTCTTGCCCCAGTTGGGAGTGGTGAATCAGACACCCTTCTGCTCACCCAGACCCTGTGGGCATGCAGGAAGATGTGAGCCTCACCACTCACTGTCTTGCTGGGGTCAAGCACTGTCTCGTTCTCCATGCAGAGCATGCCAAAAGGCCGCTGCATTTGGGGTATGAGCTGAGCAGGCTGTGAAGCTCCTCTCAGTGCTCTGTGGGGCTCCTTTGTCTCCTGATTTGGGATCTTCTCCATCAAAGCACTAGGAGGACTGCCAGCCTCTCGCTCCCTACCACTTGGTACCCAGCACCCTGTATCCCTGCTCTGGAGGGAAATGAGAAATCCCTGCCCCATTGCCTCTTTCCCATGGGGTCCACAGGAACCAGCCACCTGAAGGGAAGGCAAATAAACACCCTTTTCTGGCCATTTTCTGTGGCATTTTTCCTCCCTGCCCCAGGTTGGAAGTTGGTTGCAGCCCGGGGAACAAGCAAGGCAGTGTTTCTCAGCAGTGGCTATCCCACTGTGGGACAGGACACCAACCCTCCCCTCCCTCCAGTTCTTCCACACCTCATATGCAGGGTCCCTGCAGCTTGAAGATGACCCTTGCTGGCTGGGGGAAGATGCCATGAGCTCTGCAGCACCATTGATTCTGCATCCAGCGGGCCATGGACAACTTTGTACGAAGTGACCTTGCTCCATTCGTTTTCACTGGTTATCTGTCTGCCAGACAGAGGGTGAGCTGCCAAACCGCCCCTGTCTGTGCTACGAGACCCCTTCTTGCAACAACCACAGCCGGGATCTCTCTTGGTGAGAGAACTCATCCCATACTGCAAGACTTGGGGTTCACCAGCCACTGCTTTGGTTGATGAAGCAGGGCCTTGATGCTGTTTTGCTAGGCTCTCCATTGGGTTTTCTCAGCATCCAAGAGAAAGGCACCCACATTCCTCTCTTCCAAAGGGAAAAACGCATCATGTGAAGAAGAGTATCTGAGCCCATCTTTTTTCTGGAGTAGGTAATGCTGAAGAGAAGAAAGGTAGGACATGATCCCTTGAGAGTTTTTTTTGAGGGATGCAAGAGGCTCCTTTAAGCGCTTCTGCCTGCTTGATGCCAATGGCATGCAGGCATTCCCCCTCCCAGCTCTGTTCAGTAAAGACTTCTCACTAGGCTTTAGTGAGGTTTTCCCTGCAGCCAGCCTATGGTTTCAGAGCTTTACTTACTCCAGACAATGGCAGACGTGCAGGGAAATGGGCCTATGCTGTCAGCCAGCTCTGCAAGGGCAGCAGCCAGCCCCACAGGCTTGCTCTGAGGGCTTTAGCCCAGGTGCTCAGCACCATCCTTGGGACTGGTTCCCTTATGCTTCATGTGGTGCCAGCCAGTGGTTTTGCTGTGTCTTTCTAACACAAAGTTTCTGGAGAGTGAATATCTGCTAAAGGAGTTGAAAATGTTCTTGAAATCCCTTGAAGCTGGTTCCCTGAGTCACATCCATTCATCTCTTTGTATTTTCTGACTTAGCACTGAAGTGTCTTCAGGTTGGCTCTCCAGCGAGGAGCTGGGGCAGGAGCTATGTTTATCTCATTGCTCACTCAAGACGACCTGGGAGGATCATCAGATTTTTCGTAGGTGACCTCTCATGGTTACAGGGTTGGCGTTGGTCTATATCAGCTCCAGTGACAAAGGAAACTGAAGAAGCCAACTACCAGAGGCATCTGGGAAAGAAAATGAGCTAGAAAATGGAAGATGTGCTGGAGAACATCCTAACCAATTGAGTGCTGAGGTCCTCTACATATTCCAGTGGATGAGCAGCAAGAACGAGGGTGAGTGAGTGTGAAAGAGTCCTTTTTGTCAGGAGACCTCCCCTTCCTTGTGAAAGACCCCACATTTGCCTTCAGGAGCAATTCAGCATGTCAGAGGAAGCAGGGCCTGCTTGTCTTGGCAAGACCCCACAGAGACGAGCATATTGTGACAAGGCCATCCCCAGGGTGCAAAAGTCCTAAGAAGATTCAACCTGGTATCCACTGTCCAGCAGCACGGTATTTTCCCCGGACTTGGTGTTCTCCATCCTTGGGACACCCCTGACCTCCTGCATCCCCTGCCCCACCCCGCAGACTCAGGTCTGAATGAGGATGCCCTTTTGGCAGCATCTTGACCCCAGGGTCCCGGGCCAACTTGTTGCAGCACAGCAGGATCCCCATGAGACTCTGTGACGGGGACCAGGGCCTCATTTGGCACATGGGGGGCACCAGACCCCGCAGGAGCAACCGTGCTAGCATGGGGAAGGAGAGGGATCCCAGTTCCGGAGTGCACACGCATCTCCCCAAACCACCCCAGACCCCTTCCAGCACCCCACCACCCAAACCCCCTGGGGTTGAATCCTCCAGCACCAACTCTGGAGCAGCCACTCCGCCGAGAGCAGCCCAATGCCGGTGGCTCTCATGAAGAAGCCGGCACCAGGGGAAAGCGGGGAACGTGCCGGTGGCCGAGGTGGGGTGGGGGGCTGCCTGCGTCCCCTCCCTGCCGTCCCCGACCGACTGTATTCTGGCTCTGAAGAGTGCTTGGCTCCACCTTCCGCCCTTCCCTCCCCCGTGCTAAGCAGCAAAGCCAGCTAGAGACATCCAGCCAGGGTATTAGTAAAAACCAAGCCTTCCTCTAGGAATGGCACTCGCCTGAGAGCCTCCCCGCACCGCGTGCCCCGACGCCGCTGGGGCTGGGACAGAGAACAGGGGGGCTATTGGGATACAAATCACAGCCCTTGCAGGATCTGCCCGGCACACCGGCCAGCAATGTAAGTTTTCCTACCTGAGCTTGCTTGCATGCGCACACACGTTCGCTCGCCTTTTTTTCCCCCTACTTTCTCTTACTTTTTTCGATTTCCCCAGAGAGGGTCTGTGTTGTCCTCTGAAACTGGAGGGATAGCAGCCCTTGCTCCACGTTGGCTCTTTTTCAGCTAAGCCAGAGGCATGCTTTTCTATCGCTTCTTTTTTTCTTTTTTAATTTCTTTCTACTTTTTTTTATTTCTGGATGGGGGGATAGAGAGGCCTTTATTTTTAGAGTGTTTCTTTCTCCAAGGGGGGAACTGCTGCACAGCAGCAGGGACTTTTAGAGGTGACTGCAGACAGAAGGAGAGAGGAGGAGTGTGTGGGGCAGGCAACCCAAAGCCTTGGCTTGTCTCAAAGTTAAACTTGGTTTGTGTTTGTATCTATATATATATATATGAATGTAAATACGTATATGCATACATACACATAGACAGGCGTGAGTGTGGGGATGCAATGTAGCTGTATTTTAAGTCTTTGGTTTATGATCTGCAAGAGGAGGGTGAGGGATGGAGTGTCCCCACAGAGGCACTTTCCCACAGCTGGGATCAGGGTCTCCGGGTACGGATCCGGGGCCCGGGCTGGTTCCCTGCCCGGTAATGCCGCCCGCTCAGCTTCCCCAGTAGCGGGGGTATAGGTCCCTTCTGGTTTATTGATACGGTGCCGGCGCTCCCTCTCCCATGCCTCCCCCCAGGCACTGTGCTAGCATTTCACTGCACATCTTCGAAAGAAAGGGGCACTTCCCCACACAAGTTTTGTGGCCGTCCCCCCCATCCTGCTCCCTGTGGGGAGCTGCGCCTGAGCAGGACGGTCCATGTCTCTCTCCTTTCAGGTCCCCAAGCCCCCTTATCCCTCTTGCCGCAGGCCCCTCTGCACATGTTAGCTCCAGATGATTGCAGAGATAGGGAGCAATATCCCAATTAATCAGGGGCCCCAACTCATCCCCACCCCCATCGATCACGGGTTTTGCGGTGTGCACGGCAATCGCTTTGCTTGCGCTTTTATCGAGCGGCCCCTGTCTCGTGGTCAGCTCTTCAGAGACCTTGGAGTCCCTTTCAGATTTGGTGGTTGCTTCTCCTTTTCTCTCTCCCCCCCCGCCTTTCCTTTCTTTCCTTTGTTTTTGTCTTCCTCCCTCCTCTCCCCAGTGAGAAGAAGGACACCAATAAGGAAGAGAGAGAGGGGTCGAAAGTAACGATGGCTGACGACCAAGACCTTTCAGAGGTGGAGATGAGCCCGGTGGGCTCTGAAGACCACCACTGCCTCTCACCAGGACCCTCCATGGCGTCGGACAACTCCACGCATCTCACCGGCTCTGGGAATGGGGAGATGGGGAAGGTCAAGAAGGAACAGCAAGACGCAGAGGCGGACGACGACAAGTTCCCGGTGTGCATCCGCGAGGCAGTCAGCCAGGTGCTGAGCGGCTATGACTGGACCCTGGTACCCATGCCCGTCCGGGTCAATGGAAGTAACAAGAGCAAACCCCACGTCAAGCGGCCCATGAACGCCTTCATGGTCTGGGCACAGGCTGCCCGGAGGAAATTGGCTGACCAGTACCCGCACCTCCACAACGCCGAGCTCAGTAAGACCTTGGGGAAGCTCTGGAGGTAAGAGCGGGCGGGCGGAGGGGGAGCGCGAGGGCTGAGGTCCAGAGGTGTCCTGGAGAGGACTGTGTGGTCACATAGAAGGATGGAGACTTAGCAGGATGGAAGGGGTGTCCCTTGAGGGGACCGGCTTCCCTGCAGGGAGCCCCCTTGCAGGAGGCACAATTGGTGACTAGGGCAAGCGTGGTGGTTGGATGTAGTTAAGGCTTCCTCAGCAGAGCTCACCTTCATCCTGGGTGGCAGCCCTTTCCACGTGTTTCCCGCTAACTTCCCCTGTTGTTCCCGAGCAGGATGCTCTTGTCCTGGTCCTCTCCTGCCTGACTGCCAGGGGAGATCTTGTTTTCTTGGCTCACCCTCTGTGTTGGGCCAAGCTGTGCACTAGCAGGAACCGGGCTGAGCCCCATCCAACTTGAGTCACTGGTGGCTGCCTCAAGCCTGTTTGAACTTGGGTCCCAATGCCAACAAGGGTTATTTTCCGCACAGTGCTGCAGAGCAAGCAGGAAACCCAGTTACAGCCAAGGAGGAAAGTCAGGGGAAGGGAGCCAGGCAGTCGGAGCTCCACACCTGTCCTTCCCAGGACAGTCCCAGTTTTGGCAGGCCATGCAGGTGCAGCAAGACGGACAATGAGAAACCCTGCTAGAAAGAGTGGGGCTGAGGTTTAGCAGAAAGGAAGAGACCTGCAACAGCTCCAGCCTCAGCAAGCTCTCTTGCAACATGCCGGCTCAAACCAGCCCCATCTCCCTTTGCACCCAGAGAGATGCCCTCCCTTCTCGCTGGCACACACACGCTCATCCTTCTGGCCCCGCCAGTCTGTTGCACCCATTTTCATTTTGGCTTCATGCAGATCCCCAGGTCCTTTATGTACCCTCCCCAATGCGCTCCTCCTTCCTCCGGTAGACCGACGGGCTGCCGCGATTGATCACAGCTGGCCCGTGGGTGTGCAGAGAGCCATCGTGCCCAAGCCAAGCATGTCAGGCTGACCATGCCACTTCTTTCCCATCTGACGGTCTCTGCCGGTAACCCCATCAACCTGTTGTAAACACTTTCTGCCACAAGTCCCCAGCAGCCCTTGCCTTGCACCAACCAACGCGAACCAAGGCCCATGCAAACAGGCCCTCTCATTCTCTCTCCTGCCCTGACGGCTTTTCATGGAGGAAGCCCTCAACCTTGGGTGGGCCAAGAGACATTTTTCCAAGCAGAAGCAAAACACACCCCACCCAGCAGCTGATGCCCAGGTCTCCTCCTGGCTTCAAACCTCCTTGCTCGCAAGGAACCAAGCCCTTGGGCATTAGCTTCTCCCTGTGCTACATCAGCCCATTTATCCCGACCCATCAGTGTCTAGTGTAACCCCACCAAAGGGATTTTTTGGGGAAGTTGAAGGCAGGGCATGATTGCAGACATCTGATCTGATGCTGTTTCCCGCTTTCTTCCCCGCTGCCTTCCCTTCCTTTTACCATGGCACTTGCTCCTGCCTGGGGCTCTGCTGCCAGCCTCTGGACTGTGAAGCTGTGCTGGAAGGAGTGTGTGTGTGGGGAACCCACCTTTTTTGTTCCCAAAGTGTTATTTCAAGGTATCATTCCTTTATTGCAAAATACTGTCAGATTTTAGAGCAACAGCATCCCTCCAGACACTGAATTTCCCTTGAAAATACAGCAGAGCAGTGAAACCCTCCATAAGTAACGCATTCAGAGCGCAGGGAGACACAGCCCCTGGCCCATGGCCACATTCATGCGCCTGACTGCCTCCCTGCTCCCAGGGCATGGCTCCCACCGCTGGCTGCATGGGACTCGTAGCAGGGGGACGCTGCCGCCAGATGATGGTCAAGGTCCGTGGGTGTTTCTTAGGGCGCCTTGTGGCCAGGGAGCATGGGTTAGGCAAAGAAGCTTGCGGGATCAGGCCTGGCATTGTTGCATGCTGCTGGGTTTGCCACCCGGCTGCTTTGCTTGAACCCATCTCCTCTCTGAGTGCCCCTAGTGCAGGCTGCAGCTCTCTGAGCTGTGTCAGCCCCTACGGGGACCGTACAGCAAAGTAAGCTGGGTTATGGGGGCAGCCGGTGTCTGGCCTGGGTAGGACCATGTGTGTGTGTCTTTCTGTGAGGCTGGGGGGAAATATCAGCCCACAGAACTCCAGGGGAGGTGGCCCAAAGGTTATCAGGATAGTAGCCCCAAGCCTCGCCTTCCAGCCACGGTACAGTTGGGTCTTCCTCCACTGAGGTTCCCACTGCCCTCATCTACGCTGTCCCCAAGGTATAGCTCCTATGTGTCAGTACAACAGCGAGCAGCCGGGCTTTGCTCTGGACAGCTTAGTCTCAAACATTTGATGAGGGTCCCTGGAGAGGGACCCTGGCTTTTCACGTATCCCCAACCTTACAAGGTGGCCACTCAAACCCTACAGTCTACATCGCTGGTCACTTTGGAAAATGTGGGCGACATATGTCCACATGGGCTGCTCTGAGCTTATACAGGTAAAGGGTACGGAGACTGCCTGCAGACTACCATTAAACCAAGCACATCCCCAGCGATTGGCACTGGGTGGGGATGGCAGGGTCTGGCAAATCTTGAAAGGCAGCTAGCAGATTGAGCAATAATCCCACTGCCATCCGACGCGCGCCTCTGCAAAACGGGCTGCAATGGCCTGGGCTTTTTTTTTAAGCCCAGCGTTTGCTCCGGCTCTGTGCCACCACCATGTCCTCCACGGGCCCCAGCCCTTGTTGGGAAGGGCTGCAGGACATGCCTCGATGGCCACACTACCCCCCTGGCCCCAAGTGCGGTGCCAGGGGGCTTACGGCCCCATCCACCTCCCCCAGTCTGTACCCACTTAGGGTGTGTGAGGGTGCAGTTGACAAACTGAATGTACTAAAAAAGAAGAAGGGAGGGTTTCTGTGCTTGATGGTCATGAAATCTCGCCTTGGCTGCTTTCCTTCCCCGGGGTGGGACAGGGAGTTGCTCTCAAATGGAGGCTGGCTGCTGAAAATGTCGGCATGACTCTCAGCCAAAATGCCAGCCAGCACCACCTCCAGGGCCGAAAACAAGCGAGGCACGGGAAGAAGGGGAAGAGAGCTCGGTAGGGAGAAGCAAGGGGACCCAATGGAGGGATCTTTGCATGGGGTGGCACCACCCAGGGAATAGGGTCATGCCCACAAAATTCAGGGCCACAGACGTGTAGGAGAGCCCGCCTGGCTGCCTTCTGCTCCCAGCCAGGCCTTGCCTTCCATCAGCCCTGATGCCCAACCACATCACAGCACTGACTCATCGGCAGCCGAGTCTCAGCACAGGGTCAGGCCCCTGGCCGCCGAGCCAGTCACCTGGCACCCAGCGTGGTGCAATGCCAGGCGGCAGAAGGGGAGGCTGCAAGAGGCGGGCAGAAAGATTTTAGTCCTTCTTTCTCCTCCCTGAGTGGGGCACTGGATGCTCCCCCCCTCTGCTTTCGGCTTGGGGGTGAGCATTTGGTGTTGGGGAGGGTGGTGAGGGCTCAGTTGAGCCCCATGAAGGGCTTTGCTCTGTGAGCCATAACTTCTCTGCCTGTGCGAGATTCCTTTGCATTATGGCCTGGGAGCAGGAGGGGGCAGGAGGGGGAGGGCAGGAAGCAAGTGAAATCCAAATCCCCCCAAATCTCCTGGCCTTTGCCTGCTCGCACCAGTTTCACTTTGCTAAAGCCGATTTGAGCTCTGATCCCAGCAGGAGGGAGGAGGGAGCAGGCAGCCTTGGAAAGGGGAAGGCAAAGACACAGGGAGTGGACTTGCCGCTGTCCTGCTGGTGGCACTGCCCGTGGGCTGCTGTTGAGGGGAGAGGAGGTGAGGCACTCGGGCATAGCTCAGAGGGCAGGGATCTGACTCCTACATAGCCTCAAGCCGCTCTGGTTCACACCATCCACGAGACAGGTCTGGGAGGCTGAGCTTCGGTCTCCGTGGGAGGCTCTGCTCTGAGCTCGCCGTGTGGTCCGCCCTGCAGATCAAAGCTGGCTGCGCAGCCTTTAGCTCTCTTGCTGAGAGGTGCCCACATAGAAAGAGACCTTTCTTTCCCAACCACTGCATCTTATTAGCTTTAGCACCATCTGGGCTGGGAGTGCAGGGACGCTGGAGGCTGGCTGCTGTGTAGCAAAGTGTCCTGGTTTGCAAGGCTGCAGGTTGCGCCTCTATTCTCCATCTCCCGTGGAGATGGGGCATTCTGCAAGGATGACGGTTTTGCTAAGGCAAGGTCACTTCCCAGCCCATGATGCTTATGAGGGTTGGCCATGATGTCCCTTTGGACCCCTTGGAGGGCTGTCTGGATCAGCACAGGCTGAGGGATTAAAGCCCTCCGGGACGTGTGAGCATGGTGTACGGTAGCAGGAGGGAGACAGGAAAGCTGGTGTTGGATTCACGGTGGCTCAGTTGCTTTAATCTCCAGGATTAAGGCAGTGGAGGAATGTGGTGTGCAGCCACGACCTGCTCAGGCTGCCTGGAGTGAACCCAGGTCAGCACCGTAATGGGCTCCAGCCTGTGCCACACACCTGGCTGCTGGCCAAGGGGATGCACAAGGAGCAGGGGGAAATGGGGTGCTTAGGAACGAACCATTACTTGCTGGCAACCCCTTTAATCCGCCGCCAGATTTATCTGTGTGGTCCTTGAGCCATGCCTCCTCTTCATCTTTAGTTTTTCAAGCCAGTTCAGGGCTTTGTATCTTCCTCAGGCCTACAGCTTAACAGAACCGGTCACATTTTAGTGCTAAGGGCTTCAGCGGTACCAAACTGCTGGCACAGCCACATCCCCAGGTAGATCTTTTGTCAGGGAGAAAAAGGCCTGGACATCTCATAAATGGAACATTTTTTGCCGTTTGGGAGCCCTGCCATTTCTAACGGCTGTTGGAGTTGCAAGTCATGGGAAGACTGGTCCCTTCTGAGAGCACTGGTTTCTGGTTGGAAGCAGGATGACCTTGAGTCACGAGAATATTTGAGGGGAAAAATCATAAAATGAAATTGAAGTGCTTCCAGCCGAGATGCTGCTAAAGGCTTGAGCAATGAGGTTGATCTCATCTTCAAGTGCTCTGAGCCATCCTGCCTGCACATTTCACCATTTCCTTGGAGAGCCTACCTTAACTAGAGCAGCCCATGATCTGGCATGAATACAGAGAAGGAGCTTACATTTCTGCAGTGCCTTTCATCCAGAGACCAAAGCTCATCTATTTCTACAAGGCTAGCAATGTAGCAGCTAAATTTTTTACTACTGCTTGGCTAAGTTCAAGAAGGGCTGGTCCTTTGTGTTTCAGCCTTTTGCATTATCCATGTCTAAGGTGAGCAGGAGCTCCAGAAATAGCAGAATACACTGTTTCCCCCTCTTCAAAATTTTCTTTAATTCCCTTCTAGGATATTGCAAGATGCTTAAAGGCCCAGCAAGCTCCACGCAGCAACATGGGTACCATGGAGCCAACACCAATTGCTGCCATTTGGGCTCAGTAGAGCCTCAAACTTGGAGCAGAGCCTACGGAAGGGTGGGAGCTTAAACTGGAATAAATACAGTCTGGGGAAGAGCAAGAGACATACAGGAGGCAGCACTACAGGTAGCAAGGGTGTGCCACACTGCCTCAGTCTGAAGAATGATCCCAACTGCCCTTAATTTGCCCAAAGTCTTTGAAAGCAGCTTGTCCAGCCTTATTTTACACGGCTATGAGAGGCTGCACTTTGCCTTTGGGCAATGTAAGAGAGGGTGTTGAACTTACTGAGGTGAGAAGCATCATGCAGCTGGGGAAGGGGGACCCAGCGCTGGCACCAACCAGTGTCAGGGCTTAACAATTAACAAGGAGAACATTGCTGTCTCCACTGAAACACTTCCAAGCTGTCCTTGTTGTTCTGGGAAATAACCTCAATGGGTCAACACCCTGACATCCGGATTTACATGCTGTGTCCCATGATGTTAAGTATAGGTGGGTTTTTTTCTGACATCCCTGCCCCTCTCCTTCCCCTCTTCTCTTCTTTAACACCTTGGCCTCTGCAGACTGTTGAACGAAAGCGACAAGCGGCCCTTTATCGAAGAGGCAGAGCGGCTAAGGATGCAGCACAAGAAGGACCATCCTGATTACAAGTACCAGCCCCGCCGGCGGAAAAATGGCAAGGCCACACAGGGCGAGGGCGAAGGCCAGGTGGAGGGGGAGGCTGGCGGGGCTGCTGCCATCCAGGCCCACTACAAGAACGCCCACCTGGATCACAGGCATCCCAGCGAAGGGTCGCCCATGTCTGATGGGCACCCAGAACACCCCTCAGGTGAGTCCCAGGTCTCAGTGAACCTACTGACAGGTCGCAGCCAACTTGGAGGCTCAAAAACCCCAAGTCATCATGGTGAAAGCCTTAGCGACGTGGCTCACACCTTGCTCGTGACCCAACAAACTCTGCTGGAGTCAGTGGTATAGGGACATGCCCGAGTTTCATGGGCACTTGCATTCCTCTGGTCAGGCAGGGTATCATTGCATCCTACCTCTTTTTCCACAAGATGATATAAAAAGATTTGGTTTTGACTGGCTATTTCTCTCTTCCTCCACTGAAGTCTCCAGCTGGACAGTTGCCGGCGAACTGGGAGGAGTGGAGCTGGCATGTGTATAAAGCCCAGGCATAAAGCGGTAACTCACCTCTTCTCTCTCTTTCCTCCTCAAAATGTTTTTTACATTGTAGGTCAGAGCCATGGGCCACCCACACCTCCTACCACCCCTAAGACCGAGCTGCAGGCAGGTAAAGCCGACTCCAAACGAGAAGGGCGTTCCCTGGGGGAAGGGGGAAAGCCACACATTGACTTTGGCAATGTGGACATCGGGGAGATCAGCCATGAAGTGATGTCCAACATGGAGACCTTCGATGTCAATGAATTCGACCAATACCTGCCTCCCAACGGACACACCGGCCACCCAGGCCATGTTGGGGGCTATGCGGCAGCGGCGGCTGCTGGCTATGGCCTTGGGAGCGCCCTGGCTGCAGCCAGCGGACACTCTGCCTGGATCTCCAAGCAGCATGGAGTCTCCTTGTCCACTGCCACCTCATCGGTTGTAGACTCCAAGGCCCAGGTGAAAACGGAGGGGTCTGCCCCTGGAGGTCATTACACCGACCAGCCCTCCACCTCCCAGATAGCTTACACATCCCTGAGTCTGCCCCACTACGGTTCGGCCTTCCCCTCCATCTCCAGGCCCCAGTTTGACTACCCGGACCACCAGCCCTCAGGACCCTACTACAGCCATTCCAGCCAAGCCTCTGGCCTCTACTCTGCCTTCTCCTATATGGGACCTTCCCAACGTCCCCTTTACACTGCCATCTCTGACCCTGCACCGTCCGTGCCACAGTCCCATAGCCCCACACATTGGGAACAGCCCGTGTATACGACTCTCTCCAGACCGTAGGGAATGGGGAATGGTGACCGAAGCAGCGACGGAAAGGCTCCGAAGAATCAGCACAGGCAGAAGAGCCTCCGAACTCCGAGGTCACTCAGTGCCATCCAGCCACCAGAACCCACTGAGTATACAGAAGTGCCTTTCTTGACCCCGGCTATCGCTGGCTCACCCGCCTAGAGGGAGGTTTTTCGTCCTTTCACCCTTTACCAATTTCACGCAGGCCACACGACTGGCTTGCAACACCTTATTGGCCTTCTAGATGAGGAGGATTCTAGACATGGAGTGACTGGTCCGTAGTGGGTTTCGTTATGCGCACCCTGGACTGTACCATGAGAAAGACTGTCCTTTCCTTCCCCTCCCCAAACTGCTCCAGGGAGTTAGCAAGTGTTTCCAACAGGCCACAACGGCCAACACTTTGTCACCTGCTGCGGGTGAAGGGTGGTTGCTCAGCCTTGGTGAACATGTTATGGGAGGAGTAGTAGGGAGGACGGCACGGCCGGCTTCCTTGCCATCAGCGTCGTGCAGCAGTCCTGCCTAAGATTCACACATGCATGAATCTTGAACCCCACTGGAAGACCAACCTACGCTTGCTTCCCTGCTGATTTCTACAGCTGCATCCCAGCTTTTCTCCTCGCTTCTTCTTTCCATCCTGTCTCTGTTTAATCCCACAGTCTTTCCTGCATGGAGATTTTAAGGCTTGCCTGAACAACGCATAGGACTCAGGAACTGCATTGTTGGTCTTAGCATTACTCATATCACAGCCTGTGTGCGCACACGTGTTCACGTATGGAGGTGTAGGAGAGGTGGGGAAGGACCGGTGGATCATTAAGGTGCTGTGGGTAAATCCTCCTTTCTTACAATTACTCTGTATCATTCATTTATGTCTGGCATTTCTGGCATCTCAGTCCTTTCTAATCTCTTCAGTATCCCAAACAACCTCTGAGCAAACTTGGCCCTTGCTCTTCCATGTCTGACTGGGCCTGCCTGAAATGAAGAGGCACCAAGAAAGCTACTATGCACTTGCCAATATCCCGAGCTGATTCCAGTACTCTCTTTGAATCTCCACTCCAAACTCAGGCTGATGGGGTGTGCATCCCCGCTCATTTGCTCATCATGTCTTCCAGTCAGCCAACACCTCCCTCCTACCTACGCTGAAGATGGAAAGATACTCCTGCAGCTTTAAGCAGGGTAGATATGCACCCAATCTTGGATGAGTGTAAAGAAAATAAGCCTACTTAGGTGCATAAGAATTCATTTTCCCCTTTGGGTTTCAAACTGGAAACAACCAGCTCTCTCAGTCAGATCAACCTCCTTTTTTCAGCCCAGCACCTGAGGACAGTCTGCTTACTTCTCCTTTGTCACCTCCAGGACTGGGGTGGTTTGTCATGCCAGGGAGTGAACTGGCACAAAAGTTGCTTCAGGAAAAGATGACTCCTGGCAATTGATCACAGAGACATGTTGTGGGACCTTCCAATGGATATTGCAGTCTAGAAAGATAAAATACTTTAACCAAATGTGGACTGTGATTGGTGCCACTGTTTCCCTCTGCTGATGTGACTGTCAGATGCCCTTCCTGCCTCCCTTAGCTATGGATGACTTCTCCTTGTGGTGTCTGAAAAGATCATGTAGAATGTTTGCTCCCTGTACACATGTAACCTCTTCCAGCCCTGTCCCCTTATTTATGCAAGTAGCACCTTCCTCCCCGACCTCCCTTTCCCCAGTCTCTATGCTGTCCTAGCACCATTAACTCTGCATTAAACGTACGGAATAATAAACTTAAAAGTTTCATTTTCATGTGTCTTGGTTTTTTAACTTCTTTCCTGAAAGCTCCTGGTTTTTCCCCCAGTAAGTGTATGATGGGTCACACCACCACCACACAGATCCTGTGCACAGCCTTCCTCTGCCTGTCATGAAGAGGACACAGGCAGAACTCTGACTGGCTTACCAGACTCCTTCATGGAGATGAGACTCATCTTCTGTTCACTACCCCAGCTGCAGTCATTTCTTCAGTGAGAAATGTAATAACACTGATTTCTGGTTTTCAGCTAAGATTCAGCACATGCAATTAAGAAAAGCACTGTTTTGCATGTGCTTCACCCAAGAATTTCTTAGTGTGATTGTTAACGCTCTCCAGACAGCAGTGTGGGGTTTCTCGTCTTGCTTCCTCATCAGCTGGTGGCAGATGACGTACCTTCAAAAAAAAACTTCCCCACATACACAAACTTGTGTATTTTGGAAGCAACCATTAGTTTCTCCGTAGAAACTTCCCCCTCCTGGCCTCTTGTCTTCCACAAGCACGAATCTAAATACAAACACACACACTCACACACACAGAGTATATTCAAGAATAGATGTATACACCTTCTTACTTGCTGAAGAAGACATCCTGGGTGCAGTCAGGTCCTGGGAGTCTATCTGAAGACGTTTGGAAAGAAAATGTACAGCAGATATCAGCCTGGTTAAGAACATCTCTCAAGGCCAATGGTAGCAAGGTAAGATCCCAATTAACACACAGACTCCACAACAATTACAAATTGATTCCAAAGGTTTCAATGCAGACGCATGTGATCGATCCAGTGAGTTTGGGTTCACTAGACGCTTTATGGGTGAGTAGAGTAAGCAGGATGTCTAGGAACTGTGGAGCAAGTTCAAAGCTTTTTAAAACTCACAGCACTATTTGGATGAAGTCCTGTATAGGGCCAAGAGCATCAGCAGCAGAATGGCTTCATGGGTCTAACAATGCTGATGCCAACTAAAGAGCTCCATGCAAAATAGGACTGTGGCCATTCACTGGAGAGGAGAAATCTCTACCCCAAATTACAGGCTATGCGAAGAGCCCAGAAGGGAACTACTGCACTGCTGAGCAGGTCAGGAGCATGCGTGAGGAAGAAGGGAAGCCATGGTGGAATTCGGGGTAGGAGAGCTGATCACAGGGGTGGGAGAGAGAAGGGACGTGGTGTGGACAAACAGAAGAGCAGGAAAAGAAAGTTCTTAACCGCACACAAGTACCTTCTCCAGCTCTTCAAAACGCAAATTAAGAAAGCAAGTGGGCTCTGCCTCAACCATTTTCTAGTGGAAAGGGATGCCTCCTCTCACCTAGAAGGGTCCTCACAACTAAGACAGGACAGAGAATACCACTGGTAACAGAGGGGTTAACCACTCCTCCTGCAGCCTAGCAGGAGCTGGCCCAGCATCCTTCCCTATCCCTTTAATCGTATCTGATACAGATGCAAGGCTGGGGAGGGGAGGCGGGTAGGGAACAAAGAAGCCATTTAAAAAAAAAAAAAAAAGGACAAGAAAACGACCCCCGCGCTCCATGGCAGACGCCAAAACGATTGCACAAAGGCACCATTTCAGGGCTGAAATTTCACCGCACCAACGTGATTAAAGGATTCCATGGAGGGTGGGGGGAGAAGGCTGAAGGCCACAGTGCTGCAAATTAACCTTTTCTTGGTAGGGATGGCCTGGACCAGGAAGCATTTGTGTTCCTCACAGTCAACCCCCTTCCCACACCTGCAAGCATCTCCACATTCCCTTTGACCTGTCACTTTGCCCAGGGACCCATTCAGCTCTTGCATTCTTGCCTCCAAAACCAGCTCCTCCTGTGCACACCAACAGAGGAAGTACGGATCCATGCTTTTACAAGGAGCAGTAAGAGAATGACGTACATGGCTAGTTGTATGAGCTGAGTTCCCAGGCAGGTGGATATAAACTCCCTTGGGGATGTGGATGCTCATCTGCAGCCACCAACCACGCATACAGCATGGAGAATGCACGCTTTATATATAACCACAAGCTTTAACATCAACCAGTTCAAAAGATTCTTCCTGGACCAGCATAAAGAGAAAAATCAATGCAAAGCAGAAACCATAAATGAACCTTCCCTCTTCTTCTCTTTAAATGAAGAAAACAAAAATTCCATGGGCACTTTTTAATAAGACAATTGAGAAAGACTCAATGTTTTCTGCCCAAGAGCTCAATCTTCCTCATGCGGAGCAAGAACCTTGGAGTACACAGAAGATCAAGAAATGGAAACCAGGCAGTGGCTGGCTGGAGGCCCTTGCAGATTGTAATGCATCCACCCAACTATTCATGATTTAAGCACATAACCTCCCTGCACATCAGAGACAAGAGTGCAGGTGCCTTAAGGGGACAAATTACTGATCTTTCATCACGCTACAGATTAAATGCACTCTAGGATTTAACTACTGTTGTGCCACTGTAAGAACCACCAGAGTATGTACAACTGAGATCGCTGAAGAGCACCCACATACCCAGGACCATCAGTTCCAGTCGCATATCAGAGAACGGCTGAAAGAGGAGCAAACACAGCAACAACCTACGGCTGCCAAGCTGGTGGGACCACGAGCGGCAACCACGCTTCCGGCTGGGGCAGTGCCACTGAAAGGGGATCCCCACCTCTGATAAGCAGCAGGAGCAGTGAAACAATAGGTGATTTGATGAGAGCTGCTCTATGATACTCCTGAGAAGCCCCACAGCCAGCCCCAGCCAGAGAGGAAATTGGGGGTTTCCACAGCAACCTGCTCAGGGCACAAAGGCCCAACTGTCTAGGGGGAAGCAATAGAGGTGTCTCAGCACTCCTCCTTAAAGAAGGGACAGGGGTGGAGGGCTGGAGTCTTTCTGAAGCCAAAGTACCTGCAAGAGGCTTTTTCTACAGCAGGAGTTTAATTGGCTATTGGGCCTATAACTGGGGAGGAGTGGTGCTGGAGGAAGAGGAAGTAGTTACTGCAGTCTTTAGCCTAGCTAAAAGGTATGGCCTTCACAGGTGAAAAAAGCTGCAAGAAAAGCATGGCACCTTGGCTCCCTAACCGTATTAATATAGCCCATGACACAGAAAGAACAACAACCAAGCTGGTAGAGAGAAGTAATAAAGTCTTCTCTTGGGCACATAGGACTGCGATGAAAGAGAAGGTGGGAGGAAAAAAAAACCCAACAACAAAAACCACATTTAACTTAAAATGGGGAGGTTTAAAAATTTATTTACACAAATATAAACAAAAATAGAAACATCTCTGGAGAAGGAAAGAACCAAAACAATGGCTGGAGGCTAATCAGTCTGTGATAATTAACTCATCCACACCCCAGTCTTCATAGCTCCCATCTGGCAGGTAACGACGGATGATTATGGGGATCTTGCGTGCTCTGAAGGGAGGAGAGAGAGGTGAACAGAAATGACAGAGCCTTCACTATACCACTTCAGCAGGCAATGGGAACTGAGGTGCCTCAGTGGCTTCAGTAAGCTCATCAGGTTTAACTGAGAGATCTGTGTAGCACCAGTGATTTGGTATTATATAGTAAAGTCCCAACAACCTCCTCTCTTTTGTAGGTGCAAAGCACTGAGCACCCTTAGACTCAAAACAACCAAAAACCTACAGAAGGTCAGCCATCTGTTGCTACTGCAAGAATTGAGTCCTGTGATCTGAACTCACTATGAGACAACAGCAAGCATCTAAGATATGGGGGGGGGTGGAAAATCAAGGGACTCGAAGAGGAAATCCACTTTTTGTTTGATGGAAGATTTTTCCCCACAAGACACTACAAAAGTGGCAGAATTCTGAGAACCTTCATGAAAAACTGATATTTACAGAGTATTTTGCACCCTGAGAGCATCAGTTACATTTCAAGAAGGATACATGAAATAGGGACAAATCAGGGACCAAAACCTGGTACAGCTGGGGTGGAGCATAGCATCTGCTAACAGGGGTTCCAATCAGAAAGCAAGACAACGCTGAACACAATTGAATTTAGTGGAAGTAGATTTAAGTCAGCAGAATGTAATCAGACAGTCTGGAATCTAACCAGGGCATCAGTTTTCAACCATATCAGACTTGAAAAGTAATACAACTTCTTTAACGATCACATTCAGGGCCGCTGTTTTTCCAGTAGCAAAGTACCTCCCTCATGCCAAGACTTACAACTGAATTTTGGCACAGAACAGGATGCCACTGTACTTTGTCACAACCTTATTTACTTTCTAGAACTCACACTCAGACAGTGACCAGAAGCAACTCAGACTGAGCTTGGAGATCTGACAGGAACGTGACCTAAGGAGCTTCTGGCAATGATAATGGGAGTTGTAATAGATGTAATATCTGCAAGAGCAACTGCAATGCACTGAGAAGCTGGGGGAGGGACAATGCAGTTCAAGAACAGGGACTTAATCAGTAATGGAGTCCAGTTGCTCTGCTTGAAGGATACCTGCACGTGATCTAGGTAACCAACCTTGCAGGCAAACTGTGGGCCAGCAGGGAGCTCTGCTGTGGAAAGGTGGGCCTGTACGTGGTCGTCCAGAACCTGTCTCTGCTACAGTCAGAAAGGATTTATTTATCTTTCTGTAAGCAGGGGACGTGCCTCCCCACAAGCACAATAAGCCAAGCGTGGAAGGGTGCGGGAAAAGAATATTCTTAACAGAGTCTCCATACCACCAGCCCGACCCTTATTTTATTGTTTGCCAGCACTTCATTTGAACACAGGTCTGTTCAGATGGCTGCTTCAAATCAGTTCCATTCAGGGAATTAAACTGATTCCAGAAAGATGAGGACCTTGGGTTCTCATCATAGAAATAAAGAACACTCAGACTCCAAAGTAAAAGAAGTCAGAGCACTCCTCATCATCAGTACTTTGCACAAGCCACTAGGATGGGAGAGAGCAGCTGCAGAGAAGTTCCAAGGTGAAAAAGGGGCAGGCAACTGTAGTGCTCACTGTTATTGAGGGAAGACAAGGCTGTCTTGGAATAAGCTGCTAAATGCTGGGATGAGGAGAGGACTGCTTGCTTTATGGAAATCAATATGCTCACCACCAAAGTCTGGGACTTACTTGAGTTCTTTCATGGCAATCAGCAAGGGGTCTGTCTCTCCTTCCAACTCCACCATCACAGGGGCACACATCCTGGGACAGAACAACAATCATTTGAGCGAATGTACAGAGAAGGAAACGGACAGCTATGCATGCACCCACCTATGTCATCTGGACGATGGCCAGTAAAGTAGGAGGGTGGGGCACCACCTTGGCAAGTCTGATTTGCTCTCTTATATGCTTTGGGAAGAAAATTCCCCCAAATGGTTACGGACTGAGCTTTTACTTGGCTGTTCTTCTTGCTCCATCCCTCAGTCTCTGCTGACCAGCTGGCACTTGAGAGATGGTCAGATCCACACCCTTCCAGCCACCCTCTGCTGTACTTAAATGTGAGAAAAAGAGTGGTTCTAAAATGAATCCAATAAAGAGGGTGGAAAGACTGTAAAATGAGCATGCCTCCTACAACTCCAGTACATCTCTTCCATTCTGATTTGCTCACACCTTCCAGGCTTTGCTTGGGGGAAAGTGAGGGGCTGGATTTACAATGCACTCTACCTCTAGGAAGAAAAAATTAAGCATTTTGCAGACGGTTGTAACAGCAGAGGAAACATGGGTGGAGATATCCACCCATTAGGCAGTGGCAGCAAAGAAAGCTCACGTTATGTGTGTATAAGGCCACTGGGGGCTGCTGCTGGCCTACATTCAGCACTGAAGGCAGAATATGTAGGTGAAGCAGAACCAGGCACTGGAGTGTTTTGGATTAAAGGCCTGGCACGGGCCCATCTCGTCTCCCCCAATTTTCTGGCCTTCCACCAGTTGAAAGAATGTGCATAACAGAGCGAAGATTGTGCAAAGAATAGCTTGGCAAAGTGATGATTAAGGAAAGATCTGATCACCAACTACGAGCTTCTAAACAATGTAGAGGAGAGGCATTATTTTGAAGGTGGATGTAACCAAGATGAAACTTAGAGACGTGCTTTCAGACAAACCTTGCCACAGCCTAATAATCTCGCTCATAAGGCAGTTTTTCAAAAAGCGCAAAACTTTTTGATACTTATTATTAAAACAAATCTAGACAGGTAAATGGATTCAGTTGAAAGCAGCCAACCTTAAGAGCACTTAAAATAGGATTTAAATGTTACTATCCATTATAAACAAGGCCCCACTATTCCAAATACTTCAAAAAACTTACAGCTTGCCACAATGTAATCACATTTAAAACAGATTTCAGGTTGGTTACTCCATTCCCAATTCCTACACCCCTGTGGTATCAATTGAAGACGTTCTGGAGCATCCCTCGCTCCAATGTTGGCTTTTGCAAACGAGTTCTGAGCTTTCCAGCCCACACTGGCTCCCTTATGAAAGACAGAAATTAGGATCGGCTTGTCACATCCCCTACTCATTTTGCCTGTGACCTAGGAAGGTCCATTGCTGCTGCTGAATGCCCCCCTTTCTAGGCACAAGTACCACAGTCTCAGCCAGGGAGAGATACAGAGACTTCACACGCAACTAAGAGCTCCACGGTCCTGTGCTTCAGTGTTGACCAAGGTGGTGATCTGCAAGCTCAGCAGTCATGTAAGGGATTACACGAGATCCAGAAGTTTTTAAGGAAGGAGGAAAGCAGCTTTAACAGGAAAGGGAGGAGAAGCTGTGGTGATGCTCAGGATACTCACGCTATCTGGAGAGCACGAGTGCCCAGGACTCTGGCTCGCTCGTATTTGGTCATGTAGGGGGTAGTGATCCGCTTCTGGTTCGCCTGCTGCCGCTCTCCTGAGGGGAGAATTTCCACATTCTCCTGTCCCTCCTGGGGAAAGCAAACCAGCGCTGCAGCTCAGCTGCGCCCACCAGCGAGGCCCCGCGGTGCTGGGAGAGCCCCTGAGGCCTCCCCAGCCCCACCCACCGCCTAGCCGGGCCGCGACGCAGGCCTGCGGTACCGGCAGAGCCTGCCCGGGCCGGCTGGCGCAGC
>WAAD01021506.1:177698-191035 GCA_013389945.1 Fregata magnificens | reverse complement strand
CGCGGCGGCGGCTGCAGGGAGGAGCCCCCCCCGCTCTGAAGAGTCCCACCGCGGTTCCCTCGGGCGGGAGCGGGGGAACCGGGCGGGCCCGGCGCTGCTGGCGCCGGCCCGAGTCTTTTGAAGCTGCGTCTTCCCCTCTGGGTTTGGGGTTTGGCGGGTTCCCCAGCCCGCCGCCGCTGCCGGAGGGGCGGCGCGGAGCCCCCTCGGGCTGCCGTCTTCACCCATACGTCATGTTTTTCAGCGATGATGGAGGAGTCGAAGCTGACGTGTTTCCAGAGGCGATACCTGATGGACTTCGTGAAACGTGAGTGACGGCCGGCCCTCTCGCTCTCCTGCCCGGCGCTGCGCTGTGGTGAAGAGCTTTTGCTGCTCGCTGTGAGATGGGGCCCACAGCCTGGTTGGATGGGCAAGTGCTTTAAAACAGCAGCGCGGCTGCTGCGGACACGCGGGGACGTACGGGGCGAGGTGTCCCCAAGGGTCATCCAGGGAAGAAGACGCAATGGTGTGACTTGAACCACAGTCTGTCTCGTGTCAGCGTGTACCAACAACCAGGGTGAGACGTCTGTGGCACTCGGGGTGTTTGCTTGTGGTGCTACAGTGGATCAACAGGGAGATCTTCTGCTGGTGGAAGCCCGGGGCCATCCATCCAGGCTCCTCTCTGTCTGACTTACCATTATTTTTGGTTTGTTCTCCAGGAGGAGATACCCTGCCCCTCCAGTGCCACCCCACATCTAGCAAAGAGCCAACGCCTGCTTTCTCCCCACCAGTTTGTCAGCCAAGCAGGCTTTCTACTAAACCGCATCTCCGACCTGCCAAGGTCTGCCAGGCAGGAGATGCCTATGCCCGAGAGAAATTCAAGCCACGGGCAAGGCGTAAGTCAGCAAATGCTGCTAACAAATAAATGGTGCCGCCTGGTCCCTCTCTTCCCCTTACGTCCATCCCCTGCCTGCAATCTCAGCAGCGGCAGGGGGTACCTTAATTGCTCTTCATCCCCACGCTTTCTGTCTTCAAAGATGCTTTAAAAATGGATCTCTGAGGGAACATCTGCTGTCAGTGCTCACTGACTTCTGTCTGCTGGCTAGGGGGGTGACAGAGGTGGGGATATGTATGAGGTGAGCAAACAGCCATTTCCAGGCTCTGTGGGAGACCGATGGCTGTTCTGCATACCTGCTGGCTAGGGGGGTGACAGGATTCACACAATCCTTGCATAAGAAGGGAGTGCTGTGTTATTTTCTAGCTTATAAATGTGAATCAAACCTCTGATGCCAGTTTGGTTGGCTCTTTACCATGGGTATACTCGTGCGGTTCTTGTGCAGTTCAGTCTGAGGATGGGCTGTCACTAACGTAACGCTTCCTCTGGCATCATTAGCAGAGAAGCAGTGTGGCCAGGCTCTTCCCTGAGGAGACGGGCTGCTAATCATTTATTTTGCCCTTGGCATTCACAGGAGATTTGGAAAAGGAGAAGCAAAGGCTCCAGAACATCTTAGCGACAGGGAAGGATGTGGTGGAGCACAAGATGAAGCAGACGCTGGTTCAGACAAAGGAAGAGGAGATACCTGAGCCTGACCGATTTGAAGAATGTATGTCTTTATGTACCCTGGAGGAAGGCAGGTGGGAAGTCTGGGAAGCTGGCTCTCTCCGAGGGCTGGGGTGGCAGGCTGTGTTGCCGGTAACCTGAA
This sequence comes from Fregata magnificens, assembly GCA_013389945.1. Taxonomy (NCBI): domain Eukaryota; kingdom Metazoa; phylum Chordata; class Aves; order Suliformes; family Fregatidae; genus Fregata; species Fregata magnificens. Next base: position 189,356 of record WAAD01021506.1, on the reverse strand, counting down.
GCCCGTTGTGGGAGGAGGCACAACGCCCAGTTTCCAAGAGGAGGGACAGGCTGCTGTGATGCTGTGATCCAGCCGTCCTCACAGAGCTTATACTGCAGAGGTTTGCTGGCAGATTCAAGCTCCCTGGGCTGCCCGCACAAAATGAACTCTGCTGGCAGGGGAATACCCTAGGGATGTGCAGGGTGACCTGGGCAGAAAGCCCAGGTACTGCGGGTCCTTTTTCCAGCCAGTGTAACTCAAGATAGACTAGGATGCTTGCCAGCGTGCCCATGGTTTGGGCTCTGTTTTCTTTCACTCGAAGATCAGAGCAGTTACACTAGCAAAGCTCAAATGTTGAGCAGAATTTTAAGCAGTGATGGACTTTGGCCTGCAGAGTATTCTGGGATGGCAAAATGCTGCCTATTACCTCTCTGTGCTTGAATCTTCAATGTGCATGTACACCCCAGCCAGCCCTTCGCTCGCCAGGGCAGCACAAAGATGGACAATGCTAGAATAATATGTACAGAAGGGGTGCTTTGGTCCCTGCTGCAGGGAAGCCAGTGCGGCTGGCTTCACGCACACTTTGTATCCTCTAAAATTTGTCGCAAGCTGAGTGTTGTCCTTGACACACCTGAGATACCCATGTACTTTGTACTGTGGCAAGATTTGGACCAGCTGGCTACAGGCCTGTGCTACAAAGTGGCAGCTAATGTTCTGTGCCTGTGCTGGTCCTGAGAGCAAAGATGGTTGTGGTCACTGGGTGATGCATGTCAATTAATGAACCTCAACGACTTTAAGCAGGTTCTGTCTCCATCCACAGACCAGTTAAATTGCCCACAAGCAACAGAGAATTGTCTGTACAAAGAAAACTAGAAAGTTACCGTTCCTGCGAGATGGGGAGCAGTAAGAAGATGGGCAGGGGGGACATTTCCCATTGCGTAAGGCCCTACTGAGGTATTTTGATGACGTGCTCAAGACGAGCGTTACAGCAGACATCACCCTTCCCCTGGCAGGACCTCTGTTCAAGCAGAGCTAGGAAATTGGGGGTTCAGATCTAGACAGAAAAGTGTTTTCTTGCCTTTTGGCTGAATCCTGTTTCCACAGTGTTTTCTCTTATCTGTCAGTGGTGAATGAAGTTCAGGAGAGGAAGGAGTTCCTGGCAGAGATGGAAGCTCTAGGACAGGGCAAGAAGTATCGAAGGATTGTCCTCACTGAAATCTCACAGGTATGTGAGGGCCCTGGTGACATTGGTTGTGCAGTGCGTGGAGGGAATCCCTAGTGTCAGTAACCTTAAAGCAGAGTCTCCCTCCACTACCTCAGCAGGGAAGGAGAAAGGGGAGAGAACTGTTTCCCTTCGTGGCACGGGACAGACTTGAATTTGGGGAATGGGGGATAGAGGTTTTCAGCCTTTTTTTGCTAGGTCTGCCTGTAACTTAATCAGGGAAATAGAAGCTTTGTTCTTGGGGTTGGCAAAAGAAGAAGAAGAAAAAAGCTGCCGGCATTCTCCCCGCTCAGTCCTTCCCTTTTGTACTTTGCAGAAAATGCGCGAGATGGAGATCATTGACAAGAAGAGAAGTGAGGTAATGAGAGACATCATGACAAAAGACATCCCTGGTGGGAACAAATCCGATCCCCACGACTAGGCCAAGGGAGAAACACAAGCGCAGTTTGTTCCCACCTCTTCTTCCCAGACTCTTGGCATTGGACTCTCAAGGGCTGGTCTGTGCCTGTGCCCAAAGAGGGGGCAGCACCCCCTGTTGCCTAAAGCCAGAAGGCAGGAGCAATTTGTACATAACTGGTAACAGAAGAGAGCTGTTGTAAAATCCTACCCACGCACCGGATCCCTTCTTGCTCAACAATATTGGAGAGATGAAAACACGCAGCAGCAGCTACCAAAACATGACAAAGCAGAGCCTCCTTTTGCCTATGCAATGCCTCAGAGTACAGCAATCCACTGATAAAAATGTCACTCCTTTCCATCCACACAGAGGTGGAGGTTTCTCATGGCAGTACAACGATAACACATGTGTTGCCACCCACATCTACGACCCGCTCCTGTCCCCATGATTCTGGGAATGGCTGTGCTGGCAGACAGCGGGCAGGAAGATGCAGCTGCGTGGCCTTGCGCAAACAAGAGCCTCTGGTGTTGTTGCAGGTCAGCGTGATTATGTGCATCAGCAAACTTCTCAGTAGCAGCTGAACTGGGCAGGCACTCAGGAACACAGCTGTGCTGCAGAGGGAGAGGGGATTTCAGCCCAGCACATGCTGCTCTTTGCTGCAGGCTTGCTGTGGTTTTTTGGTTCCTGAAAGCATGGTATGCAGAACAGCCATCGGTCTCCCACAGAGCCTGGAAATGGCTGTTTGCTCACCTCATATATACCCCACCTCTGTCCTCCAGCAGGCTGAAGCGTGATGCTCTGCTATTCATGCATAAAGCCCAGCATAAAGTCCACCTCCCAATTTCCTCAAGATCCCATCATCTGCTTCTTAGCAATACTCAGCCACTCAGTCAGCCACTCCCCAAAGCCAGGCAGCATGCCCTGTTCCCAAGACAGCATGGATACAGAAAGGAATCAGAAACCTAAGCCACGATCGGTTTTTAAATCCAATGTTTCTTTTATTTCTGTTCAGGTGAATGGAAGTCATGGAGTTAGTACACTGTAATTTACAAATCAGAGTTCTGACCGGGCATGGGGCCAAGGGGTGTCAGGCTGCAGCGATCCCGATGGCCTTTGGCAAGTGATGTGACAGCAGGCTCTAAAGTGGATCTGTTTCTTCTTGGAGAAGAGTTGTGGCTTTGGGATCTCCCCTCTCCTACCACTGCTCCTCATCAGCCTGCTGGCAAGAGTGAGATGGCATCACCAGCGCAGGGCTGAGCTTGCCACCTCCCAGCCATAGGGGCCACACTGGGATTGAGGAGGGGCTCGGGTCCCTCAGGTTTTGGGAAATGACGATCCCTTTCCAGAATGCTATGCCAGCCACCTCGCAAGGCACTGCTCTGAGAGCTTTTTGGCTAAAGCCTGTTGGGTTTTTAGAAGGGACTGCAGCAGTTTGCTCCGGGCTGGTTATGTCTAATTTGCTAATGAGGAGGCATGACAAACAGCTAACCAACCAAGCACCCATGAAACTAATTCAGACTGATCCGACAATTCAATAAATAACTCCTCGCCTTGGAGGAGAAGGCAGGAAACAAAAATGGAAGGAAGAAGGGATGGTTGGAAGAACACCACCCCCCTCATTCCCTCCTCCATTGTACACACACGCGCATACACACACATGACAAATAAAATAAGGGGTTTAAAAAGCTTTAGGGTGGGTTTGAATTCATCTAGTAAAGGAGGTGTAAAAAACAACCAGCCAAACCCTGCACACTTTTAAAGTATACACAGATGAAGCTGGGTAAAGGTCAGTTGTGACCGTGCCTCTCTCCCCAGCTGCTCAAGGGTGGCACTGGTGAGCAGGGGCACAAGCTTAGTGCCCCTTGCTGGCACTGAGTCAGTCTTGAGCATTTCTGCCCTTGCCTGGAAAATGAATGTTCCTCCCTCCCCCCCGAAGGCAGCAGAGTCAGTGGTGTTTAGCAGCAGTGGGGGGTAAGATGTCCTGAGTAGGGCCCGTGAGCTACATCCTAGCAGCTGCACACCGTCCTCTTGGGGCCTCTCAGCCCTGTAACAGAGATCACCCAGCCCTGGCGCTCAAGGGAGGGGACAGCTCAAAATAAATAGGGCACCAGTTATTTTTTTGGCTATGGCTTTAGAGCCTTGTGATGTGGGAGTGTTTTCTTAACATTTTAGTTTAGGCCAGTAAAACCCAAAGAATCCTGATTCTAATGCCAGAGCTTTCTCCTGAAGTTAAAAATGGGACAGGAAGGGGACAAGAGTGGGTGGGCAGGGAGGGACAGGCAGGCCCAGTCCGCTCCTGACAGAGGTTGGAGGCACGTGGAACTCTCACAGTTAGAGCGGGAGAAGGGATGGGGGGCAGTTAGTGCAAGTTTTCCCACAAACACCAAACTCCTTGGCTTGCTTCTCAGTTAATAACAAGAACACGCAATGGGGTAACATATCTGAAAAGCGAATCCACCTTCTCCCCGCCTTGTTAGCAAGGCTTCATGGAGGGGACGGTCAGGCTCCTCTGCAGCCTCAGGAAAGAGAACGTTTTGGTTGGACTCCCCCACTCTGGGCAGAGGGCTGGCATCTCCCCAGGGCAGCAGCTCTGGTGCCTGGGGAGGGAGCGCGGGGAGAGGTGAGGGGAGCGGAGGGAGACAAGCCCCCCTTCCTGGCAGGCATCCCAGCCAGCTGCGGAGAGGCCAGGGCAGTCGAGCAGCACATCCCTCCCACTGCTGGTGTTCCCCTGCTCTAGCTTTTCTCCTTGGGCGACTTGCTCTTGGAGTCATGCTTGTTGCCCAGCAGCTTAAGCACCTTCATGGGCTTGAATTTGCCTTTCTTCTTGCTCTCGGTCTCCGTCTCCTTGTGAAATTCTGGGGTTGCAAAGGGAAGTTGTTACTGCAGGATGCTGATGGTTGTACCCACGCACACGCACGCACGACAACAGGGGCAAGGGTGAGAGCCATGAATCAAAGCCCTCCACTGTATGCACACTTCTTTCTGTGATAACAAGGGCGCACAGCACAACTGTGCCCCAAACTTTAACGGCCTTACAGGAGAGGCTCCGGAGTCTACACAGAATAGATTCACTTTCTCCTGCACACAATTTCATGAATGGCTTATGCTGCCCCTTGCTGGGGTCAGCAGTGAAAACACCACTCCAAAAATCTTCCCGATTGCTTCTTACCTTTCCTTTTAATCATGGCTTCCAACATTTTATCCTCCTCCTCTTCTCTGAAAGAAAAAATGGGAAAGAGGTCAGCAATTCAGCCCTGAAAACAGCTGCCGTATTGTTTAAGGCTAGAGAACCTCCTACTTATAAGCCGTGGAGGGGCAGATCCATCACTGTCTTGTGAGCTTTTGCTACCAGCAGGATAAATCCCACATCCGGGAAGTACTGCCCTGTCTTTCCCACACAAGGCATTGAAAGAGGCAAGAATCGGGAAGCCTGGGAAAGACGTCAGCAACAGGGACAATCTTGGGAAACCCCCACGAGCCGCTTGTATGGCCCTGAGTCAGACAGGCTACACTTTTCCCTCTCCCCCAGCCCACCCTACTCCTCACTCACCTCTGCCGGTCCTCATCCAGGCAGTTCACAATGGCATTCCTCTGCTCAATGATGGTCACCAGCTCCTGCATCAGCACCTTCTCCCTCCCTCGGTCCTCGTCAGTCCAGTCCTTCTCTACCCAGGCAAACCCCGAGGAAGGACAGGTAATTAAATGCCTGAAGGGGCTCTGAAACTCAAGAGCTTTTGGGGCGGAGATCCTCTAGCATGATCCCCTGCTACCCTGCCATGCTGCAGGGCCTGTTGGGCTAGCGATGCTGTGGAGGGAGAGCCCTGTAAGTGGCATCCCATGGGGACAAAAGGAGCATGTCCCTGCACAAGGCTGGGGCATGCAATGAGATGGGACAGCAGCTCTAGAGCCAGCTGATTGCGCTGGCATCCCTAAAGATCTGTCGCTCTTTGCCTGAGACCCACCAAGACAGAGGGGGGTAAAGCCCAGGGGGAAAATGAAGGTAACTCCACCCAGAGCGATGCTTTACCTGGCTTGTTGAGCAGGCAACGCAGTTCATACTCCACATCCGACTGCCGCTGCTCCAGGTTCTGCTGCTTGAAGCTGCAAGGGAAGAGGGCACTGCCAGGAACCACTGCAACGCTCCAGAGAGGTAGAACATCATCCCAAGGTACAGGATGAGCTTGGAAAGAACCACCGAGATGCTGATCTTATCCTGTATAGCTAAAGGGTCAGGGAGCCAAGTGCCAGCAGGGACTAGCCCTAGCTGCTCAAGGTCTTCCTGAAGATGCTGCGGGGGCTCTGGTGACTTGCAGTGGGTCAGTTCTGAGTGTGTTTGGATACATTTGTCTGCTTGGCCTCTTTCCCTCCCCTCTCCAGGCAAGAAGGCTGTGTCAGGCTCTCCCCTGGACGCACGATTTCAGGAGGGCTGAGACAGGGCTCCCCACAAGAGCATTAGTGCCTCCCCACATGCTTGCACACACTTACATGTAGATGAGCTCTGATTCGTGGCGCACCAGCATGTGCTTCTCATGGATGAGTTTGAACCAGTCCACCAGAAGGCTGTCCTCAGGGCTGTCTGCCAAGCAAAGGGACAACTCAGAGCCATCCCCAGCCCTGCAGGATTCCATCACCCTGCAGCAGGATGGGCTCTGCCAAGCCAGGAGAGGGGCAGTGAGCTACAGCCAACCTGACCTCAGCCTGTTTCCGAGCCCCAGAGAGACCTTATCTCTTCTCCCACCTGTTTCCACTCTAGGGACATCTCCATGTCCAGGGTATGGCTGTGACCATTCTTGGAGCCCAGCACAGGTCCTTGTGCTCTTCCAACCCCAGCATCAACAGGGAGGAAGTCACCACTGCTATCTCCTTGGCTAGACACAGGGCAGCCCTAGGGTCCATCCTGCCCCACACCCACAGACAGCCAACCCCACATACCATTCTCAGCACTGCGAAGTTTTTCCTCCAAGGCCACCCCACGGTGCTCCAGCTGGTCCAGCTGGTGCTCAATGGCATCCATCTCCTCATAGATGTCTTCCTCGGGGATGTACTGATCTGTCTGCACCTGCCAAACCACATGGCAGAGACTTCCATTACCACCAACCTCCAGTTTCCAGTGGTAACCCTAAGGCTGGTCAACACTAACGGGGGCGGGGGGACAACAGACCACTCCACCCAAGTGTGGATCCGAAATCCCCACCCCACTCTGGAGCAAAGGGAGACCATGGTGCTGCCATCAACAGGGTCTAGCCTAGACACCATCCTTCCCAGCCACAGCCACCTGCTGCAATCCCTACCCACACATGCATCAGCAGGGTGCATGTATACACCTATAGCCCTGGGGGGATAGTACAGACCTGTCTTTTGCCCCGCTGCTCCCGAGGGCCCTTTTACCTTGCGTTTGATCAGTGGGAAGCCATGACCTGGTGCAGGAGGACGCACTGGCTTGGAGCCCTTGGGAGGTTTCTTTGCAGAGGGGGAGGTGGCAGGTGATGGCTTCCGGTTGAAGGGGTTCTCTTTGCAGGAAGACTGGAGAGGGGGGACAAAAGGAGATACATGAGCATGCAGGAAAGGGAAGGGATATAGCATCCCAGCAGTTGGGACTGAGCAGACAGGGCAGCCCTAGGGTTTGTCCTGCCCCACACCCTCCTAGAGGAGAAACACAGCACTGATCTCCACCAGCAGCCTAGCCATGGGGCAAAAAACAGCTGTGCTCCTGTTTAGCATCAGTTCCCCAGCTTCTAACAAGCATGCTGAATTATTTTCCTTCATGGTTCCCTTTCTATTTGCTCTGACTGCATGACATCCTGCCTCTTCTCTAGCACATGGGGCAGGCAGAGTACAAGCAGAGCCACCATTTAACAAGCGTATGCCTGAGGCTTGCTTTCAGAGGGTCACACACCAAACCTACATAACAGGCAAGCCTGGACTCATGATCCCCACTGTGACTGAGTGGTAGATGCGGAAGAAGAACCCCCTTATCTGGATGAGAGGAAGGTCGCCATCTCACCTTCAGCTGTGGCTTAGGTGAGGAGGGTGTCTTAGGGCTCCCAGCACCCCCATCTGAAGCCAAGAGGATGGGTGTAGGGCTAGCCCCAGCAGGAGGCTTGGGGGGCAGCCGGCTGGGGCTGGTCTTTAAGCTACCAGTGGAGACACTCCTGCTGGCGTGCGGGGTGCTGGGCTGCGCCTCCCCACTGAAGCTGGCCAGCTCGCTGGAGGAGGAGAAGGAGGAGTTGGTGGAGAGGCTGGCTGGGGCAGCAGGGCTTTCACTGGAGGAGACGCTGGCCAGCGGTGTGTCAGTGCTAGAAGTCTTGGTGGCCGTCGGCGTGTGGACAGTGGGCTCGGAGGAGCTTTTGGGCACTGAGGCCTCATCGGTGTCACCCAGCACCTTGGCTGAACTCTCAGAGTTGATGCTCTCGAGGCTGAGCGCTGGAGATGGGGTGGAGGATGATGGCTCGGAGTGTGACAGCCTGGAGATGGGGTGGTGGGCTGCAAAGCAAAGGGAGAGCTCAGGGAGGAACAGGGGGGCAGCCAGGAGAGAAAGGCAGAGTGGCATATACTGGAGGCAGGGAGAGTGCAAAGGGAAACAGTGTCTGTCTGTCTGTCTGCAGAGAAGACAGAATGGACCCTCCAGCACAAAGGTCTTGCCTGGAAATGCTGTGCTCCAGTGGGTACAGAGGACATGGCTAACCCAAGTCCCAGCACAACCATCACTGCATAAAAGCCTGGCCTGCCAGGGTGATGCAGAAGCACCTGGGAAGGGGAAGCCTCCAAGGGGCCACACAGGGGTTGCGGAGGAGCGATAAAGGAGTGGGGGGAAGCTCACCTAGCGGGGAAGCACTGGGGGCTCGCGGAGCTGGCCGCTTCTTTGCCTTTGGGCTGCTGGTGGGAGTGATGCCGTACCAGGGGTGGACAGGCTTGGCAGCAGTCTCGCTCTGCTCCTGCTCAGGCGTGCTCTTTTGGGTGACAGCACTCTCCTCTTCCTCCTCCTCCTCCTCCTCAAAGGGGTTGTACGGTTTGGGCTCTGTGGCATCAGACCTGCTCTCCTCACTCCTGGCTTTCCCCACCTCCTCCCCACCCTCCTCCTCTGAAGTCCTACTCAGAGTCTCATGGCTGCTGCCCGGGGGAGGAGGGGGTGCTGGCTTCTTCTTGGGCTCTGCTTGCACTAAGGCCATCCACGGCGGGTCCTTGGCTCTTGCAGCAACTCCAGCACTGGGAGAAAAGAAAGAGAGATCGAGGTGGCAGGGAGCAGAGACAAGCTGGGACAGCAAGGCACAGAAGAGGGACTTAGCCCTCAGGGGAAAGGATGGATGGAGCAGGATGGCTCCCATGCAGAAGCAACTTTCTCATCCAAGGGTGGCCCTAGCCTTCCCCAGACACAAAGTTTCTTGTTCTCTGTGGGCAAACCTATGGGCCTGAGGGAAGCACAGCCTGCCTGACTTGCCCGCTGGGCCCAGCATTTTGGTTTCTGAATATTACAGCCCCCATCTGCTAGGCAGTGGTAAAGGCTGAGCTTTATGGGCACAGATGTTCTCCCCTCCCCAACACTGTTCCTACAACCAGCTCTGCTCCCCAGACTGTGGATGGAGGGGGAGTCAAGGTCAGATACCTGCCCTCTGTGGTCACGCTCTCTTCCTACACTTCAGAGGGCTGTTCATCACCTTCTCATCTGAGCATCCCAGGGACAGTCTCCTCTTTGCTAACTCCTGCAGCTGGAAGTGCTGCTGCTCCTCTGGGGGCACAGCACATGGCAAGCCCACACCACGGCTCAGTGAATCACTGCTCATCAGGAAAGTGGCCGTCACTTGCCACATGCACCCGCTCCTTGGCCATCACGAATGTGGGGTGCTTGTGCAACCTCTGTCCCAAGAGCAGGCAAGAATGAACCAACACCAGCGGGCTCCTGGGTAAAAGCCCAGGAGGTGTAAAGGTTGCAGCCAGGCACTCACAACGTCCCTGCACTGGACCTTTCCCGGGACAAACACTCCACAAGGCAGACAAGTGTCCCCTTCTCAGCGCCCACAAGCAGGGCCATTTCAGAAGGCACTTGGCAGTCTGCATGTGCCACAGAAACGCCCTTCTGAAGTCCCCAAACTCTTTGCAAACCCAAAGAGACAAAGACCCTGGGAGGTACGGACAAACACTGTCAGCTTGACTGTACTGGGCTGGCACCTGTAAGGTATCGGAAGGGACCTGATCATAGCCTACATCCTCCTAAGAGCAGGGGCTGATGGAGGTGGGAGAGGAGACCACAGCTGAACCATCCCCACAGCCCCACCTTGCTATGGGGTTTGCAGGTGATCTGCGAACAGAAGGACGTACCGATCAGAGGAGCAGGGTCTCCCTCGGGGTTTCGGGACAGGGGGGCTGGGTTCAGGTATCCTACCTAGAAAGACACAGGGTCAGACTGTCACAACACCAAAAGGACATGAAGAAAGAGGTTAAATCAACACGAGGCACCTCTTACACATCTCCCCGCAGGAGGCTGGCTATTCCCACTCTCATGGTATTTCTCTCACAGTCGGTGCAGTCAGTCAACCCCAAACATCCCCCTTGCCTTTTTCTCCCCACCCCACCCTGGGAGCTGCACCTGGAGAACTGACATGCCCCTCTGTCCCCACACCTGCAAGCTGCTTTAGCACTGCCACCTTCCCTCCACGCTGGCAGCACCCCCTGGAGAGCTCTGGAGAAATATAAGGGAGCAGGCAGGCATGAAACCTAGTGCTGGTCTCCCCACTATGAGGATGGCTGGCAATCAAAAGCTCTGTGTCTGAGCCTGAGATTTATTCGGAGGCAGAAGGGCGTCAGGCTGCAAAGGAACAAAACTCATCCAATCTGTTGCCGACCATCTCGGCCACTGGGAAGGTGGAGGGTAACCCCTGCCAGCACTGTGCTCTCTTACCGTTCACCATACCAGGCCCACACTCGCTGCCCTCGCCCTGGAGAGTGGACCTGGGCCGGGGGACGGGGTGAGAAGTCGGAGGGGAGAGGGCTGACGCATCGGTGACCCTCCTTGGGGCAGGGGTGGGCCGCATGTCTCTGAGCCGTCCGTCCAGCGAGCTGGCTTTGTCCTGGGTGAGCACTGTGGGCTTGCTGGGAAGGGGAGGTCTGGGGGGAGTTTGGGAGGTGGACGCCCCGCTGCCTGCATGAGCAGAGGGCATCGCTGTCTCTCCTTTGCTGGGTGTGCTGTCCTTCTCCACTGGGCCAACTAGCCCCTCTGCAGGCATCTGGGTCTCTGCCGTGCTCTCCAGGGAGTTGCCGTTGTCCTTCCCCACCTCTGCTCCTGCCGGGAGGGCATCCTCACCTATGCTGCCAGCCCCAGTTTCAGTTCTTAGCTCTGGTAACCGTCGGTCTGGGCTGGGCTTCCTCTCCGCCTTCCCACTCATGGCCAATTTACCACGATGCTGCGTGCAGACAAAAGTCCCTGTCTCTGGTCCAGGCTTGTATGACCCTGGGAGCAGCGTGCTGGAGCACTCCTTACACCTGCCAACGAGAAGAGAGCGCCCTGTGAGATGGGGGACACCATCCTACCCCTCAGGGAAGGCAACACACCTGGGAGATCCTTGTAGGGCTGTGGAGTTAGTTCCCACCCCTGCTACTAAGTCCTAGCGTGGTCTTGGGGCAGTCATTTGGGAAAGGAGAGGAACAGAGAAACGTCACCATGCCACTGTACAAACGCACGGGGAGTCCACAGCTCAAATACCCTGCCCATTTCTGGCTTCTTCAAATACATCAGCAGTAAAAGGAAGACTGGGGAAACTGTGGGCCTGCTTTTGAACGAGGTGGGGGCCCTGGTGACACAGGATGCGGAGAAGGCAGAGTTACTGAATGCCTTCTTTGCTTCAGTCTTTACTGCTAAGGCTGGCCCTCAGGCATCCCAGCCCCCAGAGGCAAGAGAGAAAATCTGGAGTAAGGAGGAGTCCCCCTTGGTTGAGGAGGATTGGGTTAGGGATCACCTAGGCAAACTGGATCCTAACAAATCCATGAGCCCCGACAGGATGCACCCACGAGTGCTGAGGGAGCTGGCAGATGTTCTTGCCAAGCCACTCTCCATCACCTTCCAAAG
>WAAD01021506.1:164422-177094 GCA_013389945.1 Fregata magnificens | reverse complement strand
AAAAGGAGTGTGGCCAGCAGGTCGAGGGAGGTTATCCTCCCCCTCTGCTCGGCCCTGGTGAGGTCACATCTGGAGTACTGTGTCCAGTTCTGGGCTCCCCAGTTCAAGAAGGACAGGGAACTGCTCAAGGGCAAGTCCAGCGGAGAGCCACAAAGATGATCAGGGGACTGGAGCACCTCTCTTATGAGGAAAGGCTGAGAGACCTGGGTCTGTTCAGCCTAGAGAAGAGAAGACTGAGGGGTGATCTTGTTACTGCTTACAAATATCTGAAGGGTGGGTGTCGAGAGGATGGGGCCAGACTCTTCTCAGTGGTGCCCAATGACAGGACAAGGGGCAATGGGCACAAATTAGAACACAGCAAGTTCCAGCTGAACATGAGAAAAAACTTCTTTACTGTGAGGGTGACAGAGCATTGGAACAGGCTGCCCAGAGAGGTTGTGGAATCGCCTTCTCTGGACATATTCAAAACCTGCCTGGATCCAGTCCTGTGTACCCTGCTCTAGGTGAACCTGCTCAAGCAGGGGGGTTGGACAAGATGATCTCCAGAGGTCCCTTCCAACCCCAACCATTCTGCGATTCTGTGATTTGGGTTCCTCCTTCAACTTGGAAAGGATTTAATATATGTGGAAGGGCAACAGTTGGTATTGGGATATGGCATGGTTTCCAGACCTGGAAAAATAGAAACCCACAGTTTTCCTGGAGAAGATGCAGCTGGTGGGGGACAGGAGAGAGAGCTACAAGATCACAGGTGGCCCTGGGAGGGGGAGAGGGATCAACCATTCACAGACATGAAACAGGGAGTATCAACTGGAATTAGGGAGCAGCTGGTTCAGAACCGGCACAGGGAGGCTATAGGCTGCCTTGCAGGGGCCAAGGGTCCAGGCAGTTTGAAGAACCATCAAACACATTTGCTGGGGGGGGGAAATAAAAAAAAAACCAAACCCAAACACCCAAACTCTGAGTATTAAATAAAATTACACCAGTTCCAGCTCAGGAAATCCCTATGCTGGAGGCTTGAAGGGTAGTCAGGAGAAGCAGCATACAAGCCGAGCCTGATCTCACGCTCACCCTCGCTGGTGCTGACTATGGCCCCGACCAGGGTCATGGCATTTGGCTGGAAGGACGAGAAAATGACGCAGTAGGGCCGTCCTTACACTCTGCCTTGCCTGTTGAAACTGGGCTAATAGCTTCCCCGTCCTTCACTGTCTGCCACATCTCCTTGGCTCATCTACTCTTTCCCCACTGAGCCTTTGAATCCTCCCTAATGAAGCCCTCCAGGCACAAGCGTAATAGACAGCACTGGCAACCAAGTCAGCCCTTTTCCACCTGGGATGGGAGGCGGATAGCACACATGAAAGGGAGCCAACGGCAACGGGCTGAACAAGCACTCCCATGAAAACCAAGCTTGTTCCTTCTTGTCTGAATACCTGGCGCTCACAGCAGCTGGCTGCCCTACACTGCAAGCAGATAGTTTTGGTGAGGAATTCTGCTCTGGGTGTCCAGTTGACTGGGATTTCCTTTGAAATGTAGAGCAGAAGTGTGAGGACACAGGGGCTCTAGAGAGAAGGGATATGATGAAATGAAGAGGTGGCAAGTTCGGACAAGGGGAGAAAGAGGTTTGTTTTGGTTTTATCTCCGTCAACCCACAGAAAACGCTGCCACAGGACATTCCTGACCAAACAGCACCCATGAATCAGCGGGGTCGGGGGGAAGACAAGAAAAGCATAAGGAGACAAAACACTCAGGACAAAATTACAGGGATCTCACTGCTCAGTCTGAAGGGCCATGAGCTGTGCCAACGCAGGCACAGCACCTCTCCTATTCCTGGCCCATAAGCAATGCTGCACCTGCACCCCAAAGCTCCTGCTTTTGCCCCAGCTGCAGCTGGGAAGCTTGATGTGCCCCAGCCCAGCTCCCCTCCTGAGACACTATTTCTATGACACATTCCCAGCTGGCTTAGGCAGGAACTGTTTATACAGGTGAACAAGGCCTCCCATATCTTCCCAGTGGCTCAATATTTCTGTCCTCAGATGCCAGCTGCCACACTTGCCAGCTCTTGTCTTGTGGCCCACAGGAGAGATCTCATCCCTTCATCATCAGAGCAGGGAAAGCAAAGTGAAAAGACTTCACAGGTGCTGCAGGTAAGGACCTGCACCTAGGGAGTAACCACAGTGCTGCTGACGTCTAATCCCTCATTCTTCAGTTTGGTAACAGCCTGCAGCTCTCCACATACTCCCGAGAGCTCAGCACCACCCCAGGCAACGTGGGAGCCTGTATATCCAGTTGAGGATGTGGAGTGTAGGTGGAAGGAGGTCTGTAGGATGATGTCCTGGCTTAGACCTCATCAGAAGGTGGTGTTGGGGGTTGTGGGTAGGCAGGTGGTAAAGAGGCAGAGCACCCTGGTTTATGGAGGTGGGAGAAGCACAAGGGGCTGGGATCCCAAGAAAGTGAAGTGGGAAAGCACAAGAGAGCAGGGGAGGCAGGGAGTAGGGGAGGTAAGCAGCACAGGGCTGGACACAAGAGGCTAGTCAGACCTCTGGGACAGGGGGCTGGCCCGCAAACAGACCCTCTTCAGTATCATTCCAGGCACTGTCATTGATGCTCCATGTTGCCCAAGGACATGGACACACAAAGATGGGGTGCAGCTGGCCACAGACCTCCAGTTTGCCGAGGAGAGCGGCTGCCCCACCAGGCCTGGCCACGACATACCTGAAGCACTGGCGGTGGTAGAGCTTGCCCTCAGCCAGGTAGCGCTGGACCAGATGGACGTGCTGCTGGCAGGCTGCACAGGTACTGCTGAGCGTGGTGCGCTGGGACCGTTCCGGCAGGTCCGATGGGGCATCATCCTGAGACACAACGCACGGGGAGCTCAGGATGGCGCCATGAGCTTCTCCCCAGCCCACCGCTACTCCAGAGCAGCTGCTCCCTGTGCAAGGCCCATCACTGAGTGCTTGTGGCACAGCTCAGGGGCTGACCTCAGGGTCTGACAACACACAGAACAGCTGCCCCCAAGTCCAGGCACAGGGAGGCTGCCTCTTCCCAAATTAGAAGGGGCCACTCCAAAAGCTGCCTTGCCCCTATTTAGGGCTGAAGGGCTGTGGAAGGGACTAATCTAAACCCCAGGCAGCAGGGACCTGCAAGACGAACCCCGTCTTTGGAAAATGTGCCATCCCAGACATCTGCTAAAACCTTAAATAAAGGGCCAAGAAAGGAAAAGGCATCTTTTCTGCTCTTCTAATCCCACATTCCTGCTCCTTCCTCATCTACAGGGTTATCCTTCCATAGGAAGGAGGGTGCTTGTGCCCTGGGTGGCTCAAGAAACCACCCGGCACCAATCCACCCAACCTCTTGCCTGCCATGGACAAATTTCAGTCCACAGACTCCTAGAGAGAAATCACTCTCTCAGCTGGGTCCCCCAAGGCACCAAAATCCCAAACAGCTCTCCCACCCCAAAATACACAGGTAGCTCCCTGCAAAGATCCATCCCACTGTGACGGGCTCTCTCCTGTCTCCTCACCTGCAGTGCAGGGAGCACCACTGCCTCAGGATGGCTTTGAATCAAGAAAATAGGTACCTGTGGTGCCGGGGGACTCTCAACCGCAGCCACGGGCTTCTTGTGGGACAGCAGAGGAGGCGAGGAGGCAGCAACTGGGCGCTTCATAGGCGGAGGGACTCTGGCTGGAGGCAGAAGGCAAGGAGGATCAGGCACCGAGAGCAGCAGTGACTCACACCACCCATGTGGGGGAAGGGGAGGGGGGGGGAATCATTGAGCCTTGTGACGCAGGACGGGACTTGCCGCTCCTGACACTTCAGTGCCTATTTTAGGTGGAAGAGACAAACACAATCTAATAAAGGGTCAGCTGCGAGGCTACCAGAGAGCCTGGCCCTGCTGTGGATCCCCTTCTGTGGCCCAGGGACACCAGCCTCTCACTGTGATTTGATTTACTCATCAAATGCTGCTTGGCTTCCTTGTAACCAACTCCCTAAGCAATGTGTAAAGCCCAGAGCACCCCGGGTAGCTGCTGATATATTGTTGTGACCCACTGGGCCCCAGGGCTTCTGGGCTGTCAGCAGGTCTGCGAAGCATCCCTTGCCCGTCAGGGCTGGCACTCACACACCAGTCCCCAGTGGGAGTCCTTGGCTGGGAGCCCAGCATCCCTGGAGAAGTATACGCATGTGGAGGAGATTTATCTGACATTGTGGCTACAGAGCGGAGCAGAGGAGACCTGGAGCCCTCGTCTCCACCCAGGCCCTGGAAGAGCTGTCTCAGAGCAGCACTCAGCTCAGGTTGCAGTTGCAAGGACAGATGAGCTGATTTGAGACACTCCACCCTGGCTCGGCTCCCCTCCCTCTGTCCTCCAGTCACTTTACACTTAGCGATGTGATAAAAATTAGCTGCCATAGGGGGGTTGCCTATCTAGCTTTCTCCCATTTTAGTGGGCTAAAGCACATCACAAAGGGGTCTGATGAGCACCAGGGGTGGTGGCCCAACCCAAGTGGCAGGAATGCAGTGTGGAGGGAGGAGAAACAAGGCGTTCCTCTTTCCACAGCCTGAGCTGTTAAGTCACTCCCCACCTCTTGTGAAACCTCGCCCTACTCCAATTCCTGTTCCAGGCCTTCTTCACTGGCACCAGCAAGATCCAGGAGAGGCAGGCTCCTCTCCCCTTCCCCACAAACACACACAACTCCCATTTGCCATAGGAAGGAGGAAGCACAAGGTAATGCTGGGTTTCCTGTACTCAAGTGGGGGCAAACTGGAAGCCAGAGGGGTGGGAAGACACTCACCTTGGCTGGGGTTGTTGAAATGGTTGTAATACTGAGACACATAAGTCATGATGCTGAGGCAGTCAGGGACTTTCATGGAGACCATGTCATTGGGATCTAGCAGGGCTGGGATGCCCAGCTCCCGCTCTGCCAATTCAAAGGCCTGCAGGAACAGCAGAGAGAGGCATTAAGGAGAGAAAACTGATGCTCTCTGAAATATAACAGAGAAATCAAGTTGGAAGGACCCTGGGGAAGGTTAAGTAGTAAGCCTATGGCATCCCTGATGGATAGAGGCTCCCAGACATGCTGCTTGACTGGAAAGGTGGCATCAGAAGCAAGGGAACAAGTTGCTGCAACTGCCCTTTCCTCCAAGTCACTTCAGCTGCCTGTGCCCCTGCAACTCCCACCTGAGGGGTCTTGGCATTCAGCTGCCGCACTGGGACAGGGAGGGTAACTCTCAGGAGGTCTCAGTTTTCATTGGAAAAAAACCCCAGTGTTTTCAACCCATGAAACGGGCACACCAACAGTGCCCTCACGCAAGAGCCCGGCAGAGCCTCGGCTGGCACTGTGAAGGGCCTAGGGCTGGCAGATACTTCCAGTGACACAGCCAAACACCAGCTCTACTGAGCAGCGTCCCCAGCCACCCAAATGCTCACCCCACAGAAACACCGGCTCTGCCCATTCTTTCATGCTCTGGGCTGCCACATCTTCCCCTCCCGCAGCTAACGTAGCCATCTCGGCTCAACAGCCAGCAGCCTGCCATGCACAAGCCACTTCAGTGCTTTTCTGTGTCTCAGCGAGCAGAAATGGCAAGGACGTTTTGATAAGAAGCACACAGCTCCTACAACTGCATACACGGCTGCTTGAAAGGAAGGAGTGAAGGAGGAAAACAGCTGTTTGAGAGCTTCTCACTTAGCAGTGTACGTGGATTACTGGCTATATGCTGGCCATCCCGCTGTTGTGCCAAGGGCAGCATACCCACATTGATCTCCAAGGGAGGAGGGATGTGAGACTACGGCAGGGACCAAAAAGAAAGTGAGTCAGGAGGGAATGAGAGTGGTGTGGGCACTGAATGGTGAGGTACCAGGTGCAGGGTGTGGGTAAACACTGAAGGTGGCTGGTCTCTGGGACACAAGATGCTGTGCAGGGTGTGGGATCTAAAGAAAAGGAATGGAGAAATAAATGAAAACGGATATTTGCAGTAACTGGGAGTGTAAAACGCCTCCTGTGGACACCCAGCTCTGCTCAGGCTGGCTTTAAGCCAGTTCTCTGGACTGAGCCTTGCTGAACACAAGGCTGCATGCAGCAGGGAGCAAGGAGAGACCCCAGCTTAGGGGTCACTAATAGGACAAGAAACCCATTGCGTGGCTCTCAAATAGGAAAAGATAGCTGCTAAAGGCTGAAAGGGGCCAACTGGTCTAGGAAAGGGTGTGGCCAGGACCCAACTGGAGAGCCCTAATCCTGAAAACCCAAATGACCTAGCTCAACTCATCTTGGGAAGGTGATGGCCCATGTCTCTCCATGGACTATCAGATGGAGCCTGCAGCAATTAGTTCTTTCTCTCAGCAAAAAACCCAAGGCTATTGCTGCTCTGTCCTACCCCTAGCCCCTGGGGCTGGGCATCTCCCCATTCTTCACTGCCTGCTTCTGCTGTTGGCTCCAGCTGTCCCAAGCAAGAGGGGAACGTTGCAGACCAGCCTAGGTCCAGCATGACCTTCCTCTCTGCTTATGGCTGGAGTAAAACTAGCTTCCTGCTTCCATTGCCTGCAAGTCTGGAACAGCTGAGGTCAAGAAGACATTGCACCACTTTAATCTTCACCTGAGATGTTGTCTTGGCAACTATCAGGATAACCATCTTCTCTTCAGTACAGGCTGGAAACGGATGTTTCAGATTCCCTTATGTTTCCAGAGAAGCTCCTGCCTGTTACTTACAAACACAGATTTTTCTTACGCCCTCACCACCGTCACAAGGTCCTCCCACACTACATGACCTCCATCAAGTCATTCTCATGTCCCTTCTTCCTTCTGTGAACTGCATAACAGGGACTTACCAAGCGGTTGTTCTCATAGACATCATCCTTGGAGAGAGAATCAAAGTCTCTGAAATGAGAAACCACAAAAAAGCCACATTAGGTACAGAGGAAAAGTGCCCCAATGCCACCACACGCAGGTTCTCAGGACAGCCAATCTTACAACAACTCAACATATAAGACCCTAGATGAATAAAACCTTGGCAAAGCAGAATTCAGGTTGTAAAGAGACAAAGAAACCAAAGGGAAATTGCAATTAAAAAAAGAAAGCAAGTCGCAAATGGGTGGTGACCAGGAAATTAAAATATCATTCCTGTCTCATGTTAGCCGCTTCTTCTGCCCTCGTGATTAAAGGCTGCAGAAATACCAGGGCCACGTTCCGATTAGCACCACACACTGCTGCACTGAAGGGTGCACAACATCACCCTGAACTTGCCCCTCCAAGGCCACTGGCACAACAGGAGGAGGAGGATGGGGATGCAAATCCCCCACCTCAAGAGAAAGAGCTGCCTGCGCTAGATCTCTCCTTCCTATGAGGGTCCTTAGACAAACCTCCCTGCACCACCTTTGTGCACCACTCGCTGCCTTTGTCAGAGGAGCAGAGGGTAGAGGGTTACAGCGGTCTGCAGGTTTTTGGTAGAGGGGCAGAAATACAGGAAGGAGTTAGTTATGCCTTTTGCATGTGCGTGTGGGTATAATGTGTGAAAACAGCATCACGCTAAACTGATTACAGCCCCTTCCTGCCAAGGATCTCAGCTTTGTTACCAAAAAAGCCTCATGCAGCAGCCTGGTGTGCCTGTGAGCTGGATTTGCAGAGGAGGACACAGCCCAGAGAGGTTTAGGGTCAGCCAAAGCCACCCCAATGGCCCAGAGAGAGGTGCCAAAGCTTGGGAGACCGACCCAGAAAGACAATTCAGATTAGAGGTGGGGAGTGTGTCCCCCACCCCAAAGGTGGTATGCGGGAATTGGGTGAGACGGCATATCCTCAGCTGTGTGCCCGTGGAGAGGGGCTGCGGGAGCCTCCCTTCCTCCATCCCCCTTTGGATTTTATTGCCTCTTCCTGCAACACCAACCCAACCCACCCCGGCGCCACACCGCAGGGCAACTGGCCCCTTCTTGAAGCCCCTCGCGCGCCTTTCCCAATGCTGCAGAGGAAGTCCGTGATGAGCTCAGGAAGATTTTCCCAGCTGCCTGCGCCACCATAAAATTACACTTCCTCCGTTCAAAAGCAAGAGGCTGTTGGTGCTGTTTCCTCCCAGATAAATGAAACTGCAGCCACTTGCTGCTGCAGGAGCAAATACAGCAGACATGCAGAAGATGGGCTGGACGTTCAGCTCTGTGTTAAGCACCTTTCCGAAAGCTCATGCAAATATATGCACAGAACTTAGCCTGTGCAAAATACCGCAACTTTTCCCTCTCTACACGCCGGTGAGAAAAGGCTTCAGCTGCAGCCTTCACTTTGATGTGAAAACTAGAGCCTTTTTTGTATTTATAACTAATTTCCACAGGAAGATGTTTTTTCCCTAAGTCTTTTTTTTTTTTTTTTCCTAGAGAACTCCTTTAACCTTGCTGTATTTTTTTTTTTTTTCCTTTTAAAGAAAATACCAGCTTGCAAACACAGGAGAAGCAATGACAGCAAAGTTTATATACCAACTGCCCTCTAAACATTCATGACTTTCATTTTGAATGCCCTCACTTTCAGGATATGGGAGTGGTGCAGCTGAAAGCTTGAAGACTCCTTGGTGGCCTGGGCTGGAAGAGTATTTTTTGACAGTCAAAACGTCATGTCCACTCTGCCTCAGCGAACCAAAGCCATTTTAGTAAACCAAGGCAAATCTGCCTGGGAAAGCGGATGCCAGCAGAGAAGACGTGAAGCTCAAGAGGTAACAGGGGGGTTACCAAGCAGCAAGGGAATAGAAGATTTTTTTTCCACCAACGCAGGATTGCAGACTCTCAGTTTTTACCCGAGATATTGAAGTCCATCAGTATGAGGCCCCAAGGATCACAGTTTATTGAGTTCCTCCCCACTGCATTTTCCAGCTCCCTGTCCGAACAAGCCACGCAGGACCACGCTGATCTCCATCACTCCCAACATGAGCGCTTCCACATGCCGCTCTGTCCTGTGGCATCCCTGCAGCTCTGGGAACGTTCCCTGTACCAACATGCAAGGAGCATGGCCTCTCAGGCATGGGAGAAAGTCACCCCAGATATACTCCTTTCCTCTCTACAAACTGCCTCCTCTGCAGAAAGACCAGAACTTGCCATCCTGCAGCTCCGTGACATGTGGCTGCGTGTCACATTATTTCCTTACCCTGATCTCAGCAGCCTTTCATCCAGCCCTGCTCAGGCTCCTCTCCTGACAACATACCAGTCCAAGGGATCGGATGTAAGAATAGGCAAGAGTCTGGCTATCCCAGTTGAACAACTGTCTTGACTCAGCAAACCCCAGCGTCGTAGCATATCCTGGAGTAATATTTCCATGCAAATGACATCCCAAGCGCTTACCTAATTAGATACATACAGAGCCACTAAGCACTCCAGGGTTTAGGGCAGCTGCCAGGGAGCACAGCAGACCCAGGGAAGGGGGAAGGGTGCGCCGTACAGCTAAAACCAGAGCAAATTCCTGGATTCCTCAAATATAAATCATGAGCACTTTAACGGCAGTGCTACATAATAAGCCCTTCAGCTTTCCCGGTCTTGTCAGGGAAATGCAGGCAGTACATGGGAAGGAACAAATGAGATTTGTGATCCTGCCTGTAACTGAACCCACGGCTCTAGGGACACAAAACAGTGTTTCTAATGCATGGCTCTCATCTCCTGTTTTCCTCAAGCCTCTGCCTCTCTCTCAGCACTCGAAAGGCATGTGTCATGCTCTCTTATTCCTCGCACCCCTGAACGCCAACAACCTCCCTGGAGCTCCGGCGAGGCTGCACAGCTTGGGATGCTGAAAGACGCTTTTTGCTTCACTAAGCTGCGGGAAATGCCTCGTAAACACTAATTTCATGCTTTAGATTTCTAGAGCACTGAGCAGACTCACTCATTAATCCCCACAGTCCACTGTCAAGTTGGCCTGGATGCTTCCAGCTTAACTGACAAGGGAAAAGAAGAGATTAAATGTCTCGCCTCGAGATCACACAGCCAGCAGCGCAGTCAGAGGCTAAATCCTGGTTTCCCATTTCCCCGGCTGGGAGAAAGAGGCAGTGAAACCAAGCGAGGTGTTTACAGTAGCGGAGCTAGAGTCAGCTTCGTGGTTCAACAGGGGTCCCGCAGGTATGCATCTCATCCTTGGCGGTCAGTTCAAGACACCTTTAGGCAGATTCAGTAGACACCAAACGCTTCCAGTCTACTTCTTTCAAAACAAAACAAACAAAAAAAACCAACCCAAAAACTCTAGTGTTTCCAAGAGCTCTGCAAGAGCTGCTCCAAAGCTCTCCAGGGGAGCAGCCCTCTGATGCCACCTGCCTCATCTCAAGGTGATTGCGTTCAAATCAGGGGTCACACAGAAAACTGTCCTCAGCCTCACTGACCCGTACGGCTTTTCATGACAGCCTCTTGCCCAGTGCATCACCTATCAGCACAGCAGCGCAACAGGGGGGTGTCCGGACAGGGTCAGCCAACCGGGACAGACCAACAGCCACCACAGCAGCAAAAGAAAGCCCGGAGGATCAGGGTGTCAGAGGAGTGGTGCCACACAGGTAGAGAAGAGAGCTCCAGCTCAGCGCTGGTATGGATGTGCTCGTTCTTCCCCTCTGCGACCCAAGGGGAAGCCAGCAGGAAGCGGGGAAGCAGCTGAGTATGGAGGAACTTCAGCCTTCAGGGAGCAGCGCGGCTGTCTCATGGGGGCCAGGAGAGCCCCGCACAAAAGAAGACCACGCAAGGTCAGAAACATACTCACAGATCTCTGCCAAGTCCCATTACCGGGCTGACCGAAAGCACTTTAGAAGAAAAGAAGGGTAACTACTTTTCCTCTGCCATCAGAAGATTTACTGCCTCTGATCCAATCTTCCCACTTCCAAATTGGGATAGGCTGAAGAAGCTGGAATCAGATGAAACGATGCTACTCTCTTGACCACCCTCTGAAAATCCTTCTACAACATGCTATGTCCTTGTAAGGCCCTGGGCTTTGTCTCTACACTACAGCTCCTGCAGAGGACCTGTGAAGCATTTAGTTAGGACATCTGCCAGGAGCAGATTTAAGCCCACTGACAACTTAAGAGCAGTGGCTGCTGCTTAATGGGATGGTAAACATGGTTAACAAGAAACCATCAGGTGGTTTTGGTGGTGTTTATTGTAAGCTTTTGCTAAACCTCTGCTTTTCAGTTCTCAGTTACTGTGCCACTCACCAAAAAAAAAAAAAATTTCAGAAACACAGTAATTGCAAGTGTTCCTGTCCTTAATTTGCCTCTTCCCCTCCAGCAGCCTTGCGACCAGGAGCATTTTCAGAGGCTTTATCCTAGCTGGTCAGAGCGAGCTACACCACCTAGGAGCTGCCGAGACACAAGACCACACAGCTGCTTCAAGACCCAGAGCGATGCAAAGCCACCGTATGTCTCAGCTCCCAGTGGTTCTCGAACGCCACGCTTAGGGTTTTGTGGCAGCCACCTGAAATGCAGCAGGCAGCAGTTTGGTTTCTAGCCTACCTGTTCAGCTTCTACTTGTAAGAACACAGGCCTGTTTTGCCCTCTCATGGACACCGCAGCTCCACAGTGGAGTCCCTGTCAACCCTCTGCCTGCCAGAGGTTGCTGTCATGACAAAAGGCCATCCCGGGGCCAGCTCAGAAGACAGGATTTTGTCAATTCAGGCAACCTCAGAGAAAGAACCACCAGTCCCGGAGCAGAACGTGACAGGGGATGCACCACCAGGCTTTACTGACAGGTGAGGAGCACGTGCATGCCAGAGGCACAGCAAGGTGGGGCGATGCCTACCTGCATTGAGAGGGCTACCAAAGATTAGAGCTGACGGGAGGCAGATTCCCAGCACCGCTGGGGCACGCAGGGTTATGGTGGCAGGTCGGGGCAGATTCCTTCCAGTAGCTCAGCCAGTTCCTCCAGCCTGACACCATGCCCCCAAGCAATCCCAAACTCACCAGCTGCCTCATGAAACTCACATTCCCCCTCCCCTGCAAAAGGGAGGCTGAGGGAAGAAACTCAACTCCAAGCCGTTTGCCAAGGGAGCCTAGCAAGAGGCTCGATATCCCTGCTGGTATTTGGTACCTCCTGCTTTCACTGTGGCATCCACAGCAAACAAGCTGGAAGCAAACGCATGAAGCGACCTGGTCCAGGGCTCTGCATGTTTCGGAGTGGCTGCCTTTGGCAGCTAGGAACATCCCTGTGCCAGGCAGGCCTCTGGTCCTTGGGAAGTGGGAATGCCCACCTCTCGCAGAGGCGAAACACCCCCACGCCCAGATGCCAGCGCCGCGCCTCTTCCCTGACAGGCGCCGCTCCCAGTTGGGAGCACGGCGGTACCAGTACGCTAGCTCGAGGCCAGACATAGCCCACCTCCGTGCTCCCCGCGGCCTTAAACCACACGACTCCTGCTAACCCTGACCTTGACGCGTCTCCAAGCCCAGGTCAGAAAGTCGCTCACTGAAACGCAGCATCCTTCATCCCCATACCCAATCATTTCAGAAGGCCGCTGCCCCGCTCTCTGCTCCCAACCCCCCCACGTCCACGCACAGGGAGACTCTGTCCCTCCCTGCCAGCCAGCCCGGAGCCGTTTCCTACGGCGCCTCCATCTCCCCCAGCTGCCTGCGAGCCGCCCGCCCGCCCTGCCACCCCCCGGGAGAGCGGCCAAGGCGCACGGGCGGCTCAGCCCCTCCAGAAACGGGGCTGCCGGCGCCCCCCCCTCCTCCTCCTCCTCCTGCCCCCAGCGACCGCA
>WAAD01021506.1:151009-164196 GCA_013389945.1 Fregata magnificens | reverse complement strand
AGGCTCTCCCCGGAGAGGAGGGGAAGGGCTGGCAGAGTCAGACCCCGAGCAGCCGGCGGGGCAGGTAGGGAAGGCGGGAGAGAAGGAGACAGGCTCGCTTGCAGGTGAGCAGGGCAGCAGGCTGGGGAGATGCACCCGCCCCGTGGCTCCCCCCAGCTCAGGGAAGGCTGAATTCTCAGAGAAAAGCCCTGAACGAAAGTTGCAGCCTTTTTTTTTCCCACTCAGTCCTTGAAGGAGGGGGAGGACTGCAAGCAGGAACTGAAAACAGTTGGGACTGAACTCAAGTTTAACTTCAGCTAAAGGAAAAACAAGAACCCAGGCAACCTCATTTCTGGAGCCTCTTCAGGCTTTGAGGTAGGCTCCTCTAGGCAGAAGCTGTTCTCAGCAGTCCTAGGGGCATAAGCCACAGCAGCGGAGGACATGGAAACATCAGCGGAGTACGTGTGGGACCTGGTGGCCCCCGGGCTAGGCACGGGGCCAAGGAGGGCTTTGAAGAGAAGGACATTTGGAGTTGCAGGCAGTACTTCACAGGAAGCCCTGGAAGAAGTGGAGGAAGAGTGCGATACAATCTCAGGAACCCACAACCTCGAGGAGATGGATTGTCACCGAGAGCCGGCTTGCACGTTTAGTTTGATGGTCTGACAATGACACGGGGAGGGGGGGAGAAGGGAGGGAAGTACGCTATTGAACGTTACTTTATTTTG
Source organism: Fregata magnificens (assembly GCA_013389945.1). Taxonomy (NCBI): domain Eukaryota; kingdom Metazoa; phylum Chordata; class Aves; order Suliformes; family Fregatidae; genus Fregata; species Fregata magnificens. The sequence continues at coordinate 163,492 of WAAD01021506.1, read as the reverse complement.
CTAAACATTTTTTTCATTTCCAATTAGGCAAAGGGGGGCAATAGCTACCTCTGTGGAAGGCTGATCCATCACACAGATATTGAGCTTATTGCTACCAGTCCCAAATCAGGAGTCCCCTCTCTCCCTTTTTTTCTAATGAGCTTTAGAGCCTTCTTCCTTTCTCCAGTCAGACCCCATGCTTAGTGCCCTCCTCCCTCTATTCCACTGTTTCATTCTACCGCTCCATGGCCCCAGAGCTGTAACAAGTGAAAGAAATTCTCTTTGAATGGCTTGCGCAGCCTCCCCCTTCAGTGCCCGAGATAAGCTGCAGTGTAAATCACAAGAAAAGCTACTATTAGAGAAAAAGGAAATGAAGTATTGTCTCAGTTTTGTAACGACCGAGCTGGCTGCTCAGGATCCCCGAGACCTGCCTGACAGCGTCTTCCTGATGTATCCTAAGGGAGAGCAGGATCAGGCATGTTCTCTTGGCTGTCTTTTCCAGGGTCCATAATCACACTCACCCCCTTCACAACTGTAGGTCAGAGACAGAGACCCAGAGTAGATAACCCTGTGCTGTGGTTCCCTCTGATAAAACCCTTTTGACCAGAACCGCCTGAGAACACTTCCACTAACCAAACCCTGCTGTGGCAGGCAAGGCTTAAGCTCTAACAAACCCACTACGCCTCCCTGCAGAGCGCCTTTCCAGCAGCAGCAGGGCTCTGTTGATGCCGCTGAACGCCCTGCATTCCTCTAGCTTCAAGCAGTGCCAGGCACCACAGCTCGCTAAGCCCATCTTTCCGCCCCGTGAGAGAGCTGCAAGCTCTTCCTGGCTTCGTTCCACCAAGTGCCAGTCCCGCTCAGTTAACCTTCAGCAGTCCCTCAGACAAGGCGTGGAGCCAGGCAGACCGGCAGATGGTCTCTGTGCATCCTCTGGAAGCTGCTCTGGCAGACACAAACACAAGCAGCAGCATATTCACGTACCTCAGAACAGCCTGTAACCGTTGGAGGGTTTAAGATGATACATACATGCATTAAAAAAATCTGTAATTCCAACATGCCAATCACAGATTAAAAACAGACCAAATCCCAGTAACACACTGGATTCCTCTGCTATGCTATGAAATAGAACTGATCATGGGGACAGTGCCCTGCCAGAGGTTCTTCTGTCGTACATCACGTCTATTTTAGCGCACGTTTTGGGAAAGATTTAGGCTTTGGATGACAAGAAAGTAGGAGGAGAGTTGCTGTTGACAGCTATGCTCACTGTGCTGCTGTTGGTAAATATACAGCAGCAAAAGTGCCAGCCCTAGAAATAAAAAGGAGCAGATTGTCTTGGTATGAACCCAGCGCCCATAGGCTGCTGCAATGCAGTGGCATCTTAGTCCTTTAATTTCTTAATGATATGGCTGCTTCAAACCCTTCAGAACTGGAGGTAGTAAGTTCTTAGCGTGCCTAACACTAATGGCAGCAGCTAGAAGGCCAACAGGAGCTGCCCATTTAATCTCACTCTGTGCTGCCTGTACCCTGCCCACCTGAGTTACATGACTTTGGGATGGGAAACACAGTTTAATTTTGAGCAGTATCTGGGACACTAGAAACTTGACCCTCATTCAAACACAGCATATAATCCAACAAAGGCTAATTATTTCTGACTTCTAAACAGAATCACATATGAAGCCAAGCTGGACTACCAGGACCCCTCTCTCAGTGGAAAGGAATGAGAGGGAGGGGTACAAAGACGCAGATGGTTTATATGAAGCACGCTTTGTGTAGCTTTCCTATGACACACACAGATTTTTCCCTTGCACCTGTTTCTACCACTCAAACACCAAACTATTTAAAGACAGAAAAAGGAGACGGGAGAGAGGGTGTGGAGGGCAGATGAGATGCGATTCATTCTTTGCATTCTCTTCCCCAATATTTACAGGTCCTTGATTGCCCTTTATAGGGCTAGTTTTCAACTGTTTTTTCTCTTTCAAGGCACTGCAAGTTTGCCTTGAAGAATCCAAAGTGGCCGGAGAGCTGGGAAAATTAGCATTTAAAGGGTTTTAATAAATTAAACACCCTCAGGGAGTTTTCTGGAGAAACGGAACTCCATTAAATTAAGGGCCAGGACATGGGCATCACTTGTGCTGAAATAAAACACAACCTCCAGCAAGGACATCTCATCAGATGACCAAAGTTAATACTGGTTGAATATTTACAAAAATCCTCCCCCTTCCTTTAAAAACATGTCAATCCACTTTGAAGCATTTCTACTTCATAGCAACTAAAAAAAAAAAAAAAGGGGTGGGAAGGCAAAAATGCAACCTTCTAGGAAAGCAACTACAACTCAGGTTTATTCAATGTGTGGGGCAAGAGCTAAAAGGAATAATATTAACTTTTATCTCTTCCCATATCCTGTGGAAACACTGTGGAACAGCTAATTTTCTCCTTGTTAATCAGTTCTGCAGCCTTCCCTGTTCGCTGTGTGCAGTGCCTTTACAGAGCATGGGAAGAGATCTGCTCCCCACTGTTACCTGCAACAGCATGGACCAAAGAGAGCACAAACCAACAGCAGCTGCCCATGTCTCCAGATGCAATTATGTCCTTCCATGGAGGAAAATAAATGAGTACATCAGATACTGAATGCTCACCAGGAAAATTCCACTAATTTATTAGATGTCTTGTCCTTCCTAGGATAGTTTGAGCCAAATGAATCTGCTTATTTAAGTACAAAAAACCTTCAGAGTCACAGGAGATTCCAGAAATGCCAGAACCCTGAGCTCCCCTCCCTCGCCACAAAGAGAATAATCTCTTCCACCCACTTCTCTGCTCAGGCTGATCAGGGCATCCACAGAAGTTTTAGGGTCTTTGGCCCATCTTCTTCAGGGTTCGATTCAGCTGGAATTAGAGAAAGCAAAGGTCAGAAAAATACATAGTGATTGACATACACCACTGTTCCCCTCAGCAGCCTTTATCCAATGCCGCTACTCCTTCCTCTCCAAATCACTGACAAAAAGAACTCTCACACAAGTGCAGGCAGTGTGCGAAGCAGAAGGGGAACTAGAAAAACTCCCTCCTCCTCTCCAAGCAAGCAGAGGAAGGTGTGGGGAGAAGAGAGGGTGCAAACCTCTAGCAGTGGTATTACAACCCTGTATTGCTCAAGTCCCCACATCTCAGGATTTTGCTGCCCAAGTTTCCAGTGTGCAGCAGCTTCTGTCAGGAGAGTGGAGCAGTGACAGAATGTCACCTCCTGGCTGAGCACAACGCTGAAGTCATCTGTGCTCGAGAAATCTTTGAGGCCGCTTTCTAGAGCCGTAGTTATGAGGGAAGAGATATGATTTTGGTTGTGTTACTGATCGGAACATCACAATTGTCTAGGGACAATGGAGTCGGCACCCTTACACAGTAAAACCCTACTGCTTTTACACTGTGGCTCAACTGAATGAGAACTTCTCACACAAAAAACACACCATTCCTCAAAAGCCAGCAGCTGCTGCTTAAACCAACTGCTTTTGCCCAGCGCCTCGCAAAGCTAGGGCTCACCCCAGCAAGGCACCACACAGCTGTCTTACCAAGCATGCCTCCTCCAGGCTCTGCACAGCCCAATGCTTGCCCCACTTTTCCTACAGAGATACACAGCTCTCCCACCCAGACCTCACCTCCTCAAACTTGTGGATCTGGCGGATGAAGAAGTCCCCATAGCGTCGAGCAACCTTTGTGTCCGCGATGTGGATCATGTCCTGGGGAGGGAACAGCATGAGGTCAGGAAGAGGACTGCGCTAGCAGGGAGACAGCAAGCAGTGCCAAATAGGAGGAGCAACCAAAGGGGCTTCACTCCAGCCCTGGTTCAGCATGACACATACCTGACCTGTGCTAGTCCCACAGCAACCATTTTGTTCTCTGTGGGCTGCCTTCCCTATACCTTTGCCTGGGATGGGTCCCAAATTCACATTGTGTTCACTTCCTACGTTCTTGCACTCTCTGCCTCTTTTCGTCTCTCTTTGCAGCAGTTTGACAGTCCCAACCCTGATTTATGCTCTGCTTCCCTCTACCAGCAGCTAAGAGTTATGCTATCTACCAGGACAGCTAGGCTGCAATGGAAGTCAGTCAGACGCAAGTCAGTTTGGCTCAGGTAAACAGGGAAGACAAAGCATGAGACCTTGCACGAAGAGATCTGCTCTAAGGACCAAGAGCAAGGGGCAATCTGATCTCCTTCCTAGCAAGAAACCAAATGCTGTCTTTGTGAAAAACATAAAGTCCTAAAAGACTCTTTCCAGCACTTCCTACTGCCTGTAGCTCCAAGGACAGGATGGTGAAAGGACTGTACCTTTTGTTTAAGCTTCTCCTAGAGCAGTCAGGGCTAAGTGCTGCTCCAGTGAAAAATGGACCTGTAACATGACCAAGCAAGATCCCTGCTTTGTCAAGCAAAGGACGGATGTGGGGGAAGACCTACAAAGCTGACAATCCCACCTGACACACTGACAGCACTATCCGTCACCCAACTGTCACCTCCTGAGAACACTGACAAACAGTTCCCTCTGCCCTGGGGAACACATTTAGGACCTTTGTTTTCTGGGTAAAATGACTGTCAAAGCTGCCTGCGATATCCCATCACTGTTCATCCACTGACACTTCTATTAAGCATAGCTACAGCTTCACTATGGGCAGCCAAGCCCTTCACATGGCAAAGAAGGAAGGGATGTTTCCCACAGATTGGAGCAAAACCAGGTGCTGCCACTTCCAGAATTTCCTGGGTGAAGGAATTTCCTAGCCAGCAAGGGGCAGATACCAACCTTGTCAATATAAAAGTCGACCTCAGAGGCAGACTGGAACTCCCCATCCAGGGCAGATATGCCACTGGTCCATACCAGGTTCTTCATCTTGTGCTTGAAGACAAGCAGCTGGATACGAAACTCCTGCTCCGTGAGGTCCAAGAAGCCAGCCAGCTTCGCCACGGGCATGGTGGTGTAGAGCTTGAGGAAGCTACGGATGGTGGAGAGCTGGGCCTGTTGCTGAACCTCATCAGCAAAGACCTTGAGCTGCTGCAGGAAGGGCTCCTTGTGGTAGTTGGGATGCACGTTGTCGTAGTTGGGCACCACAGGGGACAGGAACTTGGGGCAAGCATAACTGAAGAGCTCCTCATAGACTTGTGCGTCACCCTTCTGCATGCGCAGCATCTTATCCCCGTATTTCTCTCGCAGCTGCAGGTGGATGCTCTCATCTATGCGCATGGGGTACATGGTGAGGGCGATGGCCAGGAGTGCATGCATCTGCTCGTTCTGCTTGTTAATCTGAGGCAGAGAGGAGAACCTGTTAGCTTGCCAATGGGCTCAGGCTTTACGGTGCCGGAGGGAGCTGGGAGCTGTGTTCTTCAGAGACAGACTCTTTACCCAGAGCACTGATGGTCCTAATGCTCAAGGGGGACAGCACAAAGAAGCAGTGCCTCTGGGCAAAGCAGATAGACGAATGCCATACCAAGGCTCTCATCAATGAAAAAGAGGGCTGAACAAGAGGAAAGTACAGAGTGAATGTATGCAGAACCATACAGAACCTGGATGGCCAGAAGCAGGTTTGACTGCTTTGGTGCAAAAAAGTGCAGAGGAGAAGGGAAGGCAGATACTTTAACAGCCATCTCCTGGCAAGAGAGAGTTATCAGGGAGGCCAGTGAAGAAAAGACTGAGCAGGAAGATTTATCTGAGTGTGGGATGAAACGGACAGCTGTGTGGCTGAAACAGACACACCAAATTTTTGACGTGTCATGGAATTAAGAACGGCAGGATTTGGCTATGCAGAGTTAGAAATTAATCATACGGATGAAAAGAAGACAGCAGCAGCAGGGGGTAAAACAGGCACCAGAGACAGCTTAGGTGGAAAGAGAAAGGAGCTTTGTTTCATCCATGCTGAATTAAAACAGTCTGTGAATGATTATCTGATAATGGAAATGTATCTGACAATGGCAGTAACCTGAAATGCAGGACTGAACTAGGAACAGGACTGAGTTTGAAGAAGCATCGACAAGAATATCATTAGCAGCTGATATTCATTAACAACACTGCCTAGAAGGAGAGTGCAGATGGAGCCGGGGCAACTGTATGGTGAACAACCACAGGAACTAGTAACACAGCTAAGAAAAAATATTGCCATATTGCCACACATGCCAAAGGAGTTCAAAGGATCCCCAGTCACCACCACCAGCACAGTCAGGAAAATAAGGCTGGACTATTAGAGGTAGGTTATCAGGTGACAGAGGAGGGGCAGGAAAGAAGACAGCAGCTTTTTCTTTTGGGAAATCTAGACCTATTCTATCTCTTACCATCTCATACTTATAGGTCGTCCTCTGAAACATGCTCTTGGTCCTCTGGATGTAGAGGAGGATGTTGGCAAAGACACGGATGGCATCCTGGTAACGCCGCATCATAAGGTATGCGAAGCCCACGTAGTAATAGGTGGTCACCTGGCACTCAGGCACCCGGGAGTACATGCTCTGAGAAGGAAGGATCAATGTGCTATGTTAGAGGGGAGACAACCACCTTCAATCCAAACAACTCATTAACCAGAATCCAGCCGCCTCTGCCTTCACTCCCATCCCAGATATAGAAAGGAGAGGGTTAATTCAGGATACCTCATCTCCCACCCATCCCCGCAGCAGCTTCTTCACTGTTTATTAGATCATCCCATTTCCTATGTTTTCCAGTTTCAGCTTCTTGCAAGCAGAGGACTCTTGCACTGTGCCTAATATCGCTTTGCTCAGTTCCCTTTCCCCCTATTTCACTCCACGTCCTGTGCCAGACAGCACATACATAGATCTGTGCCAAGCCTTGGGCCAAGCCCATGCTGCAGCTGGACTTTTGTTAGTCACTTGTTACCACAAGCAGCACCCAATTCTAGGGCAAAAACATGCAAGGTGGGAGCGGGCATAGCGAGAACAAGAGTCAGAAATAAAAGAATGAGCCATTGACCAAGGTAGGAACAATGTGTTCAGCTAGCTACCACTGTGCTACCGCTTACAGTTCAAATAATATTCCCTATAACAACACTGCCTTGCACAACACAGCAAACCTCCTAAAAAAACCTAGGCATTTGTGCTGCAACAGCATAAAGCATTATCATATGGCTTGATTTAATGCCAAAGCTCCAGCTGTGTTCAGCTACAAACTCCTGACAACTACAACAGCTACAAACAGCTTCTCAGCTGGAAGATTCATTATGGAAATCTTTCACCAGCATGTTTGAACAGAGGTATTTGGAAAACTGCAACAGAGGGTTTAAAACGTGTTGCATTACCTTCTTGTTGAGCTCGATGTTCTCCAGAACCTTGATCGCTTGGTAGTAATCCCCCAGCAGAGAGTGCAGACGCAGCAGCCCAACCAGGCTGAAATAGCCCAGCATCTTGTAGAGGGAGTGGCGACCATATTCACCAGCCACGCTTTCAGGGTCACCTGGGAAAAAAAGGAACCATGATGCTTTCCTCCAAGGAAGCAAGCTTGCCTTTCAACACCTCTATGTTTACAAGCAAAGGGAGCAAGACCTCAAGTGTAATCACCGGCACTTCTCACATAGGCCAACAGAACCTGTTCCCAGTCAATGCATCCACTGATTGAGGGTTTGATCCAGCTCCCAAACGAAGCTAACTGAGCTCGGTCAAATCATAGCAAGGCAGCACAAACACCAGTCTTGCTTGGCGTCACCCAGCTAGCTCACCTCCACTTGTATAGACCTCCAGCTGTCGGTTGATGTTGGATTTGTCCACTAAAGAGTGCAGCACATTAAGGACGCTGTGGACGTTCCAGATCTTGGGGTTGGAACGAAGGAAATCAATTTCCTCTTCAGACTTCTTGGCTGTCTTGCAGCGGTACTGGCTGAAAGACTGGAACTACAGGAAAAAGCAGAGATTCAATGACGGGAAGCTAGTTTGGAGGTGTTTGGCTAAGTGCACTAAGCTTACAAGTTGATCACACAAATACATTACAATAAGCTACAAGTCACATGAAAAAAAGTTTCATCTGAGATCAACTGGCAATCAAAATGGCAAATTATACCACCTGTAAAGCTCCTAGGGAAAAAATGATACAGTGCAGAGGGAACAGGCCAGAAGACAGAACAAAGCAGAGAAGGATCTCTTAGACAATTAGGACAGGCATCTGAACACAAATTTGCTGTCTGAACAGGTAGCAAAGAGAATGACCAAGTCATAAGATGTGCCTGCACACGCATACATCTTTTTCTATATATGCACAAATCCTTTTTCATCCTCAAGCTTGACAAGATTGCACTTGAGGAATTGCAGGTAGCTCTATAATAAAAAGTTACAGAGAAGGGAATCTATAGAGAAAAACCAAGCGCATTTGAGATCTGTATTGCTACTTTCAGAACACTAAGTGGAAAAACATTTCCTAACGTCAAGATTGTAGACCATAGATCATTTCAAATCAGCTCAGTAGTCTCTCACTGCAAGTATAAAGGCCCTACTGACTAAGAAATACAAAACTAAAGTAAAAGCATAGAACACAATAAAACTAGTATGAACAAGTATCTTCATAAGGTCTTTGCAATTATAGCAGACTTCAGTCAGGCTGCTTTGCACAAATCAGGCAGAAATGAAGGTGAGTTAAAAAAAAAAAAATCCCCTAAGCAGCAACTGAAACAGAAATATCAATAGAAGTCCAGGACTCCCCAAAGAGCTCCCTGTAACTTAAAAATCTGTACATTTACAACTACTTCATCTACCTGGTGACCCAGGAATAACAGTGCTCACCAAAGGTTTTTGACCTGCAATGCTATCCTAGCTATGAAAGTCACAGAGAGGGAGGAGATGGAAAATTTGTAGTGCTAACAAAGGCAAGGCCACCCCAAAATGGCCCAGTCTTATAGTCATATACCTGGTATATGAATTCATCAATGATATCCCAGAGCCATTGGTTGGGCAGTTCCAGAGGAGCAGGGCCATCAGCATCTGCAGAAGAACATAAGTAATAGACGAGAGGCTTAATACCTTGAGCAAGAAGAGTGGCAGAACTGGAGGAACAGACAAATGAAAGAACACAAGAATTTCCCTGAAATGGGAGATGCAGCAGCAGATGAATGAAGCTTCCAGTAGAGCGGTGATATGTAGCTTTGGCTACGTCAACTGTCTTCACTTTTAAAGAATACGAGCATGTATGGGGTTAATCTCTAGAGTGTGACTGCTCAGCAGCAGTGTTTCTCAGAAGCTGTGCACAGACTGTAGGGGTTTATCCTAACCTTTCTATTCTCCACAAGAAGTCTGGCAGGGAGTCACAAACACTAAAATTTGTTCCAAAGGGAGTCAACAACAGTAAGCAGTTGTGAAACACTCCAAATTTTCTCTAGCTTACAGCTTCATTTTGCTTTTTAATAAAGATACTTCCTAACGTCAAGATCTGAGACCATAGATTACTTCAAATCAGGTCAGCAATCTCTCACTGCAAGTTCTCAGCAAGACAGAAAGCTAAATAAGTTTTATTCTTTACAGTATTTCAGAAAGCACTGGAAACTATTTGCTTTTTTTGTGGTTTTAAACGCATGGACGTAAAGCGCTCTTCATTCAACAAACTCAAACATATGGAAAGCTCGTAGACTACTACTCCCTACATGATCGATAAACAAACATGTTCCAGTTCTTCTGACCCTTTCTCCAGCTCCGTCCTCTCCATTCGCTCTCCCTCTCCAAAATTCACAAACCAGAAATGAATTGCAGCAACTCACTGAGGATGTAGTTGAAGAGATTGCAGTAGTTGTAATAGGATTCAAATCTCTGCTCCAGCGTGGGCCCCCCCTGCAACGAGAAGTCAGCACAGTCTGCTTAGTTTCAAGCGCGGCAGGAGTGAGTTTATGGGCAACAGCGTATGAAGGACAGTCAATAGTAGTATTGGCAGTAGAGGGTCTATTTCAGAAATGTTAGAGCCAATATTCAACCAGGACACCCACCAGCACCACCCAGAAAACCCAAAATTGTATCACTATCGTCCCATAGAATAGGGCTGACTTTTCATGTACAGGTAGCTTCTCCCAGGACAACCAAGCATTCAAACCTTCTGTGAATAGGATGCATTAACCTTCCTTGTCCTCCTCTCTGCTGTCCAGACTGAAGAGCTTCCTATTACCTTCAACAGCTTTCCTTCCTTCTCCCCTCATGAGAGGTGTTAATAAATCAACAATTCTGCTTCTGGACAGTACTTCTAAATGCTGTGAAAGACCAGTAAACACAGCAGGGAATCACTTTCTTCCTAGAATCATCTTCCTTGTTTCACCTGGAGGCACTCGAGGGCAGATTAAGAACCACTAACAGCACAGCTTGAGAAACCAGTCTCTCCTGTTAAAGCCTGACTTGGGTTAATACAGCAGCCTTTTTAAAGTCCCCATTTCTCCACCCTCTAGTCCACACCAAAACTGCAGTTATTACTTATTTACCCCATAAGTTACGTCTCTGTTCAGCCTCTTTCCTCAAAAAACCAAGAGCTACTCTGATTTTCTCACTAACTTCAAATTAGCTTAAGAAAAAAAAAAGTGGGGTTTGTTTTGTTTTATAGAGTGTTTTTCCTTCCATTTCCTTCTCCTGTATCCTTTATGGTGCCCATGTTTCCCTCTCCACAAGACACTCTGACCCCATGTGTTTTTTTAATCACAAATAATGCACCTTCTTCTTGTGACACCCCCTCTCACCCACCTGCTAATCTGAAGAACAAAGAGCCACAAAGAAACACACAAAACCAACTGATCTATAGGTCTTGCAATTACAGCTCTATCAAAAAGAAAATTCAATTACCTGCCAACACCTCCTTCTTCCCTAACTCACTAACCACTACATTTGATGTCAGTAACAAACTTTTACGTAATAGCCTCCTGAAAACTCAGACCAGGTCTTCTGATTCATATAAGCTACCAGGGAAACCTGCACACTCATTACAACCAAGCTTGAGGAGACAGCTAACGAGCCTCAGAAAGACAGTCAAGTCTTTCTTGCTTTTCAGCAATCAGCAAATCCGTACTGAATTTTAAGCTTCCCTAAAAGCAACTTGACTTATATCTCAAAAACCTATCCAATCCTGTCTTGCAAAAATTATGGAACCACTGATACTGTGGTGGCAGCAAGATTTGGCAAGTCTTGCGGCACAAAGAAGCCAGCATGCAACCAACAGGAAGACACAGGACAGACACTCACGCTGACTTTGGCGTAGATGTGCCTATAATACAGCTCCTTGTACAGGATGAGGAAAACAGCATCTAGAAAAGATAACAGAACTGGACATTAGCAAGCCACAAGGCTGAAGCAACTGGATCTCTCTGATACGCCAGTCGTGCTCCTTCTGCCACAGTAACAAAGGGACGCATAAAAGGATACTCTGTTCAAGTTTGACTTCTTGCCAGGCATCTGCTGAAGGAGTTGCCAGAGTGAACAAAGACAACTGACTGCTGTGCGCCTGCTCACTCTTGTATCAAAAGTGATTTAGTTCCTTCTCTCTCTGACAAGCAAAAAGCAAGTAAAAGACTTACCATTTCCAACCTGAGGGGCAATGGCCTCGGCCTCTGGCCATGGGGTATTCTTAAAAAACCTTTCTGTCAGCTTTGTCCAGCTGAAAGATAGACACACATGCGGTATTAGAAACCACTTCTCAGTATGACAGTGCTGGAGTTAGAGATCACAATATAGAGGCCTTGGACTTGATGAAAGTAGAACACCACCACCATCCCCTTTTAGTAAGTCCAACGTTGAAGCAAAGAATGAGAATTGCAAACTAAGCAATCAAAGTCTTCAGTTTATCCCCGAACTATGGAACAGCTGTGTATGTTACTTTCACATTCCCTTTATGGCAAGGTGATACAGTTACAAGCAAGAGTGGGAGCATCTATAGGAAACAGACACAACAATTACACTTCACAGCTTTCTGCAAACTGCCTAACTAGCACTACTGAGGTCACTTTTTGATGCCTCCATACCTGTGAGGCACAGGACTGGTATTTTCCTTCAGATAGGTCACAACTCACCTATACTTACGTTAGCCTAATGGTCTGGAAATATCTGGTTTTTTCCCCAGTAATCAAATCAAACCTCATGCTGTATTTTAGAGAAAGCCCAAGTTTGGAACAACACAGGTAGTAGACAGCCTTTCCTTTTAACAGCAGGGTGCACTTTCATCACAGTTTAAACAGTGATTCCCCTTTGCAGGAAGGGTGGCCTTGTACCTGTTTTCATAGATGTCCTGTATCTCGTACACCTTCTGGTCAATAACGTCACTGGAAACACGGCTGGCCTGGAGCTCGTACACTTTCTGGTCAATGAGATCCGACACCGTCTTGTGAAAATACTGAATGAAGTTTTTGATCACTTCGGGGATCACCTGGTAGGTCTGCTGCTCGTACTGGCGCTCGTAGGCCAAATCTTGCTTCGGGTCTCCTGAGGGGCAAGAGGAGCAGTGAGGCAGCTGCCGCAGGGCCCGGCCCGGGCCTACAGACCCAGCCGGCCGCTAGCAGGCCCGGCGCACCCAAGGGGCCACCGTGGCG
>WAAD01021506.1:129057-150291 GCA_013389945.1 Fregata magnificens | reverse complement strand
GGCCCCGCGCGAGGAGCGGCCGCGCTGCCGCCCAGGCCTCGGCGGGGTGGAGAGCCTCCGACCTGGGCAGCCGGTAAAGTTTCGGCTTTCCCCTGTGCGGGGCCCCTGGAAGGAGGTCGGATCTGCTCGATGGGCGGCTTGCGAAGGCACTCTTGCTGCTGCCGGGAGAGGGTGCCCGTCAGGAGTGGGAGGGCCCGTGGCCGGCCTCGGGAGGAGACCAGAAGAGCACTTCTGACCTGGCATCTTGGATCTCCTGCCTCCCCTTCTCTGGGCTGAGCCAGCACCAGCGTGGTTTGGGCCCTGCAGCTGGGCTCGAGCGCCGGGATGGGATGTTTTGGTAGGGAAACGCTCCTTTTTCCTCTGTGCTTTCCAGTAATTGCTTTCTTTTCTCCATAGCTCTGAAAAGGCTGCGTGAAGCTGCCAATAGCAACGACTTGGAGACAGGTAAGACATCTGCCAATCCTACTTGGGGCCTCTTCCTGGAAGGGCAGTTTTGTCGAGGACCTTTATGTTAGGAGAGGAGGAGAATGCAGATCGTTCGCGGACATGGTGCTTTAGATGCTGCAAACTAGAAACTGCTTTTCTGGAGCCTTGTTTCACTCTCTGAGCAGAGTGAGGCTGGTTATAATCACTTTTTCACTGCATCTGGTTCATAGTGTTAGTTTTCCAGCTTCCTCAAGCTAAATCAGCACTGCACTATTCCAGCTTTTTTGGTATGTAACTTTTGCCCAGTTGTAAGCAGCAAGAAAGTAGTGTTTTGGTAAGGTGGAAAAGTTATGATTATTTAAGCCATACTGTGTGTGATGAGACAGTGTGACCCAGTAGATCAGAACCAGGACCAGTGCTGGACTCTGCCTCTCACGGTGACTTCAGAGAAGGCTCGTGGGCTGTGACTCTACCTGTCTATACTGTAGATTAGGTGGGGTTTTATATGAATTGTCCAGCAGCAATATTGGCATATATTATCTGCCCCTTATCATTGTCCCTCCTTAGACTATAATGTCCCCTCGGCTGTGCTGGCCTGACTGTTCATCGGGGCATTCTGTGAACAGAAGTGGAAACTGGTTTGTCTTGTAGAAACTCCCAGTATATCAGGATGGGGCTTTGTCTGGCATGCTTCACCCTTCGGCTCCACAATACACCTTGTTTCATGAACTGATGGATAAAGTTAATCTGTGAGCTCTGTCAGTACAGAAGGGCTTGGCTTCAGTCACCAAGTCAAGAGGAAGAGTGAAAGAATCAGGCTTTATGAAAGTCTTAGTTTCAATCTGTTGTAGAGTTTTACACCTGTATTTGATACACAGGTTCCCCCGTTTACAATCCTGCTGTCTTTTGTGTACTCTGCAGCTTGAGGAAGTGTCTGATGATGAATTTATTCTTCATCAACAAGTAAAAATCTTTGCTGTTTCCTGTGGTGGCACTGGGTGGGAGAGGTTATGTCATTTCCTGCTGGCTTCAGGGGAGGACTAGGTAAAGCGTTCCCCATTAATGGTTCTCACTGGTGGCACTGTCAGTCTCCCTGTCTTTCTTCTGGAGTATCAAATATCCCCTGTTAATGCCAATTCCATCTTTTGAGGTGTTCCTTTCACTTCTGTACCCCACTTAAAGCAGTAGGCATACAGGAAGAAATTGAAATGTGACTATAATTTGATCTCTGGAAGCTGAGACCAATGGTGACTTTAGTGGTCTGAGATATCTAGTTCCTTGTCTCCAATACTGGTCAGTCTTGACTGCTGCAGGATATGCTGTTAAAGATCTCAAAATACAGCAAATCTGTCAGTATTTTTTGGAATGAGCTTTATTTTACACATTGATTACTATATCAGAATAATCTCAAAACAAGAGGAATAATAGCCCTTACAGTTGCCCTTACACATGTTGCTGTAGATGCTACTTTTATGTCCCTAATCTTTTCAGCCTTTGCTGGTCTCTTTGCCTTTGTTATACTGGAGAGTCACACTAGTTTCTCTGTCTTTCTGTGTGACCAGGTTTTCCCTTCTTATCTGAGAAAAGGTGGTAGTTCAGGTTACAAGAAGTGCCAGTGGTGGCATTGAAGTAACTGCTGAGGGAAAAGCAGGGGGAACAAATGTGAGTAGTTGATGGTATGGCTACTCAGGCTGTTCACTAACTCACTTCAATACATCATCTCCTAAGGGCATATTTGCACTGCTGCTGGCAGGTTGGTGCACTCACCTGTCTGCTTCCCAATCAGTAGCCACCATTAGTATGGCAAAACCTAGGAGTTTCAGATTAATCTAGGAAGTGGCATATTCAAAACAGGTGTAAAGAGGTGTTTTTTCTCACTGCATGGAGTTACACTGTAAAACTTCTCACTGCAGGTGCATGTTGATCTGAAAAGTTTATATAGATGCAGAAAATGACTGTGCAAATCCACAGAGAAAGCCCATGGAGGGCTAGTAAACACAGGATGCTAATTCTGGCTTGGGAAGTGCCTGAGATGCAGCTGACTAAAGGCTGTGAGAGTTAGCCCCGCATCCTTCCCATCTTTTTATACTCTTCTGTAGGCATTTGCTGCTTATTGTCCTAGGACAAAATTGAGTATTTGGCTAGATGGATCCTTAGTCTTAGCCCTTACAGCTGTTGGCTTGTCTCTGTGGCAGTATGTGGAAGCTGGTGAAGGCTGTAACAGAGGGTGGGGGGCACACTGCCTAGGCTGATTCTGCTGAGTCGGGATGCTGGCTGGAGCTGGTTCAAGTCCAGTTGACTTGACAGCTAGCAGAGTGTGTATCTAACCACAGAAGAGTGGGTAGCATTAACCGTTTCTGATCAGATGCCCTTTCAGCTTACCTGTTTTCTTCTCCTCCTTGGTGCTCTCAGTGCAGCAACTCTTGGAGGACGGAACTGACCCCTGTGCCGCAGACGACAAAGGCCGGACAGCCCTGCACTTTGCCTCCTGCAATGGCAATGATCACATCGGTGAGTGGAGAGAGGGAGTTCCGTCATCCGAATTCTCTGTGGCAGAGATTTCAAAGGATGCTCCTTATTTTGGTTCAGCATGTGACAGAGATTGCTTTTTCCATGTGTTTTGTGGCAAACTTGCCAGCTGAACTCTGGCTTCAGGGCTTGCCATGTCCCCCTGCTGAAGGGGGAGCAGGAGCTCCCAGCTCTAGGGCTGTACTGGTGCAGAAGGAAGGGTGTCCTTCGTCCCAGTTCTTCCCCTCAGGTAGCCCAGGGGCAGTGGCACTGCCTGGCTTTGTGCTGGGTCCTTCCACATTGCTGCACAAACATCTGTCCCCTGTTTCTGGGAGGAAGTCGATGGGCTGAACAGAAGCATCCCTAAGGCAGCCTGATGGCTACCGTGTGAACCTGCGGCCTGTGTGGGCCTGACCTATGGGGCAAAGGGAAGGGACTGATGTGGCTCTGTTTCCTTGTTTCCAGTACGCCTGCTTCTGGACCATGGGGCTGACCCGAACCAGAGAGATGGGCTGGGAAACACCCCCTTACACTTGGGTAAGTGCCACACAGATGAGTTTTGCATGCAGAGAGGTGAGGTGAACATTGCCTTGCTGTTTCTTTCCTCTCCACCTTCCTCTTTCCTGTGCATCGCAGTATGAACCCCCAGCTTTAAGGACCTAGGAGGGACTATTTGCATTTCATTAGCTTCAATCCTCATGAAGGTTTAAGGGTCAGAGGTAGAGAAAATCCATTTCCCTCCCTCTGCCAGCCCCAAGGAGCATGACATCTGTTCCAGAGAGAGTACCCAGGCTTGTGTGTGAGGTTACCCTTAACAGCTGGGCTGTTCCTCTTTCCCATGGCTAAGAGCCCTTTGGGAAGCAGCAAGCTCCACGCTTGAGCAGAAACTCTTTTGTTGTTTGCTAGTGCCTCTGAGTCGTGTGTCCTGTGTTTTCCCTCCCCAGCTGCCTGCACGAACCACGTTCCTGTCATCACCACGCTGCTGCGCGGAGGTAACATTTCCTCTATAACAATTACATCCTGTCCCTTTCCTGCCCTGCCCCGGTTGATACTCCCCAGGGACAGACCTCACTTTCTGTCCTTGCTCATGCATCTTGCAGGGGCCAGAGTTGATGCCTTGGATCGAGCTGGCAGAACCCCACTGCACCTCGCTAAGTCAAAGCTAAACATCCTGCAGGAAGGACTCTCCCACAGCCTGGAGGCCGTACGCCTTGAAGTGAAACAGGTAAAAGAAACAGTCCCATGATCTGGTAAGGCGGTGCAGTCCCTGGGACAATCCTGCACCCTTTATTTAAATACCTGTCCGTAGGCTCTTAGCTGCTCTGGGGAGAGTTTGACTTTTTCCTTCTGTTTTCAGAGACCTTCCTTTTTCCCAACCGCTACTCTGAATTTTTGCAGGACCTCTCTTGGCTTTGGTAGGCCAAGGATCCATTGAATGTCTTAATTCTCAGGCTGTATGGAGCACTCTCTTTTCTTCAACCACCATGTAAGACAGATGCCTTGTGGCAGGAGAGGGACCACAGCATGGGGCTGTAGCCATGGTGTACACATTCCACCAGGGACACTGCATTCCTGGTGCAGTCTGCCCTGCTCTGGTACCTGGAGGCATGGGATAGGAAAGCAGTCACTGGGGGCTGCATCACAAATGCATGAGGTGTGGGCCTCGCTTCAGGAGCCATATAGGAGTCACAAGAATTTTCATCCTTGATGCACAAGCAGATCCTGCTGGAGTGGGAAGTCCCTGCTCCTCACAGTGAGGGAAGCTAGCTGGCCATAAAGAAAAGCTTGGTGCTTTCAGGGCTAGACCTTGTGCTTCTTCAGCTGGGCCTGTCTCTCTTCTCTGTTCTTAAGTCAGGCACAGGGATCACGACTAGTCCGTCTGTGGCTGATCAATGCCTCTGGTGACTTACTGGGCTCTGACGCTGCCATTCATGCTCTCTGGTTGCTTTGGGTGTGTTCTTCTCTGTCACATATTCTGCCACGTACCGCAGTGTCAAGGCTGTGCTTGGCAATTTAACTGTAATTTAATTTTTCCTGTAAAAACATCCCAGCCTGGTGCAGCTGTCTGATGTTTACCTCTTGTGCCTGTTGGTTTCAGATTATCCAGATGTTGCGGGAATACCTGGAGCGTCTGGGGAGGCATGAGCAAAAGGAACAGCTGGATGACCTCTGCTCCAGGTTACAGATGACTAGCACAAAGGAGCAGGTAGGCAGCGTTGAGCTACTGTGACTCACTCACTTGTGTTGTGACCCCTGTGTTTAGGAGAATGCAACTGCATGAGCAAGGTGACATTGAAGACACGGTTAGGGAAGTGTTCTTGCTCACATTGGGTAAAGTGGGCAAGTTATGTGATGACTCATGGTACTCCCTTGGGTTGGAATTTGAAATGCAGAAAGCATCACTGTGCCTGGCAGCTCAGCAGAGAAGCTGAAGATCAGATGGGTCTAGGGCACGGGCATTTTAAGGCCAGGATCAGCACAACCACACAGGGTTGCAGGGCCTGTTTGGCTTTTTTCTACAAAAGATTGGCCCTCAGAAACAGGCTTAGAGGAAATAGCCCTGATACCACTGTTGAGTTCTGGGTAACGCAGCAACATGCTTCTATTTTAAGGACTGGCTAAATTGCCTGAGGTGGAGGTCAAGCATCGACCTCCTGAGGAATGGGGAGAAGCTCCCATTGCCTTAGATTAGGAATTGTTTGATCATGAGGACAGGAGCCCTCCTACACGATTGTGGGACCAAAGGGATCCTGTCCTAGTATAAGCTCAGCGTGGGCATTACTGGCAGTTCTGGTGCAAGGGTGGTCCCTGCCTGATGGGGCTTTTTCTGTGTTGGTGGTCAACTGCAAAACTGCATTCCTCTGCCTAACGGCCAACTGTATTCTGTCAGGTGGACGAGGTTACAGACCTCCTGGCCAGCTTCACGTCACTCAGCCTGCAGATGCAGAAGATGGAGAAGAGGTAATGGGCTTCCAAATCATCTTCCTGATGCAGCAGAAGCCTTAGAGAGAAAAAGAGGAAGCTGAAGCTTGCTTCCCAGATCGCTGAATAACCATTGCTGCCGGCAGCCGTTCCTGCCAGATCCACTCTCCAGTGGTGCTCAAGACTGTCCCTGTGGGTGCTGCCACAGCTGCCTCATGGGGAGGCAGCAGGCTTTGGATAACAAAGACAACAGACAAGAGTGATACAGCTGAGACTTTGGGAAAAAGAGCTGCTCTTCTTTTTATCAGATGGGCTGGCATTGAATAGGATACCCCTTCCAGAGATATTCTGCCTTCTCCTAAGCACGTCAGCTCGATGTAGGTGGTGGCTGATGCCATGTGCAGTCACCAGCCCTGACTAGTGCACTCAGCAGCTGGCCAACGTCACAGAAATGCTTGGAACAGGCACCTTTTGCCACCTCTGCAGTACTCAATTGCGTGGGGGAGAAAGTGGATGCCTTGAACAACAGAAGGCTTTGTGCTGTGAGAAGAACACACACTTAATTCTGCATGCTAACAGCTGAACAAACATACTGCCTTAAGAAACACGCACCAAGGCTTAATCCTAACCTTCCCCAGAGCCTGCAGTCTGAGGGCAGAGAATCTGTCTGGTTACAAATGGGATACAAAGCTTTTAATCACTAGACTAACAGCTTTCACTGGCCCTGGTTTTTAAATCACTGCTGCAAGTTAGTGCTTAAATACTACAGTGAAACACTTGCAAAAAATACCCAGGCAGACAGCTAGGAGGTCAGAGCTACCCTGATGCAAGAATAAAGTTTGGGAGGTGACTTAATCCTAGTGCAGTTTTAGGCAGACATCTATGTCTTGCAAAAAAAAAAAAAAAAAAAAAAACCAAAAAAAACCAAAAAACCCACCATAACTGACTTTTGCGTTTCCTATTACTGGAGGTCTCGGGCAAGAGGTCCAGTTGCAATAGGAGGTGTTGTGTATTCAGCTGCATTATTGGGCTGGGATGGAGGTGGATTTACGGCTGCCTCAGCAGCACCAAACCCAGAGCTGACCCATACTGTGTTTCTTGCTTGTCATGGAGAGGTGCTGCTCCAGGACCTTAAGTGCAGTGTGAGGAACGAGTTATGACCTCTGCTGGGAGCCTGAAGTGATGCAGCTATGAAGGATGCAGGGAATTGCCCTTGCTAATCTCTTGCTTCTGCACCACTGTGGTTAGTAATGAAGATGTAGATAGCTTGGTTTTGGAGCAGGGGTCCATAAATCTTGTTGGTAGTGCATGAATAGCAGCAGGGTGACAAGAACATGTCCAATAGCAATCTGAGTTTCTACCTGTGTGCTACACCTAAATGACACAGTGTGCCGGTAGTGATAGCCATCCCACAGCTTGGGAACCACTGGTGTGGAAGTGTCCATTCTTACGATTCAGCTCAACCATGCAACAGCCACAGTTTGGAGCATTCTTCAGAGACCTTCAGGTCGGCGTGTTCTCTAATATTTGGCCTCTTGTCCAGGAAAAGGCTGAGTGGACCTCTGTGTTCAATTTGAGGTACCAGAAATATGCATGGCTTTTAGATGGGTTCATCCGTGGGGTGCTGGAGGCCATGACTGCAGCTAACGGTCTTGTGGTTTGGCTGGAGCTGTCACTGTCAATACTGATACTTCATTATGAAATGCTGGATGGGAAGGATAATGAGGGGATGGGAGACAATATGACCTTTTTGTATTTTGAACTTCAATAAAATCCTGTCAGCCTTTTCAGACTCCTCAGCCAAGTTCTCTCTTTTTTCGGAGCAGCTCATTCCTCTTTCTTTATGTATGTTCCACGCCCCAGGCACAGCACCGGACTTGGTAGCTGCTACTCTCATACCCGGTACTGAAATTAGAAGCAACAACACGAAGTTGTTTGAATTCAAACAACAGTCTGTTTGCAGATCGAAGTACATGGTTGCTGACTCACCTTCTGATCTTGACTCCCACAGCTGAGAAATCCAAACTTTAAATCAAGTTAGTTGCTGTGAAACCGTACAAATAGAGGAAAGAGAATCTCAGCGGGATTGCTTCAAGCTGGAAGATGGAATGTTTTGCAAAGAGGAAAAGCAGCCTTGCTCAGTCTGCACTGCTGCATAAGTATGGAGCTGGTGGGGAGAAGGCAGCTGAACTCGTGCCTTGCCATAAAATGGCTGTGCTGTGAAGAGCCAGCAAGGGGGTGAGGGGCTGGGGAGGGACATCTGGGCAGGGCAGAGAATTTCCAGGGTGGTCCATGTGTGAGGAGCAGGTGACCTTCGTGTCCAGTCTTATCTTGTTTCTTCCCGTCTTCACAGCCTAGTCTTGGTTGTCCACGTACACCCAGCTGTCAACACTTCTGCACTCAACAGCCTTGTTGCTGAGGAGACCATTAAGGTGCCCGAAGAGCAGGCAGCTGAAATGCTCTTTATTGCTGCAGTTACCTTAGTTCCTGATGTTGTCTACTAATTAGACACAGCTTGGAAGCTTTCCTCAAAACCAGGAATACATCTAGCTGGGACTCAGAGCGAAGCTTTTAGCCTGAGCACACGTGATATTGTTGTCCACAGCTCTTCAGGCCTTTGTCTTGCCTGGCGCTGGAGTTTTTCATAACTGCTCCTGACTGTGTGCTCAGAGGGAAAGGTGGGGGTGCTGCAGCCAGGTGAGCGTTTGCCTTGCCTCTTTTGCAGCACTGCTCCCTCCATGGGAGGTGTGGCAGCACTGGCAGTCCCCTGGAGACAATGAGCTGGTACAAGGAGCTGAGGCAAATAAAACGAGCAGGCTTGTAAGAAGTTTTGCCACTGCTTTAGTGATAACACCAGATAAGAAAGAGAAAAGGGGATCATGTTTTCGGGGGCGGGGGGGGGGGGGCTCCGGGCCCCCCCCCATCGTATAGGAATCACCACAGTTAGTTCTGCTTCCCTGCCTCAGGGCTGAAGTACTGGGCTGCTGAGAGCCATGTCATGTGTTTGGCACTGGTCTGAGAAAAGTTTTAGGTTTCTTTCTGTCAGCTGGTCGTGCCAAAGCCTTGACTACCCTGCCATGCTCAGCAGCTGTATCTCAAAAGACAGTTAGGTGCTGGGAAAGAAGGAAAGAAAAGGTTCCAGGGGAGGGCGAGAAGTCTGGCTTCACACTGTGCTGAGAGCTGTTCACTGGCACTGTTTGCTTTTTCTGCTGCTCCTGGCCTCTCCCAGCAGCTTTTCCCCCTGCCCTTGCATCCTGGGCCAGAGATTTCCCTCCACAGCCCACAGGTGTGAGGCTGGTGGCAGCTTTCTGCATATCCCAGAGGTGTCTGCTGCAGTAACGAAGAATGAAAACAACAGCACAGGTTTCCCTCTGCTATTTATTTTGCCATTAAACTCGGTCCAACCTGCTCATTTTTCTCGTGCTACACCATCAGACACACCTTCCAGGTCCCTTCCCAAGCAGTGGTGCATCCTCCTTGGGGCCGTGGTGTCAGGCTGCCAGCATGCTCTGGCAAACAGGACTTGACCCAGGGCCTTGCTTCCCCCTCACTGCTGCCTGGCCTCCAAATACAGTCCCATTTCCCCTCCTCATTCAGAGCATGGCTCTGCAGTGATGTGCTGAATCCCCGGCCACTGAACCCAGCAGCAGCCTCCCCGGCTCTGCAGCCGCTGCTGTCCTGTAGGACGCAACCCAAACCAGCCAGGTTGAGGATCTGGCTCATCCAAGCAAGCAAAGACTGAAAACCTGCTTGTGTCTCACCAAGGACCCACAGCAGAAGCAACAGCCCGAACAAAGCCTCCCAACAAAGCTGCATGGATGTTATTAAGCAAAAGGCCTTTCTCTGAAGTGGCCACTCACCCATGCAAGTGAATGCAAAGTGCACACTGCAGTATGTGCACACATCAAGAATCTGTTCCACTCTTCAGCAGCTGAAATAATTAAACTCCAGGGTATCAAGCCAACATCTGAACTCCATTACTTCCTCCACCTTTGCCTTTCTAGCAGACTCCAAATCCATCATTGTAATTATCTGCACTGCTAAAGAAGCCCCATGAAGCATCTCTGGCAAACCTCCCACCCTTTCATCTGCTTCCTCTGCTCATTCCATGAGCAAGACAGATCTCCTCCGTCATGGAAAGGTACTTGCAGAAAGATGCCTTCTTCGTGCACTGTGCCTGGCCAGCATGGGAGAGCAGCCCTGGGCAGCTCAGGGCCCACGGGGCGACTAGGTGGAAGAGCCAGCAGTTTTCATTAGGAAGCTGATAAAGGAGATACAGCAAATGGTGTCCCTCTGGGCTTTTCTGAAGTCTCTGAGAGGGGAAGAGAGCACGCGGTTGTTGGAAAAATTAAAATAATCAGCTGGCAACCTGCTAAGGCTGGCCATGGATTAGGAACCAGCAGCTAAACCCAAAAGCAAATAAGCAGAATTCCTATAGCTAATAGAGCTACATGCCCTGACCACCCCTGTCACACCATTACCTCTCTGGCTGGCAAGGCTGTCTTGCTGCGAGGTGCATTTGCAGTGCTGTCCTGGCTGTTTGCAGAGTGTCTGTACAAGGTCCTGTTCCCACGAGCGCAAGGGCAGCGCTTGAGCCCATTGCTCTGCCGGGGAATTACGAGCCGCCCTTGTAAGAGCTTCCCCTGGCCGTCTGCCTCCCCCAGCCCCGTGTGTCTGCACACAGGGAAGCCCCCACCAGTGTTGCCATTTTAACCTTACTCCCAAAACGCAGAAACAAAACTATGTTTAGGAAGGAGACATTGCTTTATTCGATAGTGCACAAAATCGGACACCCGGGGAAAGTTCCCAAATCGAGTGCAAAGTTAAACAGAAAACTTAGCATATTTATACACTAGATTGCGTAGCTTGCTCACGTGATACCTCCATCATATTCAACCCTGCCTATCTAATCTACCATATTTGCATACTGCTGGCATTGCAAAACTATACTACACATGCACGGGGGTCGTGAGTGGTCATCGGTGGTTGGTTGGGTAAGAAAGAGCCCCCTACTCATCTTGAGGCGAAGTTTACTTGAGGACACAGCTGTGGTTGTTCCTCTTGCAGAAATGCTTTGTAGCTCAAGTCCTTTTAGCTGTTACCTTAAGGTAAGTTTCTGTCTTTATACAAAGTTTCATCCTTGGTCCCATGAAGCTCCACATAGTATGTAAAGTTACAAAATTATCTACATAAGGCAATGTCCAAACACTGCCGGTATCGCCAGGGCTGCCAGATTTGCACATGAGCTTCTTGGTGCCTGGGTGTGACACCTCCCGGCAGCATCAGGCTCACGGCACGCACACTGAGGAGATGCCTGGGCACCAGAACCAGCACACAACTGGCAGGACTAAGTTGCTCCACAGAGGGTAGCTATGCCCAGCTTGCAGGGGAGCTGGTGCCGACCACTAGCTGCAAAGCCTGGACCTGCCCTTGCCTCTACCGTTCCCTCAGCCCCGTGCCAGCTCCTGGCACGGCGGCGCTCAGCGGGTGTGGCAAACCGGCCTCTCCAGGGTTAAAGCCAAGCTCATCAGCCTGGGTGATGACAAGTAGGAAAGAAAATACAAACAAGGAGTCATTAATTAAGGCAAGAAGCTAGGAGTGGAGACTACAGAATGGTAATCCGTCTGGAGGGAAGGCTGCATGGAAAGCAGCAATCAATCAAGCTCCTACAGTTTTAATTAAACCCAGCTCTATATCAAGGACATGACACCTTTTCCTCACCTCTGCCTTTGAGCTGTGAAACCAGTTGGAGTGTGTATGCTGTTACTGGGCAGAAAGGAATTCCCTCCTGGCTCCAGAGCCTCCCCAAGCCAGGCTCAGCATCTGCCCTTCCCGCTCACGTGCTCCCCCAACCTGCGGCTTAACACCAGGCAGAGCTTAGGGATGGGAGCCAGGGCTTGCAGATACTTGCCGTGCTAAATGCACCTTCTCCCCCAGGTTTTCTCCCTATGTTCTCTGTCCTGTTTTATGTAGGCTTCACTCCAATGTGCAGCAGTCAGTCCTGACCTGATCCACTCCCTTTGCAAGCCGGGACCAGGAGGAGCAGCATCAGGGGCGAGCAACAGCCCAGCCGCAAATGGGCAAGAACAGGCAGCGTCCAGCTGTGCCACATCACTGCTCCAGACCGCTGTTTCCTTCTCCCTCCAATGCTTTGGGCTGGGAAGTGGGGCCTCACCCCCAGAAACGGTGCACATATTTGTGTTACCTGGAGGCTGCCTGCAGCCATGCGAGCTGGCCACCAGCCACGGCATCACATGCAAAGGGTGGCTGCAGGACTAGCTGTCACCAGGAAGGTAGGCAAAGCATGCTGGACACGTTGCTGAAAGGCATCTGTTGCAGAGGAGCGGCAGCCACTACAGAGGAAGGGAGCCAGAGAAATCAGAAACAGGGATAGGAGACAAGGGAGGCTCAAGGTGCAGAGAGCAACATCAAACACTTGAATGGAAAAAAAAATAATTCCCAGCACAGCACTTTGGTTGGCCTCCGCATGGGGAAAGGGGTGTCCTTGGAGCTGAGCTGAGCTCTAGCGAGGTGTGCAACAGCTTCAGTGAGGGTTAGAAATACCAAGTCACCTGGGAATTTTAAGAGCGGGCAGGGCAAAGCAATAGGGGAAGATTTACGCAAGCAGAAGCAGGGGACGTAAAAAGAAGAGAAATAAGGGGGGGGCTCGTGGCTCTGCTCACGCACACCACAGCTCTGCAAGCTCCTTGCTGCCTGATGTCCCCCATCCCCCCCATACAACGCCTGCAGCACTGAGAGTGTCAAAGGGCAAGGATGGGGCCAAAAACCTTTTGCTTTGGACGCAGCCTCCAGCTGCCTTGCTGAGATCCCACTGTGCATGGGGACAAGTGAGGACACTGGCGGCTTCTGCAGCCCGTGCAGGGCTCAGGACACCACCGACAGGGCTGCGCAGCCTCCAACAACTTCGCATTTGCTGCAGGCTTACATTGGCAATCGGCTCCCGACAATCAGCGGGCTGGCACTAAATGGCTCCTCTCTGCCAGCTGGGGCTCTCCAGTGTTAGCTCCCTCGCTGTTTTTATTAAGTAGAAAGCAAGCAGTGCGGTCCCTGCAGATTTCCAGGCTACGGAGACTGCCGTAGCACCCAGTCCTTGCGTCTCCATCTGGAAAGTTAGCCCATAGGGCTTTGCCGGGAGGGATCTCTCCATGCACATGCTGGCTGTGGGCAGCAGGGCTGGAGGAAGTGAACTACTTGTTCTGTGGAAGGAGAATGATGTGCCTCGTTAAGGGCAAACGTGTTTACGCTGAAACCTACGGCTGCCATGATGATCTGTAACTGTTTCCCAGCTTCAGCATGGAAGTCTGGAGTGTCCCACAATGTGACTGCTTTCACTAAACACTTTCTGCCAAGCTTTCCCTCTTTCACCTGCTCTTAGGGCATTATGGGTGACAATCTGCTTCACGTTAAGAGTTACACACTCGGGCACTAATTAAATGCCATATGTAATTAAGGAAAAGGAGGGCTGTTGCAATCATGTAAAATTTACTGTAAATATTGAGCTGGGATGGTGGCAGGTCTGATGATTTGCGGCCAAGGCATCCCAGTCCTGGCTGCAGGATTGTGGAGCAGGTCACTGAGGAGTTCTGTGGGGCTTGAGCTCAGTTTAATGGATCTGAATGAGCAAGCTCATCTCTTTCACTGCCAACAGAAAACTGTCTCAGCAGGGTAAGGTGCGGGCCTGATGATCCTGGCCTCGTCCAGAGGAAAGTGAAGCCCCTGGAATGTGGTCAGGAAGTGTCATGCTAACGGAGATTTCTCCCTCACCTCTCCCCACGGAGATCCTTCCATGGGCTGGTCCCTTTGCCTTCCTCAGGGCTTGTCTGGCCAGCAAAAGCAGTCCCTTTCCCCCTCCCAGTCTCTCAGGTGACTTGTTTGTGTCCCCTTCCTAGGGCTTCTTCCTGGCTTTGTCCTACAGCATCACCAAAAACTCCCAAGTCACAGGACTGACACTCTGGGGCTATGCCTGTGCTGGCAAACAAAGCAGGATCTGTCCTGCTTGCACTCACAAGCCAGGTGGCATCACAGCGTTTGTGTCCCCACGGTGAAGCTGTCTCAACCCCACAGAGGATGGCCTCAGGTGGCTGTGATTACCTGTGGCACGTGGACTTGGCACACTGGGGAAGCCAAGTACCCCACTTGTACGTGACAAAACTGGAGCTGTGTGAAGTCAGCCATGTGCCTGGGCCTCTCTCTGCCAGGCACCGCAGCAAATCACGGCATTACAGCAATGCAAATCCCACCGGCTCCCTCCCTCCCATGTGCGCTAGACTGATCAAAGGCCTTGCTTGGATGGTGTTTTTTCTGGGTTTCTCCAGCAGCCTGCTGATGCAGAAAAATGCTGGAGAAAGCTGCTGTGGGGCTGGGGTCCAACATAGCCGAGTGATGCTCACCCCAGCTCAGGAGCAGTGTGACACTGCTGTGGTGGGGAGAAGGCTCCTGCCAAAATGTGCGTGCTCTGCCAGCACACTGCTTCCCACCTCTCTCATGCCCCATCATCCTCCCTTCTGCCCTCTGCTTCTAGCCCCTCACTTCACCCTGCCTTCTCACTGCCATTTTTTGTCCCTGTGGATGGCTTCCACCACACATTTATCATTTATATTGCCCCCCATCTGTCCTCTCACCATCCCTCCTTTTCCCTCTCTCTGCTTCTGTCTCTCCCTCTCCTACGACGTTCTCTTGAACACCGGCAGTGCTGGATCCATCTTAAAACCCTCAGCTTTGCTTCTTTTGTATGCTTCTGCAGTGTCTGCAAAGTCAAATAAAACAAATGATGCCCTGCTAGTGACTTGGAAGCACCAGACTGTGGTCAGACAGCTTGTACAGCCTCCACCACCTCCCACCCAAACTGCAGAGCCCCACGCTGGGCAGAGGTTGTATCCAGCACAGAGAAAACACAGCAGGCAAAGGAAATTACTGGGGTTTATTCAGGTCACACAGGGAAGAAATTCCGGCGCCTTCTGGTGAATATGATTTTTGTCCTACCATGCCATCCCCACAGCACTTCCCATCCTTCCCATGATCAGGCCAGGGGGATGCTTGGCCCTGCTGCGAGGTGTCATTGAGCTGCTACCACAGCCAAAGGCTCCTTCACGGCTGCACGGGGCAGCAGGGGACAGAGCAGGGGAAAGTTTTGCTCCCAGGCAGATGTGGGTCTCACAGCAATCGCACAGCAGTGGCCATCTTGGAAGATGTCCCAACCCACGGAGTGGTGTTGGCCTCATGCTCTCCTAGAAACTGTCTCCATCAGGTAGAAAGGGGCACTGAGGAGATAGGATTGAACTAAGTGCACGTGGGTCTGTTTTTTTCTCCTTCGCCTCACCACAACCGCTACCTGGCTCCACAGCTTATTTTGCAGCTTCGCTACTTTTGTCTGCTTTGGTGACAGCCATCAATTCACTCACAATCATCTCCATCACATGGAAAAAACTGTCTGGCCAAGTCAGTAAACCACACACACAGGGCTAATATGAATGAATAATGTCACTGCTCAGAGAGCAACAGGTCCTTCAGCCCCAGAAGGAAGGGATGGAACTCTGAGTAGCAAGCAAAGACCAAAGAGGAGGCAGCAATCCATCAGGAATTTGCAAAAGGCAAACAGAAAGTAAGCAGAGGGGTGGATCAGGTGGAATAATGTGGTGGAAGGAAGAGTCACCAGGTTTCTTTACGAAGAACTGGGGATGGCTATCAGGAAACATTTCTGAACTGCAAGCGGCATTAGGAAGTGGGACGGTGTCCTGTAGCATCTGCTTGCAAGAGCTAAAGCCAGGTAGGACAGAGCTCTAGGAAATATCATCCAGCAAGTACTTCTGGTGGGGCAGGGTGGAGGGAAGAGACTGGACAGATGATCCTTTCCTCCTTGAACTTCAGAGAAGCCACAGGTGCAGAGGGGAGGCGTGCAGAGGTATCAGCACACAAGCCTTTCCAATCTTCACCTGCTGTGGCATAAATCATTTGAGTATGACTAGAGACTGCCACAGAATTTGCAGCATCAAGCCATTGGCACAGACGGCTGACTACCTCACACATGAGACAGTGTGGCAAAGGCCCTCTGATCTGGATGCAGGGACTAGGGAAAGGGATGGAGGTGGACTAGGGCTGCCCTTGGACTGTGGGAAAAGGACATGTGGGCAGGGGACAGTGTTTTACCGCTTGGGGCTGGGCACAGCACCCCAGCCCTGCCAGGGAGGGAGGCTGCCAGCTACCCTATTGACACTCATGTCCCCATGCACTCTCTCCACCCTTCCCACCCATGCTCTGATGTGCCCTTAACAGCCTGGATTTCCTACCAGGATGTTTTCATTTTGGTTGCATCCCTCTTAGAGTTTCAAGGTGCTGCACAAAATTACCAAGTTAGGAAGCTGGGAAATGGAGGCCTTAAAACCTGTCACAGGAATGCCACCCAGGTCACTTGGCATCACATTAACATGTCCCTCCACTCTGCATTTGTATGGGTAGATTGTGCCATTCCTATATGAATGCTGTGGGCCAGTGAGTGAAGGTGAGTGGGGACCATGGGTTAACCATTGCCACAGGAGGTTTCGGTGGCTCTGCTGTGTGCATTCCCCTCTGCCCCACGTTATTCTGCCTGTTTGGGAAGGGAGTGGTTACTCACAGGCTGGAAAACAGGCTTCTTCACTTTGCTCATCTATAGTGAACAGTCAGAAACTCCTCAGCTCCCCTTGGAGTGGTCATGGCTAGGGGATGGCCAGCTGTTGCCAAACTTTCTTCCTTCGGCAGCTCCTTCTGCACAGAGACCATAGCATCTTGTAGCTGGTGAGTCCATGCTCTGGCATCATGACTGGCACCTTCAGGGTCCCTCTTCCTAGTGTTCTCCTCTGGGACCTGGGTCACCTCAGTGTTGCCTGCATAGAAACCTCTGGTGCTGTTGGTGAAACCTTTGCCCACATTGACCACGTGGACTTTCTTTCCAACTCTCTTCTTCTTCCTTGTCTTGTTCTGGAAGAAGAGGCAGGTGAAGACCTGCTTGAAATGCTTGCGGAAATGCTTGGAGATGAGGGCATAGACGATGGGGTTGAGGCAGGAGTTGGCATATGAAAGGCAGTGGGAAGCCAGGCGGCAAGCATAAGTGGCTCGGTTGAAGGGGAAGTGGCCAAACCAGAAGCACAGGATGACCAGGTGGTGAGGCAGCCAGCAGAGGCAGAACAGGATGGCCACAGCCACAATCATCTTGGTGACCTTACGCTTGGCCTTCCGGGACTCTGAGATCCTTTCTATGGGTTCTACAGAGGTCCACAGGAACTTGATGGTCCTGGCATATGCCAGACTCACCACGGTCACGGGCAGGAGGTATCCAAAGACAAACGTGAGGATGTCCAGAATCTTTCGTCGCTGGTCCTCCCAGATGGGAACACAGATGGGCACCCTGCGGTAGTGGACAATCTGGTAGTAACTGAGGTAAGGCCCCGCGAAGAGCAGCGACAGCGACCAGATCACTACAATGGCCACTCCTGCATTTCGGGAGGTACGGAGATCCCGGGACTTCAGTGGATAGCGAATGGCCAGGTACCTGGCAAGGAGGGGACGGAGAAGGAGAGACCAAACACAACATGGGTGAGTTGATACCTTGTTGCCCTCCTGCCCTGTGGAGATGCCACCTGTGCACCCCTTCCCATGCAGCCACCCACCTCTTCCCCTCCCCACTGGTAGGGAGGGTTATGGTGAATTCACATAGAGATCAGGGTCATCCCAACACTGGGTCTGGGATCTCCATTGCCCACTCTGCTGTGCTAGCTCAGGAAAGGCAAGCAGCATGCCTCTTGAACCAGGGAAGAGAAGGACGGGAGCAGGACCCAGGGGGCTCCCTCTTTCTCCTCTGGTGCATTGCTGCCCTGGGGTTTTGCCATTCTTGGTTTTGCATGGTGGACACCAAACCTCAGCATGTGCTTGCACTCCTCCTTCCTAAGTGAGGGCTGGATAACCAGGCCAAGAGCTTGGCTTGGTGCTGGAAGAGGGCACGGGGAGACAGGGAGGCTGGCTCTGCTGGCCCTGCCTCTGGGGAGACCCTACCTGCTCCTTACAGGACACTCAATAGGGTAAGGACTGGCCTTTCTCCCACCCCTTAGCTCAAGGGTGGCAAACATGTTGTCCCTGAGCTGAGGGACTTAAGGGGAAGGGGACGCTTGCCTGTCAACGGAGACGGCAGCCAGGGTGAAGCTGCTGGCATACATGGTGAGGTAGATCAGGAAATGCACAGCCTTGCAGGCAAAGGCCCCAAAGAGCCACCCATCCAGGGTGTAAATGGTGGCCTGGAAGGGGACACAGCAGATGATGAAGCACAGGTCGGCCATGGCCAGGTTAAGGATGAAGAGGTTGGTGGTATTGTACTTGACTTGGCCATTCTGCAGCAGCACGGCCAGCACCAGCCCGTTCCCCACAGTGCCCAGGAGGAAGATGAGGGAGAAGATGGTGGGCACGACAATCCCTGCAGCTCGCAGCTCTGGGCCATCAGAGGATGCATTCCAGCCTCCTGGCATCTCCCCATCTGACTGCAGGGACCTGTGAGGGGAGAAAGGGAGACACAGCACCTGTGCATGGCTGTAGGCAAGCGCGTGCCACTTGGTGTTGACCACAGTGGCCACCAGAGCTCTGGCCCTAAGGTGCCTGATCCTGGCCCTTGTCTGATGCCCACGTTTCTCCCAGAGACGCCAATCCCAACCAGCTGGTTAAATGATGACATCAAGATCCTCATGACATCACTGGCAAGAATGCTGTTGGGATCAGTCAGCCCACATCTGCCTGGCTCGAGTGGGGCCGAAGCCCCTTTCTCCTGCCTGCATTCACGTCCCCACCACGGCACCTCCTGTGCTCCCGGCCCCCTGAAGGACCCCCTGCCCTGCTACCTGGCCTCCCCTACATTCCTCCTACAATCCTCTTGGGATTGCTTGCTTTGGCAAGTCTAAATCCTGGCTGGTGTTCAACAGGGCTCAGCAAGGGACACGAGGCCATAGGGGCTGCGAGTGGTTCTGGCACCCTTAACCCGGGGCTGTGCCACCTCTGGCAGCAGGGACCTGATGCCTGGATGACACCCTGCAGCAGCAGCACCCCGCCACGGTCCTGCCTCAAGGGACCTCCTTCAGCTGGGACCACCCCCACCCCGGAGCTGGCTGCCCCTTGCTCCTTTTGCAGTAGTTATGCTCCACAGAGGAGAGGTGACTCAGGGCAGCTCTTCCTGATGCTGAGAGGTGGTCACGGGCTGGATGGTGGCGGCTAGGAGAGGATGGGGGAAGACCTCGGAGCCGCCTGAAACACAACATGATGATCATTGTGAAGGAGCGTAATTATTACTGCAGCTCAAGGTATTGTGATTTGCTGCAAAACTTCCTCCAGCCCTGAGTAACACTGTGCTCAGGCGGGGAGCGCCAACAGCCTATCTCCTAACGAGCCTTCCCCATGTTATGCTATCATTAGAACAAATTGTCCTTTGCTGAGCAGCAACCAAGAGGGAAAGACACTGTTATCTAGCAACTGTTGACATGCAATTAACTCTTTTTTGGGTCGTGCAAGCTTCTTTGCCCCACACTCCCCCATCCCTCAGCTCACGCCACTTCTCCTTCCCAGCGGCCTCTCTGTATCACGCCGAAATGTCATCCCTACCTCTCTGGCTCTGCGGTCCCCTCTGCCCTACTGGTAACTATCTGGCACCTCCATCCTGGCCCCGTGGGATCTCCTCGCTGGAGCAGAGGACCCTGGTTGCCCTCTGGGCATGCACTCGCACGTAAGCAGCGGGGCATCTCTGGGCACTGTCCTGTCGCGTCCCTGCTGAGGGAGCCCGAGGCTGCCCCTCGCTTGGGAAGCCAGCACTCACCTCTGCAAGGATGGGCCTGCAGCTTCGCTGCTTGCTCGGGGGAGACCTCCGGTCCAGCCCGGGCAGCAGCGGCGAGAAGGATGCGGGCCACCGAAGAGTTGTCTGGGCAGCGCCGTCGTCACCCCTGCCCGGGGCTCTGCTGCCTCCCCCTGCCCGCTGCCAGCTCTGCTCTCTCTTCTCCTGGCTCCCACACACGCTCTCTCCTTCTGGAGCTCCTCTGCTCTCTCTCGCTGTCTCCCCCTTTTCCCTCCCTCTGCTCTTGCTGCTGATCCATTGATCTCTGGGGTTGTTTTTTTCCCCTCTCCCTGAGATTGGGTTTGGAGTTAACCCCTCTCTGCCCAGCCTTCCTGACGGCTCAGTCACTCCCTGCTCCAGTGAAGAGGGGGCAGCGGAGAAAAAACCTACTGTTCTCCGGTGGGAGAGGGAGGATGGCGAGGGGCGGGGTCCCATGGACCCCGACAGGCCTTGTGGGCAACCCCTTGATGCTGGGTGTTCAGGACGTGTTGCCCAACACCTCCAGGGAACATGAATATCCCACCACAGTGAGCCTGGCCCCTGCCCTGTCCTTGGGATATGGGTCTAAACCCTCTGGAGCACGAGCAATTAATTGCTATTACTAGCTGTTATTAATTAATTGTTCGTAGCACAGCACAGAGCATATTGAATCTCTCCCACAATGTCTGACCGAGGGAAGGAGGGGAAAGCAGGTTTTTGTTTCCATCCAGCCCAGGTCTGCCCTCCACCAGCATTGCCAGGGCACTGCAGCATGGGGAAGGAGGACAAGCCACCCAGGGAGGCAATCTCCAGAGGTTCAGCTCCCCCACTGCTGCCCAGGACAGCACGTGTGCTGGCTGATGTGCTGAGAGGTGGCAGTGACCCACGCAGCCCTCCCGCCCCGCCGCCCTGCCACTGTGCCCACCCCCGCAACGGGACCTGTGCCCTGCGGACTTCCAGGTGTGCTGACGCCGAGCACAGCTTGGTGGTCTTTTCCCGGTAAGATCCAAAGGCCACCAGCTTCCCTTCGCTGGGAAGGTCCTGGACATCTCTTCCAACGATGGGGCAGGATGTGGAGGAGGAGAAGGAGGAGGCGGCACTCGCCCCTTCCCCTCCATGCAGCCCCGATGCCCCACGTCGGCGGCACCCCTCGGCCTGACGGCGGGGACGGTGCGTCCTCCGCTCCCCGCCTGCCCCTTTGGCAGGAGGGAGTGAGGTGTCCCCGCCGGCTCGCTATCAGCCGCTGTAACCAGGGAAAAGGGGAAGGCCGTGCTTTGGGACGTGGCGATAACCCGGGGGATGCGACGGAGTGAGAGCCCACAGCCCGGCACAGCCCGCTGCAGTGCCGCTTCACCATGGAGGGTCCCCGCCATGGCTGCCTCCTCCTCCTCCTCTGCCTGTTCCTGCCACCAGGCACCCTGGGCCTGCCACCAGAGGATCCCCGGGACCCACTGCCGCCACTGTCCGGCACCGCTGACCCTGCCGCCCACCTGCTGCGCGGCCGCCCCTCGGCCCCGGTGCGGCCCTACAGCCTCTCG
>WAAD01021506.1:97595-117092 GCA_013389945.1 Fregata magnificens | reverse complement strand
GAAATGGAAGAGTATTTGGGGGGCCACTGGGTGGGGACACTGGGGGACGAGGAGGAGCATTTGGGGGCATGTTGGGTAGGGACAAGGAAGGACACTGGAGGGGACACCAGCGGGACAAGGAGGAACACTTGGGAAGACACTGGGTGGGGAGAAGGAGAGACAGTGGGAGGGACATAGGGGGACACTGGGGAGTGCTTGGGGACACTGGGGAGACAGGGAGGGACATGGCAGGGACACTTGGATCAACATCCAGACACGTGGAGGGACGCTTAGGAGGGACGCTGGGGGTCAGGGAGGGACATTTGGGGGGGGACACAAGGAGCAACACAGGGAGGAACATCAGGGGACAAGGAAGGATACTGGGGAGGACATCAGGGGGACAAGGAGGGACACTAGAGGAGACACTGGGGGATACACCAAGGAGAAAAGGGGGAGCGCTGGCCTCAAAATAGGCTCAGCAGCAGTACCCCACAGCCCAATGCCTCTGACCCCCTCCTCTGCCCTCTTTGCTCCCCACCAGGTGCTTTGGGGACATCAGCTCAGCCTTCGCATGTGAGTGGCGGGGGTCACAAATAACAGGCTGTCCCCTTTCTGGGGGACACGTACAACTCTTTGTGAGGGGACAGAGCAGGGGCATATAACAGTGACAATCGGCCATCCTTTCCCAGCTGGGTGAGTGGTCAGCTGTTCCTGGGAGATTAAATGTAGCCGCTATCATCACCTTGCCCGTAGGATTTAGATGATGTTTTCCCCCTTATTTCTTAAAAACACGCGGGTGCAGCTGCCTGGTACCCACCGACAGGCCGTGCGGTGCTCAGAGGTGAACCCCGGTGCCTCCAAACCCCCTAGCGCTTCAGCAGGACATTAAAATACACAGCGAGAACCTGTCTCTAACATCGATCCACCCTGGATGCCCAGGGGCATGAAAACCACCAGCCAGGGACACACAGAACTATACATAAAAATAGATATAGATATATAAATACAAATAACTATAAACACAGAGATAAAAATAATAGAAATAGTAGAAATAGAAATAATAGGAATAGTAGAAATAGAAATATTTGATGCCCCCTCTCTGACATACACACGCACTACATGAGGGTGCGGCATGCCCCTGTCCCAGGAGGAGGCACTCGGCCCTCCGATGCT
The DNA here is from genome assembly GCA_013389945.1 of Fregata magnificens. Lineage (NCBI taxonomy): Eukaryota > Metazoa > Chordata > Aves > Suliformes > Fregatidae > Fregata > Fregata magnificens. Next base: position 115,940 of record WAAD01021506.1, on the reverse strand, counting down.
TTCCCACTGGTGGAAGGGCCACCGGGGGAATCTCCTTGTGCCTTCCTCCCTGGTGCCGCTCTTTGACGTGCCCTGCTTCGTTTGGGGAGCGGGAAATGTTCGCAGCACCTGCAAACCACTTGATTTTATTAAGAGCAAAGAGCTCCCAATCGCGGAGAGGAATAACCACCCTCCCACCTCCCCTGGGTGTTTTTTTTGCTTAAGACCTAATGAATACATCGCTTTCCATCCCATATGGAGCGCACCGGTGGCAAGCTCTGGTGGCCTCTGTACAATGCTTTCACTGGCCGAAGGACCTGTCATTTTTCCTAGCTGGGAATAAACCGCCGTCGCTGGCTGCCTGCACGTAGGCAACCCAGGCACGCACAGATAAGGCACCATCTGCTTTTATTTGCATCCAAGTTTTTAACCGTCAGAAGCGGCTTGCCGATACACCGGGCTCTGAGGGTAGACGGGGGTGTGTGTGTGTGTAAGCATGAGCCCCTGGGTTTGGCACAGCGCCGCGGGCTGACCGCAGAGCCTCCAGCCTTAAAAACCAGGCAGCCATTATCAGGGCAGCACAGTGATGGGGAGGCAAGGGCGGGGGCGGGAGGGAGAAAGGCAGGGAGGGAGGAGGGCAGATGCTTTACCTAACTTTAACCAGCTGAAAATTAGGGGTCTAATCTCAGCCGATCACCTGTGCAGCTCCTATGGCCGACCAGGGCTGCTCAGCCTCCTCCGGCAGGTGCTGCTGCTGGCGGGCAAACAGCCTCTCCCCTACATCTGGGGGTTCCAACCCTTCATCTGGACTAGCTCCCTAATTTTTAGCCAGTCAAAACAGGGGGAAGATCCCGTACTCCCAAGCAACTCAGTGGAGGGAAGGCATACAGGTGGTCACAGCTCATCAGGCTGCTGCTGGCCTTGCACATGGAGGGGGATCCTGGTCAAGGTAATCCCTAAGTGCCCCACTTGATATTGGAAAGCACCCCTTGAAGCCTGCACTACTATACTGATGCACACTTAACATGAGCTGGCCAGAATCGAGAGGGGTTTTCTGGCTCCTGCTGGGATGCTGGGGCTGGAGGTGGGATGCAGATGCTGCAGGGCAACGCGAGCCCCGCTGCCTCTGGGAAGTGGGGTCCAGTGCCACCAGCACCCCACTGCAGCCAGCAAGGGGGGGCTCATCCAGAAGGAAAAATTATTCACATGGTCCACCCAGTCCCCCGTGCCCGGCTTGGGCTCGTGCCTGTATTTTTGGCCACAGGAACCTGCCACCATGCCCAGGGTGGGGTGGGTTATCCCCTGCACCCCCTTTTCTCTTCAAGGAGAGCTATCCAACTGCTCCAAGCCTCCCGTGCCTCCCATTCCTGGCATTAGGCAGCAGAGATTGGGAAATACTGCTTCTCCCAGTATTGAACCCCAGAGAACTGAGCCTGGCAGAGGAATCCTCTCTGTAATCCCATTTACCTTCCCCTCCCTCCCTGCGCTGCATTCAACCGGACCTCGTGAGGATTTACGCACTTCCAGCTGCAGATTTCATCTTAATTGGTCAAACTGTGTCCATCGTGGATGTGCTACGGATCTGCCAGGTAACAGCCCCTGCCTTGTAGGGGCAAGACGGCTGTTTGTTGGCATCCAAGCACACCAGGGCACTTTTGGCAACTAATGCCAGTGACAATGTTTTATTTTACCTGGTTTCCATTTTCAAAGAGGCTCAAAATCCCCAGCAATGGAACTTGGCCTCGTTGGCACTCCGATCCAAGTGCTTCAGTGCTTTTTTAGCGGCAAAACAGGGAAATTAGCTGATTTTCCAGCCATGCTCCTCAGAGCTTCAGCCCCAAGTCCCCATCGTGCAATGGAGTGCAGTTAGCCTGGCATGAAGCCACTCAGCTCAGCCGCCGCTAACAGCAGAGCAGGCTTTAAGATGCCAATAAATGGCGAAGGGGTATTGCCTCTAGCTGCTGGACCGATTACCACTGCTTTAAAAGATTTACAAGCTGTTTTTTAAGAGCAAGCTCCTTATGTGAGCTGGGATGCTGCCTCTCATGCAACCAGAGTGCTGCGTGGCTGTGAGTTTTCCGTGTGCTTGAGGCTGGGACGTTTCTTGCAGCCACAACCTGGCTGAGAGCAAGTGGATGGGGTACAGGCATTGCTTTGGTATGCTTTTTGGGCTCTGCCGGCCATTGCGCCTGTCACCCGCAGGCATTTTGGTCATGTCTCCCCACCGCGCTTCCCCCACCCAGCTCCCCTGCACCCGGGAGATAGCAATGCAGAGACGACAGGGTGACCGTATCGCCCCACCGCAGGGGAGACGGGGGCCGCCCGATTAACACTGCGCCAGTTTGGGAGGCGTCGGTCCCCCGTCAGCCCGGGATGATGGGATGCTCCTGCTCGGCTGGCAGCTGATCTGCAGCCGCAGAGCGTCGAGGAGGGGTGGTGTGACCGCATGTCAGACACCCACACGTTTAGCCTGCATTTGCACGACACGTTTATCAGGGTCAGCAGCCCCAGGTCAGGAAGGGAAAAAAAAACCCACCACGCCAACAACCCAACCCAAACAAACACAATACACTGAACCCCTCAGGGAAGGGGCTGGCGAGCTGCATGCACCAGCACCCTGTGGTTCAGCCCTCGCTCACTCTCCGCTTGCCCCCAGTACCCCACTTTCGGGGGTTTCCTCCCCCCGGGTAGGTATGACCACACAGACTGCTGCTTCAGCAGTTGTTTTTTCTTAAAACCACGCACACATTCCCCAACTCACAACACCGTGCCCTGAACCGCACTTTTTTTCTTCCTCTCTTGGTCCCTACCAATCCCCCCTGGCAAGACCAAGCCTTGCATCCTGGAAGCAGTTGCCCGGAGCTGCTCTATCGCCTCTTGCCTTCCTTTCCACCTCAGGCCCCCAGCATGCCGAATGCTCGCCCTGTCCCAAACTCAATGGCAGCAGCCATGTCCTGCTGGGAGGCAGAAGGAAAAGCCTGGACTTTGGGCAGCGCAGGGACAGGAGGGTTTTCAGGCTGGAGGCAGGAGGCCAAGCATCAGCAAGCCCTGGCTCTGCATGGGCGCAATGGGGAGTCAGCTGCTGAGCTCAGCGCCTGGCCTCTTGCACCATCCGCTGGGTTGCCCAAGGGCCTTGTGCACGTGACGAAAGCCTGCAACCCGGTTTTACCGGAATTTGTGACTTACAAAGCAGTTTGCCTTACCTAGGGAAAGCAGTCGCTGCAGCCATGCCCATGGAGGAGTGGGTCTATATTTGCCTGCACCCCCTCTGCCCCGGGGGCCACCGATACCACAGCGAGGTTATCACACACCAGGCAAAGGTGTGCTGCCCTAAGTCTCCTCATTATGGCTGCCACCACATCCTTACACCCCACTCCCATCCCCATGTCTCGCGGTACTCCAGCCTCCCAGCCAACGCACCCGTCACCTCCATCCAAGGGTCCTCTTTGAGCCCTTTGCCTTCCCCTCTTCAGGCGGTGCCTCCAGCCCCAGCACAAGCCCACAATTAGGGCTCTTCTGTAATCGCCAACAGCCTCTCTGCAGAGCAACAGCTCACATTTACATTGGGATGGAGCTGAACAAGGAGCAGTCACCCCCCAGTCCTCCATCCTGCCAAAAAAGCAATGTGCTTCACCCAGAAACAGGAGGAGGAAAGCGTTTGAGAGCCTTCTGATCTCCCCCAGGATCTATGTATACTGTTTACTCTGCCAGTAATTTGCAGTGCCATCTGCCCCCCCAGTACTGGATTTACTAACACAGCCCAGGCTCAGCTCTTCCTCTGTGGAGCTAAGAGTCCATGTGGGATTTTCAGAGTGGTGTCGCAAAGTGAATTGTCCCGTCCCGTCGTGTCCCCCCCCCGCCCCCCCCCCAAACCCCAAGGTGGAGCAGAGAGCTCGCTCTCCAGCTGGGGGTGCTCCTGCTGCTTTCCCTCCCCGAATCCAGAGGAAGGGAAGCGAAGGGTCAGAATGCCCCAAAATCACACAGGAGCCTGGAAAAATGACCCCCCCCACACCCACTGCCACACTGGGTTAGGAACATGTTCCCTTCGACAAACACATTTTTCTCAGCAAAAGGGGAAGATTTTATTAAGTTAAAAGTTGAAGGGCGCAGCAGAGCAGCAGCAGCTGCCACCTTGGGGGGGGTTGGCTCCGGCGGGTGCAGTAGCAGCCTCACAGCTCCTCTTCCCCAGAAAGGAGAGACGTTGTGGCTCTGGGCTCCTGCCAATTCAGGTTCTGGAAGGAGCCAAAGGACAGTCACGGAGAGAGCTCAATCATGTGGACTCTTGCCAAGGTCTCCTCTTTCAAAAGTCCCAGGCAAGCACGTCCATGGCAGACTGCCCCGGCGGCTCCCTCCTATGGCTTGTAAGTCTTCCCTGCAGGTCCCTGGTGGTGGCTCGGAGCGGGGAGCGTGGTCCTCACCGTACATCCCAGGGGGGCCGCAGAGACATTTGGAAGAGAGGGAATATGTGCCAAAGGTGGCTGTGTGGCTGGGAGCAATGGGGCTGGGGAGGGGGGGAAAACCAGATTCTCTTTTTCAGGTCAGAAAATGCTGGTGATGTAGCAAAAGTTTTCCCCCTCCTCTTACCCTTTTTCCCAGAGGGAAAAAATTCCTCTATAAAATATAATTTTCACATATAAAATCCTGAAGAAGGTGCGTGTAAGGAGCCAGTCCAAACAATGTGCTCAGGTATGCAGGCAAAAGGGGTTCATCAAAAAAAGCTTTGGGAGGGGAGTGAGGATTCCTCACCAAGACGATAACGGATGGGATTCAACCTCTCCCTCCCTGCAAGTGAGGAATGGAGCAAATACAAAACAAGAACAGATAAACAAACGAAGAGCAGACCTAGAGAGAGACAAAACCAGAAATGGTTAAGAAAGACTCCACTGAGCGCAGAAATACTGTCCCTTCTGTTCCCCCAGGAGATGGCTGTCTGGCACCCTGCTATAGATCCACTCATCTCGGCACCCACCAGCAAGCGCTGGCAGAGCAGGGTGACCCCAATCCCAAAGGCCACGGTATCCAAGCAAGAAGCAGAAGTGCTCCAGACAACAGGACACCCTCGTTTCTGTCACCCTGCTTCCCTCCCCAGCCATGGCAGGGATGCCCGCAGGTGAGTGTGGGAGGAGGGCTGGGTCTAATCAGGGCAGCTTTGATGCAGACCTAAAATTTCCATCCTGTGATAGGGAAACCGCTTCAAAGGCGAACACAGCAGAAACATCACCTACGTAAGTAGCGCGTAACTGCCCCCACGCTGTCACCCAAGCCACGGAGCGAAGGCCAGCATGTGGCCGGCTCCCACCTCCAGCCGGGTTGAGCAGCGCTTGGTGCTGGCTGCCGGAGCATCAAAAGCAGCACGGCGAGAAGGGGGCTGGGGACCTTGGGAGAACGTCAGGGACAACAGGAGGGCCAGGTGTGCAGGACAAGAGGATGCAAGAAGCAGAGAAGGAAGAGTTTAAGCCTAAAGTTTCAGCACTGAGTGGAGCAGGAGGAATCGGCAGCTTCCATTCCCCTGTCAAAGCAGGGCAGCCCGTCTCAGCCACCTGCACCCGCAGGGGACGTCACAGCATCCCTGATGCTCACCGTTACTCGCTGATGCTGTTGCACAGCGACTCCTTCTCCTGCAGAGCTGCCATGGCCAGGCGCAGGTGCTCCTTCAGCTGCTCGATCTCTCGCTCCGAGCGCACCTTAATGTGATTCAGCTCTGCATAGACGTCTTGGTATTTCCCTGAGGCAAATCTCTTATCCTGCCAGGGGAGAGAGAGGGGTCAGCAGGTTTTAGTGCTGATATTAGGGAGAGGGGAGGCAAGACAAGCACAGCAGGAGAAGGGCCAGCAGGTGAGGAGGCGAGAACCAGCCCCGGATTTGAAGCCCATCCCAATCTGGGCCACATGAAACCATTCAGAAGAAGAACATGGAGGTAACGCTTCCCAAACCCCAGGCTGGGGAGGAAGGCAGAGTCGCTGGTCCCGCAGCAGTGAGGATCTGCAGCATCAGATTGAGGAGGCAATCTGGGCTTTACCATGGCTTGTGTGTGTTTGGGCCAGCCATATGGGAAAAACAAACCCCACCAGAGATGCAGGCCGCTCAAAGGGCCGGTCCCAGCCGCTTATACAGCAAAAAGCTTAAGTGAGGAAGTTATAACCTCCTGGGAGCATCACCGAATCTCAAAGCCTTTTTCAAGGTTCCCCTTTGGCAGGGGTCTTTGAAAATCCCTCTGAAGGAGCTGCTGCTGGCAGAGGGAGCAGCACACCCAGCAACGGTGCCCAAGGAAAGACATCCACCCAGCGAGGGGACAACTAGGGGACGAGAAGGCGGCTGAGGAAGCAGACTGCCGGGCAGGCTTCACCCGGGCTTCCCACCTGGGAAAGAAGGGCTCCTGGCTTGTCCACATTTATATGTACATACAGTTGGGGAAACCAGCAGCAAAGTCTCCGTGACATTTCCCTTGTACAAGGTAAGTCTATGCCAGCCCACGCTGTTTGGAGCATGTGGCTGCTATGTGCTCGGGAGTGAGCAGGGACGAGGAGCACAGGTGCCAAGGTTTGGCCTGAGCATCCCGTCAAACCCAGCCAAACCCTGCTGACATGCAGCCCTGGTGCTCCCCTCCCTCCCCTCCCCTGCTGCTTTCCCAATGGCTCCCAGAAAACACTGACCTTTTGCATCATCTGTAGCTCCTCCCGGAGGCACTGCACCTCTTTTTTCAGGTACTGGAGCTCGTTCTCCTTCACCCGCAGCAGCACCTGGGCCAGGGAGGGGGGAGAGGAACCAGAGGTGACTCAAGAGCCACCACCTCAGAAAGGCCAGTGGGCCCCAGCGCAAGCGCAGTGGTGGAAAAGGAAGGAAGGGCCAGGAGGGCTGGGGCAGGAAGCGGCGCGAGTGCCCCAGGAGAGCAGCGGAGGCAAAGCTTGCGTACCTCCTTCCTGCACCAGCCCTGCTGCTCCATCCAGCCAACCCCTCCCACCCGCTCCAAGCCAAAACCGCTGCGAAGAGGAGACCCCCAGCACAGGGTGGGGATGGAGACAGCGGGGCAGACTGGGGGCACCACCCTACCTCCAGCTCGCAGGAACTCCGCTCGTTGTTGTGCGGAGAGCGGTCCCCAGAGCCCCGCGATGAAATAAAGCTTCGCAGCTTCCCGATCTCATCTGAGAGGCGGGTCTGCAGCTCCTGCGGAAAAAAACAAAAGATGTCAGGGTAGCCAGGGCACAGGCCTCTCCACTGTCCTGACCTCTCTGCCTTCATGCCAGCCCTGCCCCAGCTTAGAGACCTCCTTGTAACCCCCTGCCCATACGCGATGGTGGCACCTACAACCAGCAGCAAAGAATACACTTGCCGTATTTAACACCATAGTTAAGACAGGTCCATCTACAGCCTCTAACTCCTAATTTTTTTTCTTTCTGATGATAAAATCTCAGAAGGGAAGAAATATGAACAAACAGGGGAGTTTTAACGTAGGGGCTGTGCCATGCGAGGGAGGAATGTGCTGCGTGGTCTCTGCTGGCAGGGAAAGCCCTTCTCTTGCCTGGTTTTTCCGGAGGAGCTCCTTTCCCTCCTGCTGACAGTGCAGCAGCGTCTGCTCCCGCTCCTCTGCCTTCTGGGTGAGCTCCCCAATTTCCAGGCACTTTTGGGAGTACTGTTCAGAAAGCACCTGCAGCTCCCGCTTCAGGGAATCCACATCCAACCTGTCAAAGAGGCACCAGCTTATCGCTGCCCTGCAATCCTCGATGGCCCCTGGCCACCGGCATCACCTTCCCCCCTGCCACGGGCAGCCTCTGCCCACATCAGTCATTGGCATAAAATAATGTCCCCTGTGGACCAAGGCTTCAGTTCCCACCCTCCCACACACAAGCATGGTGTTTCTAGGAGCTTCAAGCCATGCAGGAGAAATGGAGGAGCTTTCCGTAAAGAAAACAGAAGGAAGAAACTATAGGGAAAACAAAAATGCTATAGGGAAAATAGCCAAGCAGGGGATAAACCTCCCTGCCCTACAGCTCCAGCAGCCTGGCAGTCACTGCTAGGCACCCACCACCTCTGGGGAGGGAGCTGGGGAGGCGGCAGGGGGGACAGCTGGGGGCTACGGGCACAGATGGGGTGCAGTGACACTGGCACAGGGTGGCAGCATCGGGCAAGGGGAGCAGGAGAGGTGGCTTCTTACTGGTGCTGCTTCTGGAGGGCATCTGAGACCGAGCCGCACTGCTGGAAGCTTCGTGTCCTGCCCAGCTCCTTATTCATCTCCTCCCGGTGGGCTTTCTTCAGTGCCTCGATGGCTGTGGAGGGGGACAATGGGAGATGGGGGATCAGGCTGTGCCAGTTCCAGCACATCTGGGGGAAACCAAGCCAGGGAACCAGCCAAGCTCTTGCTGCTGCAGGCCCCCAGACCGGTTTTTGCGGGTTACCCCTCCCCCCCTCCTGCCCTTAGGGCATCCCCCCACCTTCTCCATGTCCCAGGATCATCCTGATGCTGCCAAGGACACTAACACAGGGCAGCGTGGGAGCTCTCTGCCACCTCTGCCAGTCCTGCCTGCCTACAAGAAGGTGCTGAGCATCAGCCTCACATCAGCATGGTCAGCACTGTGGCTCCAGATGACTGGGATGACTGGTTTCTTGCAAGAGACATTTGGGAGAGGCGGGAGAGACCCACCCGAGCGAGGGCACCGCTTGTTGTCCGCTCCTACCTGCTGCTGTCGCAGCAGCCTCCTCTGCTAGGAGCCGCTCCTTCTCCTGCCGTAGCCGCTCCAGCTCCCGCTGGTGGTGCCTCTGGAGCTCCTCCATCACTTGCCGGTGGGACGACTCCATCTCGGCCAGGCTGCGCTCGCAGGCCTCCTGCCATGCCGGGGAAAGGAGGGGTGAGGGACTCAAAGGTCCTAGGCATGCAGGGGCTCAGGCCACGACAGGCACCTGGCTGGGCTGACGTTTGGCTTTGCAAACCTCACCCAAGTGCAGGGCCATTTTGAGAGAAACAAGACCACTTCAGAAGAAAAAGACCACCCTGGGAAAGTGAGGTGGCACTTTTGTCACAGAACACAACCATTTGACAGGGCCACACATCTTGCAAGTCCCACATGCTTTGCGGAGCAAGAAATGTTCCTCTTGCTCTTCTTAAAACTAAAGCAGCAACATAGAAATGTTTCTCTTGGGCCAAGAGCTGGGAATAACGTGCCCGCCACCCCAGCCCAGACCCCTCCACCAGGATGCACTGCCTGGCTGGAGGAGATCAACAGCGGTAACCACATCTCGGTATCTGCCTTTTAGATGATGCAGCATCCCCCAGAATCAATGAAAACTGAGCCTCTTCTCCTGAAAAGTGACACCCTGCACTGCCCTGCAGCCCAACAGAGGCTGCCAAAGAGCCCTCCCCAAAGCTTAATGGTTAGGGATCCTCCTCACACAGTTTGCCCTCCTTTCTGATGGCTCCGAGACCGAGGGGATGATTCTTTCAACACCAAGTGCTGTGGCTAACTGGTGTTACAGCAAAGCAAGCACTTCCCACCTCGGAGCTACGCCTCTACGCTCCCTGCAGACCCTGGCAGCACTGCCCCAAGCCGCTTTGAAAGGAATTGTTACCACCAAACTGTGCCAGAGTATTATTTTAAAAAGCCAAGGCCTCTAAGATGTCAGCAAAGAGCCAAGAAGCCTTGGCGTCTCCCGACAGCCCCTTGCCATCCCATTCCTTCTCCTGGTACTAAGGCAAAGGCTGATATAAAGGGCACTACAACACGCTGCGGGAATGTATGTCTTTGCTGGCTACTCCTCCCTACTGAGACGGGGAAGCTGGGAAGCTTCACAGGTGGACCAAAGGAGAGGAAAAGGTGAGGGATCAGTTTGGTGATCTGCCCATGGGCTGGCTGAGAACCTCAGCAGACTGAGAGAAAACGAGCCCTTTGGGGAAAGGCCAAGCTTGGCCTCAGATGTGAAACACCAGCCTTTTGAGCCAAGTTATTAGGAAGATAAGGTGCCATTCCTCTCCACTCTTTTTGCTTTTGTTGACCACAAAGAGGCCTGTGAGCTCCAAATATTAAATCAAGACAACAGAGCAACTGGTAACTGGCTGGGCTGGGCACCACAGGGCTTGTGGGTTTCTTTCTCTGGGCTAGGTACAGCCAACAGGCTGCAACAGGCTACGCCAGCCCCAATTTCCTCCCTCCCCCCCCAGTATCTTTCAACACATATGGCACATCCTGAAATCCCCATAGCATGGTGGAATGGCAGCCTCCCCCCAGGAAATCCCTGCAGGATGTGACCCCGCTTGCTTTGGACAAGTCCATGGGGCAGGGGGAAAAATAAACAAAGAGAAGTGAGAGGCTGAAGCCTGAGCAAACTCTGCTTTGCGGGCTTTCCCACGTGCCGTCCAGCAAACAAACAGGCTGCGCTGTCAAAGTGACCTTCAGGGCTCAGGCGGCTTTGGCAGCGACAGGAGCTCCCCAGGGCCTGACGGACTGCTTTTAATGAGGGATTCGGGAGCTCCTGTTAGCAAGAACCGCATATGGCAAGCTGCCGGGGAACGTGCGGGCGGCTCAGCAGAAAGCTGCTGATCTGCTCCCAAGTGGGGGGATGGCTCACCACCCCAGCCCAGGCCAGCACCATGCCCACGCACAAAGCAGGGCACAGATCCTGCACCCCTCCCCTAACTCTCCTCCTCCCTGTTTACACTCTGGTCCCTTTAAGGCCAGGCAACACACACCAGCCTTTATGTAATTAACATTGATTACAAGTGGGCCCAGTTAGGGTCACCATGGCTACCCAATGATTAGCGATACCTGCTCAGCAATGAGCTGAGTCCCAGCATTTCCCAGTTTGGGACTGGGAGTGACTCCAGGGTCCCGTGTCCGGTGCCCCGCTCACCTGTGAGATGTACCCCCGGGGCACGTGGCCATCTCCCTGGGATTTCGCCACTTCCCGAAGGCTCTCGTTTCGGGCCCGGCAGGACTCCAGCTGCGCCCGCAGTGACTGGACCTGCGCCCAGGAGGGGAGAGAGATGCTCAGCCAGGGGTGGAAAAGTGCCACAACCTGACCGACGTGCCTCATCTGAACCCCAGGCTTAGGGATGGGGAGGACCATGCACGGCCAACGGATATGTCTGCTTCCCATAGGAATGGCAGCCTGCCAAATGACCAAACCAGCAAAGCCAGCCCCAGCCTCGTAAGCGCTAGCAAGGAGGGGAGGAGACGAGACATCCCAACTTCCAGAGGTGGATCCATGCTGGAGGAAACCACCGCTGTCATCCCAGCTACGCGTGCAGACAACTGCATGGCTCCTTTCAAAGGCTGGCAGGTAAAGCACTTGCAGGCTTGGGAACAGCCAGAGAAGAGAGGCTGCGGATGTACTCCCGGGAAACACAGACTCCATGCAAGCAGTGACACCAACTAACTTATCCTGGACCAAAACATGGCCAGGGGAACCTCTCCAGCCTTGCAAGAGCAGGTCTCTGGCCTCACATTACCCAGTTGCAAAAGCTCCCATGCACTCGAGGGGTGGCAAATGGAGCCAGAAAGAACGAACATCTCCCTGCACCTCTGCCTTGCTCTTCTGCAGAGCCTCTTGCTGCCAGGGACCACACTAAGGGGCCACTAGAATCCCAGTTTCAGAGAAGAGGGCTGTTCTTACCTCCTTTTTCAGCGCCTCAGTGGTGTCTTCGTGGATGCCCTTGCTCTGGTTCAGCAGCGCAGTCAAGGGCACCCGCCGTGAGTCCTTCAAGGGCAGGCGTTCGAGCTCCAGCCACTTCTTCTCTATCTCCTCATTCAGCCAAATCTGCTGGTCCTCTGAAAGTGGGGGAGCGGGGAGGTCCTGCTCCCCCACCTTGCGGGAAGAGTCCCCTACCAGGCCATCACTATTTGGGACCCTGCCATCGGGGGTCTCGAACCATTTCCGCCTCTCCTCTGAACGGACTGCCAGATCCCGCTCCAGCTCCTCATGCTTGGGAGTTCGGTCGGAGATCCTCAAGTTCCCTCTTGCCCTCTGTGGGGACCCCTGATTCCCGGGGTCCTGTGGCAAGGGAGACAGCTCCACGTAGTCAAAGGCATGGCGCTGCCCATCCGCCTTCCAGTGACCGCCCTTTGAGTTCCCCTCGGACCCTGAGCCCCGCCGCTGCTGCTCCTCCGTCCGGAGCGAGCCCTTCTGGGGGACGCAGTTACGGAAGGAGTTCTCCTTATCGCAGTCGGAGAGCCTGGAAGCAGAGTGGCTGCCAGTGAAGGAGAGGCACCATGCAGGAAAGGATGCCAGCAGAGGCACCGCCACCTGCCCAAGGCTCAGCTCTCGCTCAGCCCAGCCTTACAAAACCCCACCCTGAGTGTGGGGCTAAGCCTGTAGCATCCCATCCCTCGGGGAAATGGGTTCCTCCATGGGGCAGGGAGGATTCGCCCCCAGTTCCAGCCATGCTGGTGGAGAAAGCGGGCTAAACTGATGTGGCGAGGCAAAAAGCGGGTGCAAGAGCGGGCTCTCAACCCCTGCCACCAGCTGGTGTCTTCAGGCTATGTTCAGGAGGAGTGGAGGGCAGGGCTGATCTGGGAGCAGCCAGATTTCCAGAGGGGCCTTCCTGGTCCCTGTCTGCCAGGGGAGAGGGGCAGCAAGAGCGGGGAAGAAGAGAAGCAGCGCAGGGCAGCTCTTACTTGGTGATGTCCGGAGCACCGATGGGGCGCACGTTCTTCCTCAGGGCCTCGATCCAGTTGCGCCGGATGCCCGAGGTCATCGCCGACAAGGTGAAGACGGCATCCTTTGTCTGCAACAGGGAGGCAACAGAGGCCCTGTCAGTGCCCGGCGGAGGTGCAGGCAGCTCCCACTCGCTCCCCAAGACCCCCGGGCACCAGCTTGCATGGGTGGTGGACAGTGCTAGAGAGACCACGTGCTGTCTTGAAGATTCCCGTGGTCTTGGGATCAGGTGGAGGGGTGGGAGTGGAGACACGCTCTTTGTGGGAAAGCCCGTTACACATCCCCTGTGAGACCATCTCCAAGCAAAGGCAACAGAAACTTTGCCGGCACATTTGGCCAAACATGAGCTGATGCCATCCGGTTGTTCAGGTGCTGGGAGCTGGGCACCAATGCTGGGGTATAGCAGGGAAACCCAGACCACGAAGTGCGCAACCCTGCACACCCACTGGGTTTTGCGCTGCCTTAGCAGCCATCTCCCGCTGCTACAGCAAGTAGCCAAGGACAGGATTGTAGTGGGGCCAGATCCAGGGTACAGGTTGTTACTCAGAGCACAGTCAGCCAGGCTACACTGAGATCTGCTGTGCTGACCACTCCCTCCCCACGGCTCTAGAGAAGCCACTTTAGCCAACAGGTCAAGTAAACACTCCTAACATTTAGCTTGGCTCCTGGGCCACCTCCAGTACAGCCTTCAGCCAGCCCTGCAAAGCATCCTCCTCTTCCTTCCTTTGCAGGCAGGCAGCACTCGTGTCCCTGAGCACTGCCACCCACGTGTCACCAACCAGCCCTGCTGGGCCACCATCCCGGCACAAGGTTTGCATGGATTGCCTCTTGGCGTCTCAGCAAGGGGAGGGAGCACACATTCCCACCGTGCCGTTGCTTCGTGTCCACGCAGTGCTGGACACTCACGTGTATCTGGAAGCCATAGTTGCGCTGCACCGCAAATTCCGTCACGTCTGTGCAGGAGCGGAGGTCGATTTCTCCGTCGAGGTCATCAGCCTGCAAGCACAGCCACCCGCTAGGACATCAGTGCAAACCCGCCTTTGAAAAAGCCCCCGTCACCTGCTGGCACCCTAACTGAAGTGCAGGCCACCTCTGCCTTCACCCCACAGCTCTCTGGGAGCCAGTCTCAGCTCCCTGGCACAGCGTGGCCTCTTTTAACCGGAGGGGCAGCCAGCAGTGTGGATGGAGAGCGTCAGGGATGCCCAGCCACAGGACGAGCCCTTCTCCTCACCTCCCATCACTGACAGCCCCGCCAGGCTTTGCCAGCCCACCTTCAGACACCCACCCTCTTCGTCACACCTTGGCAAAGAGCAGCTCGCCACCTCCAGCACCTTTCAGAAGGAGAGGATGCTGCCGCTTCTCCCAGGAGCACGCTGGTCATGCCAGGGCTGTGCTCCTCTCCCCCCTGGCTGGGAAGGAAGAGAGGGCTGGAGAAAGGCTGGCCACGCTTACCTCCTCCGCGTTCGAGTCCCGGTAATACCTCAGGCTTGAGTCGGTCAGCACAAACCAATGTTTCTTCCACTGCAGGCAGATTGGGCAGGGGGAGGGAAGGGAAAAGACAGGAGGGAAATGGATAGGCAGTTACCGGGGGAAGCGTAGGAACAGGGAGGGACGCTCTGCACCATGACCTCTTGGCCTGCTCTTCCCCCTCCTCCACGTCCCTTCTGACTCCCCCTCACACCCCTCGGCAGGGAGAGGGGCACGGGGTGAACCTCCGTGCCCACACACAGGGCGAGGCACCTCCACCAAAGGCTTCTCGCTGCCTTTCCCAGCAGGAGTGACCTCAGCAAGGGAGGGGGAAGGAAATCGGCTGCTCGCTGGGGGATCTCCAGCAGCAGAGGCTGGGGGAAGAGGCAGACCCCCACCTCAGGCTTACCTCTCCCGGCTCGTCCAGGATGGACATCCATCCCTTCTTGAAATTGAGGAGATCCGGCTGGAGAGAAAAGGACAAAACAGAGGGTTACTGTCTGGGAGGGACCCACAAAAGAGCTTTTTATGCCAGGGGGTGGAAGGCGAGTCCCCAGCAGCAGAACAAGTGGGAATAGCCTGGCATCGCTTTTAGGAAACTCATGGGGGTGTAAGGACCCTGTGGCGAAGGAGGACTGGATTTAGCTCTCAGCAGCAGGCAGTCGTTCCTGTAAGAGGAAGCAGCAGATAAGGAAAGAGGTTTAAAAAAAAAAAAAAAATTAAAGGAAAATATGCAGTAGGGAGGTTTCCACAAGGTGCCTCAGAGGTATTTATTCAGAGAGGGGGAAGGCAGGGGCAAGGAGAGTGGGCAGAAGGGAGTGCTGCACTGCTTGGCTTGGAGATGGAGGCAAAGTCACAAAGAACCAGACACGCCTTGTCCAAACCCTGGCCATCTGTGCCTCAGAGCTACGTCCCTCTGGTAACTTCACTGCCAATCATTTCTTAAAGATGCAAGCAGCTCTCTACAAAACAGCCCTCACCGCAAACGTACAAGAGGCAATTTAACAGCTGTGAAAACACGTTGCCTTTAAACCATGTGCCCCAGGGTAGAGATGAAATCAGAGTCACAACCAGCATCCTCTCCAAGACTCGACCCTCTCCAAGACTCAATCCTCTCTGAGATGCTGGGGACTCCTCTCTTACTGCCCATTTCTTTCTGCTCCCTCCCGCTGCAGAGCCTGCCCTCTGCCCAGCCTCGGCCGCAGCTACTGAAGATGAGAATGAACAGAGTTTCACCCAGATCACCCCGTGCTAGAAAGAAGCCTCCCCCCACTCCCCACCTCATCCTAACCTCACGCCACTGGTGTGGCATCCTAACCAGTTTATCTCCTTCCCAAGGTGGAGCGCTGGAGAGCTGACTCAGGGGAACTGCTCTCCCTGGCTTTGCCCTCAGCCAAACAGGCTCGAGCTGGTCCTCCTCCCAACCCTGCTGGCTCTGGAGAAGTTACACCACCAAATAATTCAGCCCAACACCTCTTCTCCCCAGGAAGCCAGAGTTTGCTAATCTGCCCCTTCTTCTGCAGCCAAACCAGGTGGGGACAGTGACAGTGCCAGAGCTGGACCTCCCAGCAGTCTGCACCAGACCTCCCAGCCCTGGGGAAGCCACCGGCGGTCCCCACATGCCACAACCACCACCCAAGACCGAGCTGGCGAGAAGGGGTGGCTTGGCAAGCCAACGGCCACTCTGCACCCCCCAAACAAGCCCAGCGGCCGACCGTGGCTGCCCCGCAAGCCCAGCTCCCCGGCCGCCCAGCCAGGCTGAGCCTTCCCCTGCTTTCATCTCCCCAAGCTGCCGCTCTTGGGTTACACCCAAAGTTATGGGGTGGCAAGAGCCCAGTACGTGCTGGCCCACCCCGGCACTCTGGCTATTGGTTTAAGCAGGCACAGGGAGGCCCGCCAAGGGGAGGGTCACCGGCTGCTACAGCTTCAGGCCCGGCCAGTGTGTCTGACGGTGGCCCTGAGCCAGCTGGGAAGGGAGGCAGGCAGGGAAACTGAAGCGAAAGGGCACAGGGGGCTCCCACGCCTCACCTCCCGCAGAGGTGACGGGTGCTGCTGGCGGCTGGGGGACAAGGGGGACGCGTGCATCCCTGTCCCCACGGACCCGGACGTCCCGCCGGCTCCACTGCCGCCCTGAAGAAGTGCCCTGAAAATTAATTCCTTTCCTGTGGCAGCAGCTCCACCCTTTTTCCCGTTATCCCTTCCAATCCAGTGACTTCAGCTCCGGCTCTGAACTGGGAGCGGCGGGAGGGAAGGGAAGGAAAGGAGGCGAAACGTCAAAGCGCAACCTTCCCCCCTCCCGGGACACACGTGTGCTCGACACAAGAGAGCCGGGCAGGCTCCACGGAGGCGGAAAAACACTATAGGGAGAGAGGGAGTGAAAGGATTCCTGGCTGGGGCTGTTGTATGGATCAGCTGGGTCTCGCCTTATTCAGGATTTACATTCCCAAAGCATTAGGCACTGAAATAACCAACATTAATGGGATGCATGCCGCTGGGAAAACCAGCACAAAGACCTGCCAGAACCGCTGCCACTGCATGCTGCCCTGTTACTGCCCCCGAGGCAACACCAGGGCCAGAAAATCCCCCCGGAGGGCTTCTCCCAAGCGGGCGAATTGCACAGGCCTCCTGTTTTCCCTGCTGGCCCTGTTTTCCCTGCCACCCCCAGATGCAGAGAGCTGCAGCTCTGGAATTGGCTTTGAACTATCCTTGTCATAGCGGGGCCGGTACCGTAGGATGAGGCATCAGTTGATGCAAGAACTGCTTAAAGCCACTTTTCTCCCCCTCCCCACAACCACATCCAGCTTCCTCATCTGGCATAAAGAGCTCAGGATACCAGCAAAGAGAGTGGGGTTCAAACCGAACCCCCCCATCCAGAGGAAAAGGCCTGGCAGTGGGAGGAGTAAACGTCCAGGAAAGCCAAACGGCTGGGAGAGATCCAGGTGCTGCAGATGCAAGGATGTGACAGGATGCACCCCCGGGAAATGGACGGCAAAATGCACGACCCTGCAGCGCAGCTCAGGGCTGCGGATGGTGAGGCTTTGGATCAGGAGGTGGCAGCAGCAATTTTACCTGGTTGCATCCGTACCCACCAGAATTATATGTTCAGCCCTGCAGCTGCCCAAGCAGAGGCACCGGAGGGGGTCCCACAAGCAGCTGGGGACATAGGTGACATCTGGAAGGACTGGCTTACAACAGCAGGTTAAGGAGAGGCAGCTGCCTGCTCTGGCTGAAGAAGGGCTACAGGGGAGGTGATAACAGCCTGCAAGTATCTGAAGAATGTAAACACCAAAGAAGGAAAGGGGATGGGGTGGGAGCAAAGGAATGACTCCTGGGTGGTACAGAGGCACCAAGATGGAGAAGTGGAGGAGAAGAGACTGCAGCAGGCTCAGAAAGCTCGGTGTCTGAGGGGAGGGATGGGAAGGTCAGGTGTGCTCCTTCCATCGCCAGCCTCTGCCATTGCCATGCCTCCTGCTCTTCCCACTCCCAAAAGCTCCTGAGGACAGCAGGTCCTGGAGTGCCCCTTCCTCTCACCTCTGAGAGATGGTGCGAGGGGCTCTCGGCCTCCCGGAAAGCACAATGTCTCCTGTCCTCCGAAAAGGGAACCTGCTCCACAAGGCGCGGGCCCCAGGCCAAAACACAAAGCAAAACTGCTCCAGCTCAATTTAGTGGAAGCAAAAGTGCTCCCAGGCTGGAGCACGCATGCAGCTCCCAAATCTATACGTACTGCAAAAGCAAGCTGGCGACAGGCTCTCCCTTTCCCACCGCCCCCGTGCGAAACGCCAGTGGGCACAGCCTGGCCTGCCACCTCCATTACCCCACTCTGCTCAACAGCCTTCCTCTCGGGGCCGGCAGACAGCCACACCGAGGAAGGCTTGCCCCAGGGGGGGGACGCTCCCTGCCCCAAAACTGCATCTGGTTCCCACAGGGAGCAGGAGCTCCCCACGCCCGGGGGGGATGCGGATTTCGCCTCTGACTGCGGTCATCGGCGCGGTGAGCTCGGCGGGCCTCAGCCCAGCCCACGCTTACAGGCAGCGTTACCGATGTCTAGGTGGGGTGCTGCCCGCCGCTAACGAAGTGACTCTACCGAGCGGCCACGGGGAGCCCCGGAGGGGAGCCCGGCGGTGATGGCGAAGGGAGGCAAGGAGGCACCGAGCCTGAGACACCCGGCAGGGCCGGAGTCCCCCGGGAGGCAGCGGTGCCCGGGGCGGGCAGGGAGCGGAGGGACCCCGGGGAGGCGGCGGCTGACAGCTGGGGGCC
>WAAD01021506.1:38391-97318 GCA_013389945.1 Fregata magnificens | reverse complement strand
GGGCGAGGGGCGGTGGCGGCCGGCGGGACGGGACGGGGGCGATGCTGGAGCTGAGCCTCGCCCCCCTCCCTCCCCGCTCTCCCGGGCAAAGTTGAAGCCCAGGGAGGGACGGGCTGAGCCGCTCCTGCCCCGGGAAGGGACCGCCGGGAGCCCAGCCCTTGCCCCAGGAGGGTTTTCTTTCAGGCAGGGGTTTTAAGCAGTCATGATGCGTGTGTGCACGCAGCGGGGTCCTCACCTTCGCTCCTGAAGCTGCACGGTTTTATCCCTCGCCCCCCCCTCCCCCCAAATGAACCCCTAAAGCAGGGATTTGCAATCTTGGCAGAGGTGGTAGCAGGTCCGGGGGGGGGCCTCCGGTGCCCCCAGAACGCCAGCCCGCGTAGGGAAGGGGAATTGCTAGAGAGGGTCCCAGTGGAAAAGGGGCAGGGGGCTGCACATCATGAAATGCCACACTCCACTGTACAATTACGCTGAGGCGATGTTTCTCACTGCAAGCCAAAGCAAAGGTGCCTGGCCCAGAGCGTGGCACCAAAAAAACCTGGGATAGGTGGGGTGAACCAGCCCCAGCTGTGGAGGGGGAGCTCAGGGCTCGGGCTCCCCTCCAGCCTGGGGCAGGGAGGCGAGGGAAGGGACATCACCAGTTTCCAGTTTCAAAGGCCTTTGGGAGCCTCCTGCCCAGCTGCAGTTTGTCCTTGTATAAAGCACAAAGCCAGGCCCTAGCAGGGGACAACCTGGCCAAGACAACTGACACACATGGCAGGGACAGAGGCAGGGACTTGGGCACAGCTGCCACCTACACGGGCTCCCAGGACACTTTCTGCAGCCATCCAAAGCCGCTCTCATGCCATTTTTGGTATCCCAGGAACGTCACCACAATTGACCGTATCTTCTTTCATGCTACTAAAGCCTGCTTCATCCCTGTAAAACCCTCGGTGCCATCTTACCACCGGGCAATAATAAAGGGAAGGAAAGCAGCTACGCTGAGATTTTAGTCCCAGGTCTACTGCTCACCCCTCTCTGGCTTTAAAAAACAGTCTTCGTGCCTCAGTTTCCCCAACTGAGAAATGGGCGAAGGATGAAGGGAAGGGGGCTATTAGTGAGCATGGTGCCCAGGAGGTCATGGGAAGGCAGCACCACGCTGAGCCCACTCAGACCAAGTGCTGGAGACCCAGGTGCTGCCCGCGGTCACCTCCGTAGAAGGGAAGCCACCCTTCCTCACCATTCCCAGGGCTTGGCCCCTACCTTGTTGCACTTCTCACTGGCATTCGAGTGTGGCTGCAGGCTTCCCGAGGAGCCAGCCCTGCTTTGCTGCGGGAAGGCACCTCCACCCAGCTGGGGCTGCAGGGACAGAAAGTAGGAACTGAAGTCATGGGGGTTTAGTCCTCACCTCGGTTTCCCAGATCCGAGCATCCACTTCCTGGCACTAGCCAGAGGGAGAAGCATCCTCCCTCCTCCCAGTGCCAAGCAGGCAGCGTGGCTCCCCTGGAGAAGCAGAGGATCCGGGCGAGCCAGGGTGCACAGAATTGCAACCCAGGGGACCCACCCACTCTATGCTTGCCAGTTTTACACCTGGCAGCGTCCCCATCAGTTCTGGCTCCTGCCATACTCACGTGATAAATGAGAAGCCTCTTGTTCCCCCAGTTGCTTTCCAATGGCTTCTCTGGGTTGTTCGTGACTTGGGCATGCTCAGGATCCTTCCAGTTGTCCTCCAGCTGCTGTGCTGGACTCTCAGGCCTTTTCCAGCTGTCATCCGGCCGTAGTCCTATGTCCAAACATCTAGTGGGGCTTTTCCAGTTCCTTTCCAGCTGGCGCGTCAAGTCCACGTGGCACACGGGCTTCTCTTGGCGCTTCCAGTCCTTCTCGCATGCCTGCGCTTGGTGGGCATCCCCCCAGCCCCTCCAGTCCTGTTCCAGTGGTCGTGTTGGGCTCGCAGGGCGCAGGGGCTTGCCTCGGCCTTTCCAGTCACTGCCAGCGCCATTCCCAGGGTGGGAGGGTGGCAGTTTTTCCCAGAGGCTCTGCCAGCTGCATTCGGATGGCTTCCTGGGCCCCTCGAGGTGCAGCAGCTCCCCTGGCTTCACCCGTTGCCTCTCTGGCCCCCGCACTGGGCCAGGAGGGGAGATCTCCTTTTGGCTTCTCCACGTACTCTCCGTATGTGTCCCAGGACTGAGGGACTGTGGCGGTGGCCCTGCCCGGCTCAGCCTGCTGTTATCTGAGCCCTTCCCGAGGCCCGTGGGGTGCAGGGGGTCCCCTCGGCTCTTCCTCTCCGGGGCTTGCCCTGTACCCCCTGCCTGCCGGGTGGCTCGGCCCCTCTCTGAGTTTGGGGGATGGCTGAGCTCCCCTCGGCTCCTCCAGCTTTTCTCCGAGCGGCAGGGAGGGCTCACAGGCTCCCCTGCCCTCCTCTCTGACCGGTGAGCTGGGCTTGCGGAGCGTGGGCTCCAGCTGCCTCTCTCCAGCAGGCAGCCGGGGCTGGTGGGGTGCGGGGGATTCCCCTGCTTCCTGCTGGCCCTCTTTGGGTGCTGAGCTGGGCTGGGGGAATGCAGGGGCTCCTTGGGGTCTCTGCTGTGCTGCTCGAGGTGCCAGGAGAGCCGCTGGCCCTAGGGACACGGGGGAGGGAGAGGAGAGAGTCCTCTTAAAAAATGCCAGTGAGTGGGAACAAGACGGGATTAGGGCTGGGAGATGGTTTGGTTAAATAATTCCCCAGACAGCAACTGCACCCCTGTGCACGGAGCCACCCTGTACTGAAGAGAAGCCTCTTGCACCCAAAGGGTGAATGGGCTGCTGCCATTTAAGAGCAAAGAGTCCTAGTCCGTGACAGGGAGAGGGCTGGAAATATAGAGAAGGAGGAGCAGGGGAATGGAAGAGAGAAGCATGTGGCAGAAATAGAGGAAAATGTGGCAGGAAAAAGCAACCCAGCTCAGGGAGCTGGGATGAGGTCCTGCCACGCAGGCAAGTCTCACCTCCCTGGGCAGGCTAGGGCTGAACTGCCTCCGAACTAAGCGACCTTTACTGGGTGGCACCAGAGTCTTGCCATCGAGCCGGTCCACGCGGCCTTCCTCCAGGGCCTGGAAGGCCTCCAGGGTCTCCGATTTCCTGTGGACACACACAGTCTGTCTGGCTGCTGCCAGGCTCAGCGTGGAGGCAGAGCCCCCACAGACCCTGCTCCTGCTGACCTTGACCCCGCAGACCTCCACCAGCCTCAGATACCGTGTGCACCATAGCATCTCCCTTGCCCTGTCCCCATCGCTTCAACCACCCCAGCTTTCGTGTTCTGCTGCCTCACTCATGTCTTCTTCACGCTATTCCTTAAGCTTCCCTCCATCTGCTCCTTCACATCCCACCCACCTCCTCCAGGATACTTCTCTGGTCCCCGTTTATGCCCCCTCCTGCCCTGTGCCAGCAACACTGGAGCCACTCATGCTTCTCCAGCCAAGACCCAAGCAGCACTGGGGGCTTCTCAGCATCCTCAATCCTTTCCTGAGCAGCTCCTACAGCAGACCCTGGCTCTCTGGGGAGCCACTGACTCTGGGAGCAGGGACCACTGCTCTCCTCCCCACTTTCCGTGGCTTGCCCCACTCCACAGCACATCCCGTGGCTTCCAGGAGGCGGCTGGGAGGATGAGGAGAGTGGGCTACTCCCCCCACTTCGCTCCACCTTTCCAATGGCCTCTGCTGCCTGCGTGCCGCAGTGGGGGAGCTCCCCAGGCTGGGAGGCGCTGAGCCTAAACCCAACCCTTGCTTTAAGGGAAATTTAAGCACAGCTGAAAGCTGAGTTTTGCCATCTAGCCCTCCTCTCTCCCTGAGGCACGGTGATTCAGAGGTGGAGGCCCCCCAACAGCACAGGGGGGCAATGCCTCACCTCTGACCACTGCAGAGACCCGTTGCTTCTCACCTGCGCTCGCAGCCAAATATCCTCTCCACCTCCACCCGGCCGGGGCTGAGCGTGCGGGAGCTGCAGCAGTCAACAGCATCCTGCTGGCCGAGGCGCTTGGGCTTGGGCAGGTCTGCCAGCACTGTGTAGTCCTGCCTCTCCAGCCCGTGCCGCCCCTCAGTGCCCCCACTGCCGGGGTGCCCACAGGGATCCCGAACCTGGGAGCTGGCGAGGCGCCTGCCGCTTCCCACTGGATAGCTGCGGGCCGGCGAGGAGCCGGCGGGGGCACGTGGCGGGGTGGATGCCCAGGGAGGGTCGGTTTTCCGGTGCTCCAGGGAGAAATAGCCGCTCTCTATGCAGTGCTTCGGCCAGCTCTCCTCAGGCTTCTGGCTGGCGGGATGGCGCTCTGGGACGGGGAGAAGGCCGTTACTGGGGGAGGCACGAGCGACGCGGGATGCCACCACGTCCACGGCAAAGCAGGTCTTCGGAGGAGAGCTAGAAACGGTCC
This sequence comes from Fregata magnificens, assembly GCA_013389945.1. Classification (NCBI taxonomy): domain Eukaryota; kingdom Metazoa; phylum Chordata; class Aves; order Suliformes; family Fregatidae; genus Fregata; species Fregata magnificens. The sequence continues at coordinate 92,946 of WAAD01021506.1, read as the reverse complement.
AGGAGGGCAGAGATAAAACCCAGACTCCCTCCAGGCAGGGTGGGAGCGCTGGGACACAGCACTGCGAGCCGAGGGCACGCCAAACCATGCAGACAGAGAACACCCGGGAGACTCATGGTTCAGTGCACACAGAGATGCCATCTCACGGACTCTGGGCCTCATCCCTTCGCATGGTGTCCGCGGAGGTGTGGAATGCCTCCTGGGACCAGAACTGGGTAAAGAGATGCTAAATCTAAATAGAGATCTGCCATGAACTTCAGAGACCCCCAGGTGGAAAGCAAACCAGAATGAGGATCTCACATGTGAGCAAACCAAGTGTACCTGCTTTCAGCGGGCAGATTTCTTTCCTAAAGCCCTGGGCCTCGGTTCTCACCCAGCATCCAGAGGGAACGGGCTGAGCCCACCTGGGTCTGTCTGCCTGCAGGGCTCGCGGCCGCACCTCCTCCTTGTGGCCCACGTAGCTCATCATGTCCCGTTTGCCTGATCGCAAAGTGTTGTCCCACAACCGGGTCATTTCCCCGTCCTGGGAGACAAGATAGGGCAGATCTCTGCAATGGGGACCGGTAGCTTTTGTGGGCTGGAAAGAGGTAAGAGCATATGAGAAGTTACAGCCTGTTAAGCCCAAAGCTTCTGGTAAAAAGAGGGGAGCTGGGTGAGCATAAGATGACTCCAGCCCAACATCAATGGGCATGGCAAGAAACAACATAGGAAAGTCCGCATGGGGGAATCCAGGAGCGAATCTCATGTGCTCTTTAGTGGGAGAGCCTCCTTTGCGGGGACTAAGGTTCTCAGCTGATCCCCACCTTGCATCTGAGGACCTTCTGAACGTGCCCAGCAGAAGTGGCATTGAAAGGCCGAGGGGGCTGGGGAGACCGAAATAACCCAAACCACGAGAGATCCCCATCTCACCCTCGCGAGCGTGGAGCTGGCTTCGGCACGGGCGCTGGGGTCGGTGCCTGTTTCTCTGTGCTCACCCTCAGCTCCGGAGCTGAGCGGGGGATATCCCTTGCTCTCGTGCCAGCTGTGAGGCAGGGAGAGAGGACAGCTGGTGGTCAGCACAGTCCACAGAGCTCAGGGGCGGGCGGCAGCACCGGCAGCCCAAGCCATACCAGCTCTCTCTCCACTGGATGGGCACAGGCTGGCAGAGCCCATCGTGGGGCCACCAGCCTTGCTCTAGAGGCAGTGAGGAGAAGGAGACTCTTTTGGTGACCCCCTGACCTCTCCTGGGACAGCCAAGAGGAACCCGGCTAGAGGGCATGGTGTGGGCATTGCTCAGCCCTTTTTCCCAGGCACCGGTGTGCAGAGCATCAGGGAAAAGGCATCCGATTTCCCCCTGCTTGGCTTCCTGCTCCCCCTCCTCCATTTTGCACACCGAGGGGGCTCGTCGGAGCAGCGCAGCTCCTGGCTGGTACTCACCGCTCTGTCCCCTCCGCTGGGCCCACGCACACGTATACCTCGCACTGAGGGGCTAAAATGCGGAGGGCGTCCCAGGGCCTGCCTGGGTCTGCATCGCTGCCGGCATCACACCCTGAAACCTCCACGGCATGCTCCTGAGAGGAAGAAGGGGATGCAATGGTGCTGTCAGCGTGTCAAGGATGAGGAAGAAGGCTGCCTTTCAGAAACGCCTGCTTCTTCTCCCTCCTCTGAGAGCAGCCTGGCCGCCGGGGCTCTTGATGCCTCACCCAGCCCACTGTTGAGATTTTTCTCCTACTTCAGCAGGCCAGAGAGAACAAGCACGTTCCTATTTGATGCTGAATGCTGCAGGCATCCCAGAGACCGTGCGCGTGGATGAGGGCTCAGGGAACCCCCCCTGTGTCAGCACTGATGCTGCTGACGGCAGCTCTCCCTTGCCACCCGGATAGCCTGGGGACAGGCAACGGAGCCAAGAGGAAGGGCAATTTTTGCAGGGAAGGCTGCAGCCCCAGCCTCTCTCTGTCAGGGCTTGCAGGCATCTCAGCATCCTCCCCAGCCCCGTTACCTGCGGGGCTTATGAGCAGCAGGGGGGGAGGCTCTGGGGAGCCGGCCGTCCATGTCGCCTTCCCTCCAGTGTCTCGCCCACGCCAGGATTCGCTCAGAGGTGACAGCTCTGAGTGGATCACGGGTGAAGGGCTGAGGTAACCTTAGAGGGCCCAGGGCCAGGGGGAGAGAGGAAGAGGGTGAGAAAGAGAGAGGGAGACTCATTACTATTTCATCATTCCAGGCCAGTCACTCCTGGAGGATGGCGAACAACACGAAACCCTCCGTGAACATGAAACCAGCTGTCACCCGGTCGGAGGCAGCCAAGCAGCTTGTGTGTCCAGCCCTGTGCCAAAGGACCGTGTTGGATTGAGGTATCTGGAGCCCAAAGTCCCATGAGATTTATTCATCTCCTGCCTTCCTCTCCGGGAACAGCTCACTGCTGATGCCCCACGGACAGGACTCAGCCCTGGCCCTAAGCTGACAGCTGGGGGCCACCAGGACCATATTTTAGGTGAGGCAGGCTGTAAATGCCAGCAGGCATCAAGCAGAGATTAATCCAGGGTGGGTCCCTGCTCTGCCAGTCCCCCCTTCCCTCCTTATAGCTTTGCATCTGCGACACCCCTGCTTTCCCTTCCAGCCCTTCGCACTCAGTTTCCAGTCCTTCCCTGCTAAGGTGGCTCCCAGGTCTGGCCTGGGCATGGTTAAATGGTGGATTCTCACACCTGGGAAGACTCTCTCCCCATGCAGCTTTCCCCCAAAGACATCTAGAAAGCCGGCTGAGCCTTTGTGTTAGGCATTTCCATCTCTACAAAGGCACATGGAGTCCCAACACGGAACAAAGAGGCCCTTAATGAAGTATTCATAGCCTCCAGGTGGAATGGAGGAGCTCACCTGGATAGCACGCTGGTGAGCCCCTGCGGCTCGGAAACAGTGCTGGCAGAGGCTCTTTGCAAATATGTTGGCTTCAAAGTTCATGCAGGGCACATCATCTACCGAACCAGACATCGTCCATAGCAGGGACAAAGATCTTTGGCTGCTGGGCTGCTGGCAGGGGGTAGCCAGGAGGAAAAGGAGGAAGGAACTGCAGCAGAAGACCAGAGCTCAGGGTCCCCCAGCCTCAGGTTCCTGTGGAAGCAGGAATGTTATTCCCAGATGGTAGTTTGCTGCTCTCAGCTGGCAATACTGGAATCAAAGGGCATCCAGGTGCAAGGTGATCAGTGTGATCCATATAATTATAGATAGATAATAAAAGACTATGCTCCAGCAGGGATCTCTTTTAGAAGGGGGCACTGCACTGCACCCTCAAATGACTGCTGACACCCCCGAATTTGGGAGTCCCTGTGAACAGAGAATGATGCTCACATCCTGCTATTTTGTTTGATGGAAGTTTTCTTCATTCAAGCTCTCTTAAAAGGCACAAAAAGGAAACCTTTCTTCTTGACTATGTTGCTCATAAAGGGATAGCTATAAGTAGCTTAGGAAATTTGGAAGCCCACCGAGACTCTTCCTAAACTTGTTGATCCCACTAAAATTTCTGAGACCTGTAGGACAGTTGACTGCAAAACTGTGAAGGGCAACAAGCATTGCTAGCACAACAGCTGGGCTACACACTTCTCTCCTGGCTTTTCGCAACCATCCTGCCCACCATCACCTCCTCTGTCCCACAGGGTTTGAGAGCGAGTCCTTGGATTTGAGGATGTGATCTGTCCTGGGAGGGCTCCACTTAATTTGCCTGGAGGAGGCACCAACAGATGGACAGGAAATCAGTGTGGGATGAGTCCAGCATTCCTGATGTGAACATGCCACTGCTCCCCTAAACATGGACACTTGAGTCAGAGCAGCTGATCAAGGCTATGGCTGCTCCCCAAAACACCCAGGGCCAACTGTCAATGCCAAAACCAAGCTACAGTTTTTGTTTGTCAGTGCACTCATTTGCAATACAGCAAGTTGCACTAGTGCCAACCTTGCAGCCTCCCTCCTCGCATTGGGGCATGTTTTCTTGCCTCATTCACACCAAATGCTGGGCAGAAACCCAAGCACTCACCTGCCAGGGATGCAGCATGAAACACCCGAACATTGCTGCCCACCCCTGCCCACGGAGTGCCTCCCATGGCCAGAGCCCACAGCACCCCACTGCCTGATGGGCAAATCATTGCTCCCCACATCCCATGGGGCGCTTGGGGCCTACTGCCAGGATAATGCTGCGCTCCTCAGGGCCTCTAGCCTACATGCATGCATGCGTGCAGCCAGCCATGGCTAGTGCTCCCAGTACCTCCCAGTACCCCCAGTACCTCAGCTTCCCTACGGCTCCCAGCACCTCGCCGCCCGCCGAGCTCCCCCCCTCAATGAAGCTCGCCGTGGGAATCACGGTGAGAGGCCCCGCCCCCTCCCCTCTCATTGGCTGCCATCGAGCAGTAATTTGAATATCGCCCTCTGAGTGGCTGGCGGAGGTGCGGGGCCATGGCGCCCACGGGTGCCGGCACCCACGTGTCGGTGTCAGCGGGCGGGCGATCGACCCGACCCGGCCGGGCCGAGCCAGGCGGCCCCGGGGCTGGGGGGAGACTGGCACTGGGGAGGGGGCAGCGGCTCATTTCCCTGCCTTGCTCCCTCATACCTCGGCCTCATCCCTGCCCTTCCTCTCTGGGACCACCTCACTGCCTGCCAAGGGTCTGCCCCAGCGCTCCCCCGCAGGCATCACCCCAGGAATTAGTTAACTTGAACCCTAAACCCGTGCCAAAGCAGTGGGCTCACCTGCAAGCACTGAGACAGCCCAACATCACCGTGTCCCCAGCACAGTTCCAACGGGAGATCATCCCTACCCACAGCACTCCCCAGAGAGGTTTGTCTAACCTGGGATTTACCCGCCAAGCTCAAGCCCTACCTGAGCCTCGCTATTCCTAGTGAAACGTCCTTAGCATCTGTCCTCCATTGCCCCTGCTACAACTCAACTTCCTTCTCTTCCCAGTCCTGGTGAGCATTAAAAAAAAAAGCACTTAATTTCACTTTTTGTTTACCAATTGAAGGCAGTCTGCAATTGACTCTCTAACCCTACCTTTCCCAAACAACCCCAGTTATTCAGCTCCATTAACCCCCAAAAGCTCTTGTCACTCTCCCAGTAACTTTTCCCCAGTTCCTTTCTAAGCAGCAATGGGACTCTACTGGGTACAGCCTTGAGCTTGATATGCTACTTAAAAGCAACAGATACAGTGCACTGATTACCACACAGCTCATGCAGACACTGCAGCCACGCCTCCTTTGCACTGCGCTCCTATTTTTCCCCAACTGTCTGACCTTTTTGGCTCCCGGTCTGGTTTTGATCCCCTGTAATCCCAATTATATTTTTGTGCGTGCATGTGTGCGGAATCGCAGTCTAGCCAGCGAAAGCCATCATGCATGGAAACCCCAGCGTGGCAGCCCACATCAAAGCCTTGCATCTCTCTGTGTGAGCCCTCGGGCGCAAGCATGAGTAACCCACAGGTGCCCAAGGTGGCCTAGCTGCAGAGCCAGGCGCGAAAAGCATGTGCGTAGGCTGTGGAAGGGGGAGCACACAAGGAACTGCTGGTCTCTGCTTTTCCTTTTCGGAGCAGTGGCTGCACTAGCACGTTGATTTTTGCAGGTACCTTGTATTTGGAAGCAGCTTCCTCCTGAACAGCTGGAACTTGTTTGTGAGCAGCTGAGGTGGGGAAAACAACAAAAAAATGCTCAAATCCATCTTGAAAACAAGGGGAAGCAGCAAACAAGCAAAATTTTAAGCCACAGCCTGATATGAACTGTGACATGCCTGGCAAACACTTAATGCACTAACTTGTGTGCAGGAGCTCATATCCTTGATCCAATATATCCTGGGGTAGTCCGACTGCACACCCTGTGTGTAACAAAGACAGCAGGCTAGGGCTGAGTCAGTAATTTACATTACAAAATAAAGCTTTAATCGATCAAATGGAGAAATCAATAGCGCAGCAAACAATCCTGATGGTTAACTCCATATAGGATCTAACAGTCTGTTCTCGGTTTTTCCATATGCTTTTTTTTTTTTTTTTAAATGTGAAAACACAACTTCCAGCAGGAACTGGAAGTCTTCAGAGCATGGCAGAAGCCGTTGGAGATTTTGGCTGACACTTGAGAAAGGCTTGGAAGTTATTAGGGCCGGGGAAACAAACTAAAAGAAAGATTCTTCTAAGCTACCTGGCAGCAAAATAACAAACACTGAAGTGCTACTGAGGTCACACTTAACATCCCAGCAGGATTACAAAGAGGTAACCTAGCGCTGTCCCAACTACCATGCCAGGCCATCTACAGGCTGCAGAAGGCAACCCAACCCACAGTTCACACTCCACACTTCAGCAGATTTCACAAACACACAAACTGTACATTTCCTTAACAGCAGCCATTCCAGCTTCAGAGCAAACTCCTGGGGTGAGGGCAAGCACAAGTCACCTTTTGCCCACAGTCACTCCACAAGGCGCCATGTCCCGCAGAGAAGAGAAAGCTGCTGTACGATCCAGACCAAGGGCGTCACACACTTCCTCCAGCTTTGAGCTGTAGTCCCCTGGGCACGGTGCACCACTCCAAACACAACTTCCCTCTCCTTCCCTCCTACATCCCTCTCAGACCCAACCACCGCAGAACAGCTCTAGAGCATTTAACTCCCAAGCCAGAACAAGAAACACTTTGTGCTCCGCACATGGCACCACTTGGACACTTTGGACGCACCACTTTCAGCCTTGCCCCCAAGTTGTGTTTCTGCAGCTCTGAAACACCCAACACTCCGAGGTGAGGAAGAAGATGGGCAAGGTCACGCATTAAAGCCCATGAGCTTTCTGGAGTGGCCTTTATGGCAGAGCAAGAGAAGATCACCACAGCTATTTTGTAAGTGAGGAAACCACACACATTGCACTTTTATGATGTGGCCAGGGTTATTCAGAATTAGTGCCTGAGGGTGCCAAGCCTCAGCTCAGGATGGGACTCAGAGTCCAAGCACACAAGGCACTGGTGGCACATGGGATAACAGTATTCGCTCCCCTGCCATTTACCTTCTTCAGAGGAGACAGGGAGGTGCAAAAGGACCCCATTCCTCACCACAAGCATGTGTGTCACACAGCTCCCTCCAGAGGAACAATGCTTTAGCAGAAACTGTGTAGTGTTGAGATCAGACCCCCCTCCCCAACATACTCTGAAGAATTTCTGTGTGTTTGCATGCATGCGCTCCAAGAAATGAGGAGAGATACATCAGGCTAGTGCCATTAGCTTTAGCAGCTGGCAGCCATCAGCATTGCTCTGATGTTTCTCCATGAAGCCTCAGGCAGTGGTTTACTCTTCCCCCTCCCATTTCTGGCATGGGAAATCAACATACTCGCCCATTGCCAGGCTGCCAATTTTCTGGTGTGGGTTCTGGCCACACAGGCCTTTTCTCCCTTTGTGATTTCCTCACCAGCACACATGCAGCAAGGGAGGGGGCCTAGCTGCCAGAGGCAGAATAGCCACCATCTCCCACAGATACTCGAGGACAGAGGCTAGCATGCTGCCTAGGCTCACTCTCTTCCTCAGAGGATTCACTCCCAGTTTTGCCACTAGCATTCCGCAACCCCAACCATGCAAGGCATCCATGCTAAAAAACATACACTGAGGTCCCAAGAAGAAAGGCAATTAACTGCTGATGACTGCAGCGGCCCTGAGGTAAAGGGCAGCCTCTGCCACTCCCATCCCAGAGAGGGCCACACACATACAGCAAGGGCATTAGGGCATTCCATACTCCTCTGAGCTATCGCAATTAAGATCGGCACATTCAGCAGACAATGGAATGAGCCATTCCTGCTCTGGCTGGCTCTGTTACTGCAGAAATAGCTCCTAGCTATTCCATTTCCCAAGCACCAGCGGATTTCAATATCCTTTAAGCACCAGGAATCATCTCCCCTCTTTCCAGCTGGTACTGGTTTTAGCACAGTTGCTGTTATGCTTCAAATAAGTCACAAACATTTTTCTCTTAGCAAAATGACTTCATAAAGAGTTATTCACAAAGTTACCAACTTTCACCTGGCAAAGGTACCAAAAAGTACCCCTGCATTCAGGTGTGGCACTGCAGAAGAAACACATGAGACAAGACAACATCACGTCTCCACGGGCAAAGGATTTACTGCACAGCAGAAATATCAGGGCACTGATGCACAAGTAGAAGCAGAGCTCTTCGAAGTCTCATAAATTGCCCTGACGATGTGCCTGTTGCACTCAGCCGCAGATCCTCTCCTTTGATAAAGCCAAGTATCAGCTCTGGAAGGCGAGGCCCAAGGACAGACACGTTATGCCAAACAGAGAATTTGACCCCCAGTAGAAGTTTAAGAGACTCCGCGGCACCCAGACACTTAGCTGGAGATCATTGCAGAAATAAATGGGTAGAGTGTCTAGTCACCCTGGCCAGTGCTCAGGTGAGAGAAAGGCTGAACTGGGCTCACTGCTGGTCAGAGAGCCAAGTAAACAGGGCCCTGGCCCACGATGAAGGGGCTCCAAAGAGGAGCAGGCCAGATGTGGAGCACTGTCCTAACAGCTGGTCTAAACACTAGTTTCTCCGTTAATCTTGGTTGCGGCCCATTTTGCCTGTCAGCCTCCGTCGCTGAGTCTTAGTGGTTCGCCCTGTGCTGGATTTCTGGATTTTCTTGCGTGGGCCTTGCCCACGTTGTGGTCTCTTTCCTTTCGTCTTTTTCCGGCTGTGCATGTGCAGCGTGGCAGTAAGAGAAGAGATCCTGTGCAGGGCAGGAAGAGAGAAATGTTTGGGGACCAAAGCCTGCAGGAGAAAGGCAACACCACAACAATAGCAGGAGAGCCCTGTGTGGCCCAGCAGGAGTGGACACCAGCGACAGCAAGCCCCAGGGGAACTCCACTGTGCTGGGCATCATCCTGACAGGGCAGGAAACCTGCAAGTCTACATGTGCAGTAACAAACAAAATTAATTTTCTGAGCAGTGGGCTGGCCAGCCATCGCAGAGTTAAATAATTCTCCGAATCCCCAAAGCAGCTGTAAATCCTGGATCCTGAAAAAGGTGGAGAATGCCAAAGCTTTAGGGTCTTTTGACCTTCAACCCTAGAGACAAGCTCTGCACCCTGCAATACACCCTTGCCTGCAATATCTGGAGAAGGACTAGGTAAACAGTTCAGGACAAAGCCCTCCCTGCACTGCATCCTCCTCCTGCTGCTGCTACTGTCACCAGGGATCAATGCTACAGGAATGGAGCGTCCGGGGCAGGCTTGTGCTCTGCCAGTGCCCTCTGCTGGCTCCTGCCCACCAGCACCCAGGCAGCACAGCATCCCCTCCCTGCAGCCACACCACTGGTCTGGGAATGCAAGATCATCCTGATAAGCTTGCAGAGCCTAGCAGCAAAGAGTTGAATGAATTTATACATACTTTTCAGACAGGAAAGGGTTTCTGGACTTCTTGGGCATTGCTCTTACAGGCTTGTTCACCACCTCTTCCCCTTTCTCTTCTCCTGATTCATCACTTTTTCCCTTGAAAAGGAAGCAAAAGAGAAAAAAATCCCTATAGACCCATTAAAACAGGCAGTCTTGTGATTCCATGTTTCTGCTGCCTTCTTGCTTTCATCTTGTTTTGTGAACCATCTAGTCATGAAGTTTTTTTAATTCTCCACATTCCTTGCTGTCCAAATCTCAAGGTTTCTTATCGTAGCCCCTCAGAAAGGGACAACCAGTGAGAAGTCCTACAGTAATCCACCCTAAGATCCAAAAACTTCAGCATGATCTTAACAGCCATGCAATTGAAGTCTAAACTATGAACTGAAGGTTTCAGCTTTTTTCTTAAATTACTATCAAAACCTCTTTAAGTGGATTTTCAGATTAGAAGATGACCTTACAAGTATAAAAGGTTAACACAGACACCTCCCCAAAGAGCTCAAATCCAGCCATGAGTCATGAAGATCAAAACAATCAAGTCAACCAGCGCCTGAAAGCCTCTATGAAACAAATATGAGATCTCAGTTACAGTATGTTTTGAGAATAAAAGTAACCACAACCAGAAATGAATGGTTTCCTTATTTGTGGTCCAAGCACAGGACCATGGAGAGAGAAATCTCTCCTCATGCAAATAGTAGTCCTTCCTGGACATGACACAGGAAAGAGGTTGAGGACAGTCCACGCAGCAAAGTCTGAAATCTTGCTGCTTGTGTTGTATCTGCTTTTAAAATACTACATTCTCCCCATCCAGCCCTGTGGCACCTTTCACTTACACAAGGTCAGCTGGGACTAGCAAAGGATTCCAGGGAGGTTTGGAGTGAACTGTTCACATAGGGCATTTCTTCCTCTTTAGAGGCCCAACATAAGTTGTGGAGGAATGTGAAAGTTATCAGTTTCCCTTTTCATCCCTGCTCCCAGACAGCTGCATGTCTTTGGGCATATTCAGGGAGTACTAGCCCTACCTAGCCAGCTCCAGGAATGCTTACAGCTGATACAATCAGAGAAGCAACAAGAGGCTTTACCACAGGGGTCATCAGTCCCAGCTGGCGCACCCCTGAGAGGTCCAGGTCACTGATGGTGGTCACTGTTACAATGTGATTTGGGTGGTCGATGTTCACAGACTCTGTCCGCGACGTCACCAAGTGCTCCAGTTCATCGGCCTCATCTGGGAAGACAAGAAATCCCGCACTGCAAAGTGCCCAACTTTTCACAAGGTATGGTTGCTCATTCCTGCACTGCCACACTGGGGGAGGGAGACCCAGCCTTGGCGTGCAGGGTTAGAGCGCAGAGAGGCTTGAACACTAACACTACAAGCACAAAGGGCAAGCTCCTTCTCCCAGCAGCAGGGATCTGGTTAGCACCTTGAAGATGTCCTCATGCATGTTCCTTTCCGTACAACCTGCCTGACCCCCTTCCCGCCAGGGACAGAGGGCTCAGAGGGTCACTGCTCAGATCACTGCCCAGCTTCCCAGGGGGATGCGTGAGGAGCCGACCCCGCGGGGTGATTTGCGAGCATCCCTGCTCCAGCTCCGATCACCCAGCCAAGGGTGTCGGACCAGAGGCGCTCACCTCCCGCCCCGCTGCCGGGGGCCCAGCGCCCGCGACCGGCCAGCACGTACCGAGCGCCTCCTCCCTCTCGCTCAGCATCTTCAGGTACTCCTGGTGCCGCTGAGGGATGGAAACAGGTCACTGCGGCGCCTCTACCGCTCCAGCCGCCCGCCCTCCGCCCGGGATGGCCCCATCCCCCTGCAAGCGGGGCAAGGGAAGCCCGAAGACCCCTCCTACCCCGCGGCCCGGTCCCCGCGGCCCGCCCCGCTCCCAGCCTGCCATGGCGGTAAAGGGGACCCCCTTCTCAGCGCGGCCCGCGGAGGGCCGGGGGTGTGTGGAGGGGTACCTCCTCCTTCATCTTCCTCTGCTCCTCCTTCAGCTTCCGCTTGATCTCTTCCAGCGCCGCCTTCCTCCGCTCCACCTTCCGCTTGTGGAAGCCGGTTAGGTACTCCCTGCCGCCGGCAACACACAAACCCCCCGGCTTTTAGCGACCCCCTCACCAGGGGATGCCTCCCCCGCCGCCCCGGGGCCCGCCCGGCCTCACCTCCGTCTCTCTTCGTCGAAAGTCACCACCAGCCGCCCCTCACGGCCACTTAGACCCTTCTTCTTGCGGCCCATGGTAGTACCTCGTTGCTGCTACCACCGCCCGCCCCTTCCGCCACCGCCCGGCCGTGAGGGGCGGCCCTCTCGTGAGGGGCGGCCCTCTGCCCCACCCGCCATTTTGTGCCGTCCGCCCCTTCCGCCGCCACCCGGCCGTGAGGGGCGGCCCTCTGCCCCGCCCGCCATTTTGTGCCGTCCGCGCCTCGGCGGGGAGAGGGGTTTGGGGGGTTAGTTTGTTCGTAAGGTTCCAAGCGGGAGGCCCTTGTCGGCTGAGCCGCTGTTGGGCTGAGGGCGGAGCGGCCCTAGGGCGTGGGGGAGCCCCGAGCACTAGCGGTCGGTGGGGTGAATGGGAGGGAGGGCATGCCAGGGCCACTTCCTTAGCTGCGGGGCGGCTTGAAGGAGCAGAGTGGGGCCGGCATCGGGTTCTCTTGTCCCACCGGTTTGTGGGACCTGTGTCTGTCCCCTCACCTGCTCCTGGTACACTTTTTCCCCCAAGCTGGAGCCAGGAGACAGAAGCTGCTGTCGTGGACCTTGCAGGTGTTGGATGCCAGGCCTGGCATCCAGCCTAGGGGGGGCAGGGGGCTCCTTCAGGCGTGGGTGCCTCCAGCTCCTGCTCCTCTTCAGCTCCCTTCTGGCAAAAGGCTCTTGGGGTGCTGCCTTGTGTGGCCAGTGTAGCACCCGATCTCTTGCCCTGAGACCCACTCTGCCACTCCGAGTATTTTACATCTGCATCTCTTTAATAAAGGTCATTCCTCCAAATATTTAACATCTGCATTTCTTCAATAAAGGTCTGAGAGTTTGTTTCAAGGTGGTGTCATTGCTTGGTGTCAGTGGCACCTGTGCTGGTCTTAGCCGGGGGAGCCAAGTGCTGGGACAGATCTTGGCTCTGACACTGAGTCTCCAAGATGCAGGACCTGGCTGACCAGCCATGGTTTCTCTGGTGGATGGTGGAGAGAAGTACCACCATGAGTAGGTGGGGGCATCAGGACTGCCGTGTTCTTGGTTGCTGGTTTGAGTGACTTTGGCTGAACTCTTGAACCTTTCTTGCCCTCCAGTGTCCAGCCCTAAAAATGGGTGTAATGCTTGTGTGGTGGCCAGCTGACTTTGGTTGAAGCTCCTGAAGCGCTGCGGGGGCAGCCAAAGCCAACACCCCCCAGCCCACGGAGCGTGACGAGTCCTGACATGGCCTGGCGGCCACTCATCCAGGGCTGCCTTGCCTTTATCAGCTCTCTTGCTGCTTGCGCTCTTTTCCTGGCCTGTCCTTTCACCAGAAGAAATGCGGAAAAACCAGTTCTGTGGTTAATTGCTGCACTTCCCTCCACGCCCATGGGGCAGGTCTCCTCCTCCTCCTCCTCACTCACAGTCTGGGTGCACTTCAGCCTCCAACCTCTTCGTCCCTGCCTGTGCTCAGCCGGCTCAGGTGTGCCGTCAGGCCTCCACACTCCTTCCATTAACCTTACGGCTTCTGCCTTCCCCTTTTTCCTCTGACTGCAACAGCTTCTGGCTCTCTGGTGGCTCCTTCTCCCTTGGGCAACCCATCGGGTTGGCCCACAGGGGCAGAAGGCGCAGGCAGTTGCCCTCCTGGCCCTGCCCTGCCCTGCCCTGCCCAGAGGGATAGCATTTGGACGTGATGGCTGGAGGCAATGAGAGGAGCATGAAGGCCCTGAAGGAGGTGTGGAGAAGAGCGGAAAACTCTTTGTGCGCAGACTGTGGGAAGCCAGGTGAGTCCCCGAGGACTGCTGGAGGAAGAGCCAGAAGCAGGGAGCTGGGACTGGTCTGTAGCAGCAGTTTGGTGCCAGCTATCTGACTGCACAGAAGCCTGGGGCAGAGAGGGAGGGGAGGCATTGCTCTGTCTGGATATTCGCTTCCTCTCCCTGGAGGTGAGTTGACAAGGAAGGAGGAAGGAGATGCTGCCACAGCACTGGTGGGAAGAAGGACCAGGACACGCTAGTGCCAGATGAGCAGGGGCTGTGTAGCTGCAGCACTGTGGGTTGTAGTCATGTCAGATCTCAAATACAAATCAAGGTCATGCCCAGTCAGGACCTGACAGGAAAGCTCCCGATGAAATCCTAACTGCTCCAGAAAGAAGGCATGATTCAGGAGGGCATTGTCTCCTCCATGACTCAGCTATGAACTGACAACCTGCCACAAGCACCTCGGAGATTTCTTTTACTGAAGGGCTTGCCCTCTCGAAAGGGTATCCAGTTTGAGGTCCTACAGGCGCTGCTAAAAACACCCATCGTTCTCCTCCCAAAAGGGGCACGTGGAGTGTACCACCCAAGCCAAATTAAGACTGGGCTAATTAGTACCATTTTACCTTCTTAAATTCTCCGTGGAGAATTTTGGATTTAAGGCCGCTTTCCACTTCCAGTGCTAAATACTGTTGGGGGTTTGCTGTGTTGCACTAAACAGCTCCTGGAGTCTTTTCCCAGAGGTGGTTTCAGTTTCATCTTGGGTGACCCTTTATGCAAAGAGAGTTTGCAGAGCACTTCAGAGTTTTTCAAGATTCAGGTCAATAGAGATTCAGATGAAGCGGTTGAAGCAGGGGGAATGAGGGGCTAATAGCTGTGCTTTTTCCTGCCTGTACCTCAGGTATTAATTAATCAGCTCAGATGAAACTGTGGTCACCCAGCTCTCTGTTTCTCTGGACTATGTTCTCAGTCGAGGCATATCTTCCAGAGGAATTTACCACTTCTAGTCATAGCCTTTTTTATACCTGCAGATCCTGACTGGGCATCCTCTACTTTGGGTGTCTTTATATGCCTCAGCTGCTCAGGAATTCACCGCAACATCCCTAGCATCAGCAAAGTCAAATCCCTGAAGATGGACCACTGGGACGATGCTCAGGTGCAGGTGAGATCTTTATCCCCACTAGTGTGTCAGGTGGGTTGGGTCTAGGCCATACACTAACATGTCCTGGGAAAATCAGCCCTTTGGCCTCACAGAGTTGGAGATTTAATCTGATACGTAGTCCCTTTGCTACTCATGCTCTGGATACTTAAGCGAGGATAACTCCCCATAACCCACTGGGAGAGGGATGATGCACTTGCCTTTTGTGTCTCCCCATTTCCTGTTACTTTATGGCAAATGCAGAGCTCTTTGCAGTGTATCTTGCCAAGACTCAGGGTCTTTGTTGCTCCAGATTACTCATTTCCCACTTGCCAGCACCATCCAGCCTCAATATCTCCTCTTGGTTTCAGCAGTCCGAGGGGAAAATCTTGGGCAATTCCGTGCTCCGAGAAGAGTTTCCAGATATAATGTGATCTCTTGAGAAAAATGGCATTTATGGGAACTTGACTTTTCCCCGTTACACCCCCCTCAACCCATTAATTTTCAGGGGACTGAAAAAATTTTCTGGAGATCCAAAGAAAATAATCTGTATCTCATTGCTCTTTGGAGAGGAGGGAAGAGGATTGCAATGTCGTCCCAGACGGCATTGCAGAGCTGTCATTGAACTTGGTCTCCCTGGAGATGTGGGGCATGACAGCAAATCCACTGAGTGTATGTGCACCCAGCCCCACAGAAGTGACATTTATGGCATTTTGTTGATTCAGGTGCAATCAGTGTAAGTTCTGAGAGTAGACAAGACCTTTGAGACTCACCTTTCTGTAGCCAGATTTTGCTGGGAAGTTGCAATGGACAGGAAAGAGAATGCTCTATTAGAGCTCAATGTGCATCTAGTCCTGTAGCGGGTCAGGAAAGAAAAAGCCCAGCATAAGTCTGCATCAAAGGGAAAGCACTAACTCTCTGTCTAACTCTGCAGTTTCTGGCCAAGCATGGGAATGCTGTGACTAAAGCCACGTATGAAGCTCACATCCCTATTTACTATTACCAGCCAACCTACAATGACTGCCAGTAAGTTGCTGCATATGGAAGAAAAGGGGGAAGGGCAGTTCTGGGTTCCTCTAGTTTGTTTCTGAGCTACCTGTCACCTCTCTCCCCAGAGTGCTGAGAGAACAGTGGATACGGGCCAAATATGAACGCAAAGAGTTCACCGAGCCGGGAAAACAGCTGCCATATTCTGATGGTAAGAGCAGAGCACAGCATCAAAATATCCTGCCTGTTGCCTTCGCTGGAAGCTTTTGAGCACCATGAGGAGAAAGCTCATAGTGTCAGTGTTGCAGATCCCACATGTACTCCTGAGAACCCAGCTGGTACTTACAGGGCATTGTTTTGGGGGAGTTTAAATTTTGGGCAGCTGGCATTTTTCGAAGGCATTTGCTGTCCTGGTGGAGCCAGACCTCTGCAGTAATGAATTTCTGTCCTGCTGCATGCCACCCCCTCCAACCACAGCAGTTGTCTTTGAAATGTCACTGCCAGTGCTGTGACACAAGGTGCTGGAGCCCAAGGGCCTGCAGAGTCAAGTGGGAAGACTTCTGGTCCCATGCCAGGGTCTGCGTGGGCCAGGACTCTGGTGTTCACCGGAGAGATGGCTCTCACACTGACAGAGGCAGTAGTGGGAGCTGGACTAGGAGGTGGGAAGCATCTGGGAATATCTTTTGGTGACCATTTATCTGGGCTGCAAACCCAGGAACACCACCATCTTCAGTTGTAAGTCAGAGGTGAGATGTCTCCTTTTCAGGTGTTTGTTCTCAGCAATAGTCCATCACGTGCTTTATCCCAGAGGTGTGGCTGGGACTCCAGGCTGCATGCAGCTCTCTGATGGCTACCGTGCCTGTGGGGAAATGCTCTTAAAAGTGGCCTTTCTGCTCCTAGGGGTGAAGGAAGGCATCCTCTGGAAGCGAGGCCGAGACAACGGGCAGTTCCTACCCCGCAAATTCCTCTTGTCTGAGAGAGAGGGATGTCTGAAGTATTTCACGAAGCAGGATGTGAGTATGGTGGTCAACTCCCACCTCAGTGCATACTCCACCCAGGGCAGTGGGGTCACGGAGACGTTTCTATTTCCTGTGCATGTTTCTGAGGTTGCCTTGCTCACCCCAGGCCAGGGATAATAACAGAAACATGTGACTGAGGAGAGGGGTCCCCTTCCTACTGTCATGGTGATGTTTTCCCCACCTCCCCCCTTTGCACTTCCCTACACCCTTCCCTCACTGCTGATAAAAGGGCTGATCTTTCACTTTATCCCTGTCCGTTTGCCTGGCTGTGTAATCCTGCACCATCCCTGGAAACAGCCTCACCCCACTGTGAGCCAAGTTGGCAACAACCTGTTGTTTGGTTTGTTTTGAGGAGCGCTACTCTTTTGCTAGTTCATCTCCCTGAAATGAATGGGGCAAGTGCTAGTATACTGTTGCAAGGGAGGGAATGGCTTGAGGTAGGGAGGAGCAGGAGTGGGGTCTTTCCTTTTGGGGTCAGTTAGCCTTTAGACTGGCTCAGCTGTAAAGTCAGATGCACTCTTAGTGTCTCACTAGCAGTTCCATAGTAGGCACAGCTCAAATCTAAATTGGAAGGGCTGGGCCACTGTTTGGGCTTGAGCACGCCACACAGTGAAGGGAGTGTGTGCTACAACAGTTTTGTTGGGAAGGGGCAGTTATTACCTTTTAATGCCCTCTGACCCTGCCTTACCCTGCTAAGTCAGCTTAGGTCTCTTTCCCACTAGGATTGCTCATGCATGACCAATGCCATTTTGTTCTCAGGCCAAAGAACCCAAAATCAATGTTAAAATAGATGTCATCAATGCTACATTCCAGCCAGTGAAGATTGGGAACCCCAATGGCCTGCAGATCACCTATCTCAAAGACAACAAGACCCGGAATATATTTGTCTACCATGAAAGTGGAAAGGTATCTTGTTTTAGCATCAAACACCTTAAAGCAATTGAGGTGATTTGAGAAGCTGCTGGTATTGAATAGTCTGAAGCATGGGTAGGACGGGGTGTGCGTGTGAGTTGCTGTAGGTAACAGGGTGGGGGTTCTGGCTGTGTGTTTGTGTGTCTGTGTGAGAGAGTTTTGCTGCAGGGAGCAGGGCAGAAGCACTGGCTGAGTTGGTTTGTGTGGGAGGAGCTGCTGTAGAAGATGTGCAGATGTGCTGCCTGTGCATGCAGGGAATGGGGCAGCCGTGCTGGCTGTGTGTGTGTGAAGGAGATGCTGTAGGTGCTGGGGAGGGAGAGCTGGCTGTGTTTGTAGTTAACATAGGGTTGGGTGCAGCTGGGTGAATTTAGATGGCTCGCTGTTGCTCTGGCTAAGCTTTGTGTCCTGTCCTTTTCCGTTCTCAGGAGGTAGTGGACTGGTTCAATGCTATTCGCTCTGTGCAGTTCCATTATCTGAAGGTAGCATTTCCCATTGCCAGCGATAATGAGGTAAGGCAGCACTAGAGCGCAGTGCTGAGTCTCCTGCTGGTACTTGGTTATGTGATAAAAGAGCCCATTAGATACTGTTAGATTCCCCGGGTACAGAAGTGGAAAATGCAGTGTTTATATAGAGGGATGAGAAAATGTGTGTAAAAGGGCCTGCAATGGCCAGAGGACAACTGCTCTCTGCTGTTTCTGGGCACTTTGGAGACAGGAGTGACTCCTGGCTAGACAGTTCTGCAAACATGAATTTAAAAGGCAGCTGAATTTGGGGGAGTAGAAGGAAGGGTGGGCAGTGAAAGCAAATAGCAAAGAAACGTGGCTAAGTGAATGTTACTTTGCCTTTTTTTCAGATTAAAAATCGGCTGACAAGAAACTTCCTGAAGGAGGGATACATGGAGAAGACCGGTCCCAAGGTGAGCTGCTGTGGGAGAAAAAAAATCTATCAGGGACCTGCCAGAGAGCCACTGACCTTCCCTACTTCAATGTTTTTCTCCTGCTGTTTCCCCATTCCCCCCTGACTCTTTAGACACCCGTGGGAACAGTGTGTGTGCACCAAGGGAGGGGAGAATAAAAGGAAGGGGAAGGACACATGCGTAGATGAAGCCAGAGTCCCTGCTTTCTCCCAGAACAACAGATCTCTCTGCATGTGTCTGTGTGTGCGTGACCTTACAGGTATTTAGTGTCTAGATTTCTCCTGTCTCAACCCTGGGGTCCTTCACAGAAGTCCAAGAGTTGGGGACAACAGTTGGGACTGAAAAACCCGATACTGATCCCCACTCGCAGCTCAGAAAGGGTGAGGAGGAGGTTGCTGTTAAGGCAGGGGCTTGGTTCAAGTGGTTGGGATGAATTTTGGGTGTCCATTTGCACTGCTCGCGGCAGAGGGCACTGTCCCCTTACATATGTCACCTCTTCCCTTCACAGCAGAGAGAGGCTTTTAAGAAGCGCTGGTTCACGCTGGATCACCGCAGGCTCATGTACTTCAAGGACCCTTTGGTGAGGGGGAGATCTGACCTTTGGCAGCTGCAGGCAACAGTGTTGAGGGCAGGGTCAAAGTGCAACCAGAGTCTTTGCTCTGCAGTAAGGGAGGCTTGCAGGTTCCCCAGCTGCTCTGAATGGACTCTAGGTCTTCCCCTTTCCATCCCACTTAGTTCATCCCATGCTTTCTGTGTTTGTTTCACTGCCTGCGGACAATGAGAACAGGGAGGACAGCGGTGTAAAGGTGGTGATGGAGGAGAGTGACATGGGGGGGTCACATGGACAGACAGGAGCAGCAGTTCCTCTCTCAGACCTCTCGAGATCTACGCTCTTCAATTTTCCTTTCCGCTGCTGTCTTTCAGCATCTTCTGAATCCCCTGACCACCTTCAAATCTTTTTGCTGCTACATCCCTGGTCCTCACCCACTCTCCTCCTGTCCTTAGGTGCACTGCTATTATTCCCTGGTTTTTCTGGGATTCTGTAAATCCCTCTCTTTCCCTCCTGATGTGCAGGATGCGTTTGCTAAGGGTGAGGTATTTGTGGGCAGCAGAGAGAATGGCTATAGTGTCCAGAAAGGATTGCCGTCGGGGACACAGGGCAACTTCTCTTGGCTCTATGGCCTCACAATTGTCACCCCCGACCGGGAATACCTCTTCACCTGCGAGACAGAGACTGACCAGCTGGACTGGATTGCAGCCTTCACGAGTGTCATCAACCAGGCCATGACACCACAGGAATATGCAAGTAAGTGCCTGGATGCTGTTTGCTTCTCCTCCTGCCACTCCAGTTCAGGGTATTGCCCTAATGCACCACCTTTTTCCTTCACTACAGTTGAAGCCTACTTCAAGTTTAAATCCTAGGAAGCCATGCGGGAACCTCGCTATGACTTGACTCTACCTCGTCCTGTTGGGTGGGCCGTCAGGAGAGGAGAGGAGATCGACATCAGAGAAACACAGTGCTCTTGAAGCACTCTTTGAAGCACTTTCTTTCCCCATAGACGGTCCACTTTGTTCTGGGAGCCAAATTAAGCTGTTTCCTTTCAAGTGCAAGGTTTTCTAAGTAAGTCTGAATCCTCAGTGCAACCTGTCACTGTTAAATTGCTGTGATCTGACTGGATGCTGGCAGGCCTTGCCTGTCAATCGGGCCTTGAAAACTTGGCACTTGCTGTGTTGGACATGGGACCTAGCATCACCCCTGCATGAAACTGCAGACAGCCACCTACCTTCCGCAAGAAAAGAGCTGCCTGGCTGGAGCTACACCCCAGTGGGTTGCAGGGGCTGCTGGACTAGGAGAGACTGCTCCTTTACAGGAAATGGCTTCTCTGCTGGCAACAGAGATGTGAAACATCTAGATATTTGATCAGTTGGAGCTGTAGTTGAGAAAGGTCATTTAAAAGATGTAGTCTAACAGCCAAATTTCAGGCCTGTTTCCTCCTGCCATATATGGGCTTGAAAGCTTCTTCAGACCACATTTGTGTAGAGACCTTCCTCCGATTCCTATAGGGAAGATTAACAGATCCGCTCAAAACCAAGGTGTGTGTATACATGTGTGTATGTGGATAATATGTGTGTATGTGTGCACAACAAAAAGTGGTGGGAGGTGGAATACTGCCCTAGGGAAGGTACTGTGAGGGATATTCATGCCATTGAAGTTCAGCTGTCAAATTCGAGTCTCTAGTCAAACCAATGGAGAGAGGTTGGGTCCTGCAGAGAGCGGCTTATGGCATGTCTGATACAGAGTTCAGACTCTCTGTTGTCTTTACTAGAGCCTAGGGGTTGATGTCTGAAGATGGTAATACATGGATCTCTGCTCCCTCATTCTCTGTATGTCAAAGGCCTGGCACTTTCATTCTGCCCTATACATTACATATGTATATATTGTATATCACGTATACATAACATTTTATGCAGTAGTATAACAGGGAAGTCTGTATGTTCATGTCCTTCTAGTAACAGTTAGCCCTAACCACTAAATCAACCCATGATTCATAGCTCTTCAAGCTCTCCTGGGAGAGCTGCATTTCACATGCTGGAAGGACCAGCTGAGGTCTGCTAATGACTGTAGTATCTGATGTGTCTGCAGTTTTACGTGGGCAGCGTGAGAGTAGGCATCTCATGTGTTAAGGGGAGCAAACTGGAATTAATGAGGCAACCAGTATTTTAATTAGCTCCTGAAGAAATGAATAAAAAAATTCCACTGTAATTTATTTTAACTTCCTAAATGAGCTGAGCTGCTAACTGCTAAGGCATGAGGTCATTTCTTGGAAAAAAGCACAGATATTTGGAGCAAGGAGCCATATATATTCATTGTATTTCCCGGGGCACGTGGACTGTGAATCTTCCCATCAGAGCCAAATGGGCAAAGTCATGGTCCCCCTCTGCTTCTCTGGGGACCCCTCTCTGTGCTGAGACCACCACAACCAGTTGGGAGCATCAACTTCCTGGATGAGAAGCAGCATCGCTCATCCTGCTGCCATGGCACAATGGAGCATTCCACCCAAAAGTATATTTTCACTGCAGTTTGCTGATCTCTCCCAGTTAGGAGCATGACTGTCCTAAAAGCCAAAAACCATTGCAAAGCTTGTGTTCCAAAACGAAGTGCCTTTTGATTCTGATAACGTGAAAATGGGGCAGTCCATTAAAAAAAGGCTCAAGTCCCAGCTAAACAACCTGCACATTCAGTTCTCTGGGAAGAGGAGTAGAGAGAATGATCCAGACATGCCAAGAGCTGACAGAGATAACCCAGAGGGAGGCCTCTTAAGTTGCCTCCATCAATGCCCTATGTGGTATATGCCCACGCCTGTGGCACGGTCATGCTGAAGCTGTTGCTGTGGCATGCAGCACATCATTGCTTGGGAAGGTGCTTGGATCCTACTGCAGTGAGGGCAGTACTGATGGGATGCTTCCTTCTACTGTTTGCTGCTGAGTTATCGCTGCTGAAGATGAGTGGAGGCATTTGACTCGGCCACAGCGAACCTAATATACGCTGACAATGCAAGAGTGTGGCTGGAGTGGCCTGAAAATCCCTGTGAACTAACAGCAGAGCAGCTCATCTGTCTCTTCTCTGCAAATTCTGTCCCACCATGCCTGTTCCCTGAGGTGAATGAGGCTCGGATGTGGGCAAAGAAAGAGCAGGATAGCGTTGGGTGCAGAAGTCTGTGGGCATAGGTGTCATGCAGTGATGCCCCGCTAGAAGGCAGTGGTGCCTACCTAACAGGCTTACACCCCCTGCTCTGAGGTGAGGCAGCAGGTCCTGGGGGTTGGAGGGAAGGAGGGGGAAAGCTTAGAGAAGGAGGATGGTCTTTGGGGAGAGGGAGGAAAGAATGGGTCTAAAAAATCGAGCCCTTTGAGTCTCTAGGAACTTGCTGCTGACTGGGGGACAAGGGTGGAACAGGGCCAGGTCATAGAAAATGAGAGATGTCCTACCATCTGGTGGGCTTGCTTGCAAACTGGGGGCTACATCCATTGTCTACACCCCAAGGGATCCTGATGTCCTTGGAAGGGAGTCGGGGACAGGCCCTCTCAGCCCGGCTTGGCTAGGGGCCAAGGAGAGCAGTGTGGCAGCTTCCTGCCTATTGCACTTTCAGGGCTGGCCCTTGTTTCCCTTCTAAAGCCACAGTGCGATGCTTTTCCCCCCTGCCACATTAGGGAGTCTTGGCTTTCAGCTATATCCTCTTTCAAATGAGGAAAACTGTGCAAGAGGAAATGAGAAAATGAAAGGGAAAAAAGAACAAGAAGGAAGAGGGAGCTGGAGGAAGGCACTGGGAAAGAAGGAGCATGTCTGCAAGGAAGAGGAGGAAGCCAGCACGGCTCCTCAGCTAGTGGCTAAGAGCCCAGTATAGACTGGGACTGCGTTCACACCGGTGTGTGAAGCTGTGAGTCAGACACATTCCTTCGTGCAGTGGGCAAGGCGACTCTCCAGGGGCTGGTTCAGGGGGACAGAGCCCACCTCTACAGAGTTTCTCTGAGCTGAGAGGACACAGACCTGGGAGAAGGAGAGATTCACTTGTCCACTGAGTCTGCTGGTTTCTGTGGGCCCAGTGAACGCTGGAGAAGCAACACATGAGGAGCTGATGAAGACCAGAGGGATTTCCTCCTGGCTGGCAGAGGTTATTTTGCACCTATCGGATTTGAAGGGGAGGGAGGTGTCCCCTTCTCAGCCCTTTGGTGGTTAAGGAAAACTACCGGACGGAGCTTGTGATGCACAAGATCAGCAAAATGGACTGGGTGGCAGGAGGTGAGGAATAGACTTCTCTGGAGTACCCTATGTCTGCTGAACTCTCGCCATTCTTCCCTCTCGTGTTAAGGCTAGATGTGTCCCATACAGTGAGGAGGGAAGGCAGAGGGAAGGAACAGGTCTCTGACAGCCTGACTTGCTCTTCCTTGCCCTACCCGGAGATGTCTTGTGACCCTTCCCCCATCAGCGCAAGGCCTGGAGAGGATCCCGAGGGGGGCAGCTTCTTGGAGGAAAGCAGTGGCGGGGGTGACGGCAGTAGTGTCCTGGGAGGGGACAGCCCGGTCACGGGGCCGCTGGGTGCAGTGCTGCTGGTCATGTGCCTCACTGGGATGGTGGGGAACATCTACACGGTGATGGTGGCCTCTGGCAGGGTGGCGGGCCGCTCAGCGGGCTCCTTGGGGGTCTATGTGATCAACCTCGCCCTGGCTGACCTCCTGTACCTCTCCACCATCCCCTTTGTGGTCTGCACGTACTTTGCCCATGACTGGTTCTTCGGGGACGTGGGCTGCAGGCTTTTGCTCAGCCTGGACCTCCTCACCATGCATGCCAGCATCTTCCTCCTGACTGCCATGAGCCTGGAGAGGTACTGGGCGGTGGCCAGGCCGCTGCGGGCCAGGCGAGCTGGCAATGCTTACCGCAAGCTGGCCAGTGCCGTCCTCTGGCTCCTCTCGCTCCTGCTTACAGCCCCCATGATGGCGATGACCCAGCTGCGGGAGGCGGGTGGCCCCGACAAGCGCATCTGCGTCCCCACCTGGACGCCAGTGGCCTTCCGGCTGTACCTGACGGTGCTCTTCGCCACCAGCGTCCTGGCGCCTGGCATTGTGCTGGGCGTCGTCTATGCCCGCCTGGCTCGGGTGTACCAGTCCTCTGCCTGGGGCCCAGGGCTGCCAGCAGCTGGCCGGGCCCCCGCCCGGCGGCTCTTCTCCAGGATCTCCACCATCGTGGTGGCCTACTGGGCCTGCTTCCTCCCTTTCTGGGCCTGGCAGCTGGCCGGGCTGTACCAAGGTGAGGGGCTGGGCATTGGCCCCGCCACCCAGGCCTACCTCAACTTTGGCATCACCTGCCTGGCCTACGGCAACAGCTGTGTCAACCCCTTCCTCTACACCCTGCTCGCTGGCAGCTACCGCCGGCGCCCGGGCTGCAGCGGGATGGGGACGGCACGGCCCCCAGCACCCTCCCGGGAGGCTGCAGCGGGCCCAGTGGGAGCCCACAGCATCCCCCTGGCTTTCAGGGAGTCATCGGGGTCTGTGGGGGAAAGTGAGGGGTGAGCAGCACCCCAGGTTGGGAACATGTCCCAGCCTTTGGCTGGGGTCGAGTCAAGAAATAAAAGTGCATCACCTTCCATGCTGGCATGCGGTGTCTTCCATCATCATTGTTGGAGTGCCTTTCCCTTCATTCCTTCCCCTTTGCAAGGCTGCTCACCCTCCTCAGCTGGGCAGAGGATGCTTGTCTCGGGGATCCTGACTCCATCCTCAGGTCCTTCAGCCTTCGCATGCCAGCCTCCACCTCGCGCAAGGCTGGGAGTGGGTGGAAGGGAGCAGTCAACCTCGATATGTCTAAATTATACTGCCGAGGAGCCCTTGCCACCCCTCACCTCCTCGCTAGCAACAGGCCAAGCCATAACAAAGTCAGGACAACAGTGAGTCACATATTTCACAGGACCAGTGAGTCACTTCAGGAAGCAGCCATGCTAGCCGGAGACCTGAATAAGGTTCATCCTCTTGTGGTAAAGTTCACACTCAGCTTTCTTCCCTCATCCTCCACAAAAAAAAATCTTTGAAGAGTCTTTCTAAAAAAAGACTCCCAAGTGCAGTTAAGAGACATTGTGAGATTGCCCTGAAGTATAGCTTGGAGAGGTCAGCACATCTGCTCAGCTTTCAAGATCAGCCCAGCAGAGGAAACCGCAAGGAGAGAGCTCCACTACATGTCCGTCATCACAGCTCATGGAGTGGGCCCTCACCAGCACCATGTCCCTGCTGTGGCTGAAGAAATCCCCAACTCTCCAGCCTACCAAATTTACCCCAGTCTGCCAGACTGTGTCAACACCACTGCATAAACTGGGCCAGCTCTCTCGCCTTGAAGCCATCTGCCTAGCATGGCTCACTTCCATACAGCTAAACTCTCTTCTCATCCCCAGAAAGGATGGCCTCATCCATATCACAGCATGGGAAGAATCCCCAAGCCATGCTGTCCCCCAGCCATGCCTATGCACAGGGTGGCAATGTTAGATGTCGTGTTTACTGTTATAGATATAGCCGTAAAGAGCAGGATGTGATCATCCAGAGCAGACTGGCTTTGAGCAACACAGGGCTTCAAGAGAGCCTCAGAGCCTCAAGTTGCTTGTACACCCTAAGTGTTCCTGCCTCCCAGCTCAAAACCCCATCTTGAGCCCTCATCTCCAACTCATCTCTCTTCCTCCTCAGGCCCCCAATTCCTAGCAGCCAAGCCTCTCTCTTCATGGGCACCTGAGACACAGGACCTGGAAGAGCCTCATGAATTACGGAGCAAGAACAGGAGGTGTTGCTGCCATAGGAGCAAGTTCCTGTGCTCCAGCTGCTCTGCAGCTGCTTAATGGGAGGAATCAGCCTGGCCAGCCTGCAAGGAGTCCTTGTAGGACATCAATTTGTTTGTGTTTCGTGTTGCTCATGGCCAAGTCTAGAAGTGAGGACTCAAAGACTGGGTTCTTCCATCCCAGGCCCACCTGGTAACTGCTGTGCATTGTGGAAAGGGCAGGTCCCACCTTTCCTATGCCCACAGGCACAGCCTACCCAACAGCAGTAGTCATTGCTGCCAAAGTAGCATTAGACTGGCAGAGCCCCCAAGGCAGCTGCTGGCTGACACCTTGGGTAACAACCCACAGCCTAGTGAGAGCTATGCTGTAACATCAAACATGCCTCATCATCTTCAGTCTCCTCAGAGTCCAGCCTCAGATTAGACTGAGAAGTGCTCAGGCTTATTTGGGCTAATATGAGTGAAGGGGTAACAAAAGCATAGTGGACACATCCTTAGCATATCACAACCCAGCTGGCCATTGTACCTCTCCCAGCTTTGAGTGGACCAGGGAAGGCACATTGGGCAGAATAAAACCAGACCCCTCCAGGTTACTGCCCTTATATGCTACATGAGCTACAGCCCAACAGTATTCATGCTTCTACAGTTACTGGAAGAAAGGATTTGGATGAGGAGGCCACTGGATGCTCCACCACATCCAGCAAGGCATCCTTTTCTACTGCTGTCCCCATGCAGCAGCAAAATGTCCTAAGAAAACATAGGAAAGCTGTGTCAAGAGTGGGACCAGCCTCTACAGAGGGGTGCAGGCCAAAGCTAGCACAACTGAAGACTTTCCCCTCACTCCATGCCCCACTAGGTTTAACTAGCACAGCAACTCAAGTCTGAGGCCAGCCAGGGATGCTTAGTTTAGGGAGAGACAGATTCCATCAACCCACTTTGCTCAGGCAGGGTAAGGAGTCAGTCTAGACCTCAAGAGTGGCTAACTTTGTCTAAGGCACCCTTCCACTCTGCCCTCTAGTCACATCTAGCCCCAATGTTTCCTCCTGAGACTCTCCTTGGGCTTTTCACCTTCTGCCTTCCCAGGCTTTTGCCCCTCACCCTCCTCTCCATCCATGACTAAGGGCCAAGGCTGGCACAATGCCACCCACATATGGTACTCCAGCAAAGTTGGCTACCCTCCTCCCCCCACCCCCCCCCAGCAAGGTGACCAACCCATGTGGACTTGCAGTATGAAAGAGATTAGATTTTGAGACCAGGTAGACCAAAAAAATCTTATTTATTGATTGCTTTTTCTGTATCTTTGATAGAGGTGTCAGGAAGTTATTCCCAGCTGATGGTCTGGAGTGTGAAGTCCCCTTGTGTATCAAAGTAGTCAAAGACAGAGAGACCAAGCCGGTTAGGGAACGTGAACTGGTGGCCTGGCAGGTGGACTGTCAGATCATTTTGGTTGATAATGAAAGTGACCTGCAAGACAAATGGAAGAGTCAAAGAAAGTTTCTACCAAGATACCCTCAAGCCTTTCCCCTCCACTGCATTGCTGTGCCACCCTCCACTTTGCAGGGTGAACACACTCAGCAGCATAACTTGCTCTTCAACAGCAGGAGTGTTATTATGGTCTCCCAAGAGATGCCTATTCCCTGCTCAGTTCAATAGTAACATCCCTTTGAGCTAGCTGGATCTTGCGCATTTGATCCCCATCCTCCATCACTACTCCGAGCCCTGGATGGTGGCACTGGCCAAGCAGGAGAAGCCAGCCACCTCCTGTACAGACAGTCCTGAGACAGCCTCTGCAGTTGGGTGCCCTGTACCAAACACCCTCCCCTTCACCAGAGCAGGTACAGAGGGTGCATCCCAGGCCTCACCTCTACTGTGCCCCCCTTCTGGAAAGGGAAGACAGTCTCCCTCTGCTCTGCACCCCACTCTTCCGCCTTCTTTGAGTTGCACACAATAGTGTTCACATCACCATGAGCCTCAAAACGGGGGTTGAAGTGAAGCCCAACGTGGGAAGCATCCTTCCCCAGATTCATCACAAAGCTGCAGAGAAAGACATCAATACTGTTTTAATCAATACTATGGTAGCATGTTGCTCATTATCATGAGCATCTCTGGGTCTGTTGCTTCAAGCCCAGCTGAGGGTAACCAAAAAGAAACCCTTTGGTAAACTGCACAGCTTCCCTAAAAAGATGGTGCTGTGTCAGTAAGTCCTCTGCTGGGGTGATAGGCCCCACAGTGCCATCCCTGGGAGAGACACCACTTAGTTTCCACAAAACTTTTAACAAGAGAAAGGTTCAGCACTTAGCCCTGAGCAGGGAGTTATCCCACACCCAAACCAGGTCCCAAGGAGTCAGTTGCTTTTCACAGATTTCCTTTCAGCCCCAAACAGTTAGCTGGTGCTGCACCCTGCCTGACAGCCACTGCCACCTCCCCACCCTGCAGGCAGCTGAAATAATTACCATGTCATTAACTATCCCAAAGCATCTGCAACAGCAGTGGGAAGAAGCAGCTTCCTAGCCCAGTGTCCACCTTGCCTCCAGGCCTCTTACCAAGATGAGAAGAGAGGAGGCATATTATTTGGCAAGAGAAAGCCCAGGAGGCTTCACTCTGATGCTATCAAACTTCAAAGGCACTGGGAAGAGCTGGGACATGTTTCCTGGAACACCGCTAGTGCTGGTACAGCAGCTACAGGCTCCACCTTACCCACCAAGAGGCCCCACCAGCCACATACCTGCACAAGGGCTGGGGGCTGCTGCAGAGGCTTCCCTGGGGGCCCCAGCCACCCTGATCCCTGCAGACTTAGGAGCATATTTCTACTTACTCCCACCTGCCCACTCACCACCTTCCCCCTCTAGCACCTAACAGGCATCTCCACTGAGTGAAAGCAAACTTCAACAGCCTGAGACCCTCTGCTGCAACATGCAGCCTTTCCATTTGCACCATTAGCTAGAGCTGCAGCTCAGAGCATCTAAGACCTCCCAGCTGCTTAGGCTATAATCTCCTCCTGCCCAGTGAAGCAAGGCACTGTAATGGTGTCCCTGCTCCTGAGCCATCTTCATGCAGGGAAGAGGATGTGGCTGTGGGGATGGTCTCAACCCAAATCTCAGTACAGACACAGCTTCCATTTCCTTTAGCCTGCACTAGAGAGGATGTGGTCACTACCACTGCATGCAGCTGGAGCTTCACATCTGCTTTGGCTTAGCCCCTTGGCAGTAGCATGTGTCTGCAATGTGCATTAGGCAATGACTCACTGGGATGTGCTGCTAGTGTTAACCCCTTCCAAAGCTGCTCTTCTTCCACGCAAGGGAGGGATTCCTTCTGTCCCCCACTAGCAGAAGACAGCTCAGTATAGTGCCTTGGCAGTAAAGTACAACTTACCTCTTGGCACTTGGTGCAATTTTCCCCTTGACAGTGAGGCGCTGGCCAGGCTTGAGACCCAAGTTGGTGCATACTGGTCCCTGGGGAATGTGGACACAGAGATGTTAGCTCAGTACCTGCTGACTCACCTGCTCTGACTTGGCAGCTCTCCCTGCTGCCTTGCAAGACAGTGCATTGCTTTGGACTGCTGGAGAGACAGGGAAGCTCCCTTCCCCTAGGGCATTGCACCAGGGACATCCCAGAGAAGTTACTCCAGTCACATGGGACATGTGCCCAATTTCCCAACCTTTCTCCTGCTGCTCTCATCAACATATCTGTATTTCACAGCAGTGAAGCATAAGTACCTGCAAGCTCCCATCACACCCACCCTGTCCCAAACACACCTACGTGCCTTGTGGGTCTCGCATCATCCCACACAAGCTTGGCTGTGCAGGGATGGAGCCTCCACCCCCTTCCCCTGGCTTGGATTTGAACTTCAAGCCTTGCCTAGGTCCAGGGGCTCAGACACTTTGCTCCCCAGCGCTTGGTGGGGGTTTTTTTTTGTATGTTCAGCATTTGCAAGAACATTCTCCTGCTCCCTTCACATACCTTTCCCCACCTTCTCTCTAGCAGAACTAAAATACCCGGTAAACCAATATGTACTCCTTTTCTATCATACCAGATGCAAGGCCCCAAAAATACTAAGAATCTTTCCTCCATCCCACTTTAATAAATAAGCCTGCACTTGGGACACTCTCTAATTAATCACCCCCAGTCTAATGAAAGATAAATTAATCAAAGAAGTGCAATCACTCTTCTGACACAAGCATCTCCTCAGCTGTCCTTGACACTCACAGAAGGACACTTCTGTATAGCACATTTCCTTACACAAAAGGGAGATATAACGATTCAGTGACTCATGAAAACTTCAGCCAGGAAGCAAGCAGCAAGGCTGCCCAGAAGAAGAGATGCTCAGAGAGCAATAAACATTACTGCAGCTGGTTCCCCAGAGCAGAGCTGCTGTAAAACAAGTTAACCCAGCTCAGGAGCCAACCCTGCAAGGACCCCCCACATATCTCCCCAAAGGGATTCTGCAGGGGGGAAAAAAACCCTGAAAAAACCACTCCTGCCAGAAAAAGAAATAGCAGCCACCTCTCTGTAATGGATGCAGCAGGGATCCTTTCTCCCCAGCAGCAGGCACCCAGCTCTAGCAGACCCTCCGACACAGGAGCTGATGAGCAGATGGAGGAGGCTAGTGCAAGCACCCTCACGCCAAGCCAACACATTCCCCACAGTCCCACCCCATGAAACACCACCTCCAGCAAAGCTGCCCCATCCCTTTCTCTACTCACGCAAGACATGATGGTTGCTTGGTAGGCTAATGCTGCTCTCCACCAAGGTGCAAGAGTCTCAGGCAAGTAGCTATAGGGGCCCCACCCTTGCCTTTAAATAGATGGAGAGCTGAGTTGTCCCAGCCCTTCTCCACCCCACCTGCCAATCAGAACGAGGAAAGGGTGGGAGGGGTTGGTTTTGGGGGGAGGGAGGGCCGTCAGGCAGAGGTGCCTCCTCCCACCCTCACCCAGGCTGCTCTCCAGGATGCTAAGCCCAACCCTTCCAAGCAGGCTGCTGGCCGCTCCAGGAGGAGATCCAGCTGCGTGTGGCCATGTAGCAAATGGAAAATAGTTTTACAATGAGTGTTTTACTATCCAAGGCTTTTATCCCACATGGAAAATGGTCAGATGGTTTGAGACTTGGTGGGAAGGGTCTGGGAGGAGGGCTGGGCTCTTCAGCTCTGGCTAAATCAGGAGCAGAAGAAATATCACTGAGTGCACACAGTACCCCAGAAACTCTTTGTGGTCCAGGTGAAACCCCAGGAGCAGAGGACTGAAGCTGGATCCAGGGTCACCCAGCTGCACTATCAAGCCTTGCTGACCCCAAAAGCTGCCCAGCTGCTGACCCAGCCCTTACCACCTGCTCTTGTAGGTACAGGAACCAAAGGAGGGAAAATAGTCCTTATTCTGCAGAACCCCTAGACATTCTCAAAAGCATGCAGTTCACCTTGGCTGTAGGGCACAGCCAGCCAGGAGGAAGCCGTCTTGGGGGGGTGGGGAGGCATTATCCAGGAAAGCTCAGTGCCTGGCTCTTGCACCTACCCTAGGCATGCCTTGGGGGCTGAGGAACAAGGGGATGGGGGCAAAACGCTCTATCACAATAAGCCATAGGATCTATATGTCTTTTATCTGCCTCCATGTTCTTTTTGTGACAAGTATGATTCACTCCGGGGGAAAGGATTCCTTTGGAAAAAGTTACCCAATTACTACATGGCTCAACTGTAATTACACTGAAAGAGGAGGGAAAAAATTCAGGCAGTGGGCCAAGCCTGTGGCTTAAAGCTCTCCTTGTCTTGCATATTTGTCTCTAAATCACAAGACGCTTTGTGATTTCCTTAAGAGGCCCAGAACTGAAACTCACTGAAACGCTTTCTTCTTCCCTTTCTTCTATGAGGCCCATCAGTTCCCTGCCTCCTGAGGACGTGATAGTCCCCGTACCTCTTACCCCTGTAAAGCACAACCCCAGAGGCTGTCAGTCCTGGATGTTTCCCGTTGGTGCCATCAATGCAAGGAGAGGTAGCAGGGAGACCCTCCTGCCTGCTGGAGCTGGGAACGGCCTGGAAAGTCTCCAGACTTTGGCCAGGTCACTGACCACCCCCGTGACACATGGGGACTGGAGTAAAGGCCAAAGTGGGCTTCTCTGCTCTGACATGCCCGCTCCCTCTTTCCCCCTCTGGAAACCTGCCTCAGGGTGCAGCCCTTGAGCCTGATCCCTTCCATGTGGTATGGGAAGAGGAGGAGTCCTCTATACCAGCAGGAGAAAAAGTAACTGGAGCCAGCTTCCCTCTGTTCGGGATGTGTGTATAAATAAATCCCTTTCAATTGCAAGATTTTGTGAGACCAAACCCCTGCAAAGGACCCCAGACATCTCTCCAAGGAGATGAGCTGCTGCTGGAGCCGTGGTCTAGCAGGTTGCAGGGGTCAGACTAGGAGGGACTGTTCCCTTGCAAGAAATGGTGGATGGGGAAAGGAAACCTGTAGATATTTGCTCACTTAGAGATGGAGATGGAGGAGGCCATTTAAAAGGTCAGGGGTAGGTTCTGTGTTTCCTGCAGCGTTCCTGGCAGCTGGGCACTGTAACCCAGCCTTAGCAGCCATCAGCTCCTTGAGTCACACTTGTGCAGGGACCTTCCTCCAAATGCTGCTGAGAAGATTAGGGACCAACTCATGGATAACAGGTGATAACAAGGGAGGGGATACCATCCCAGAGGAGACACTGGAAGGGCTATTCACATTGAGGAAATTCAGCCTTCAGACTTGAGTCTACCTCAGGCAGCCCATGTTTGTCTGTTGGAAGCCCAGGTGTCTCCACTGGCTTTCAAGGAGCCTTGAACTAAATGGCATTAGCATGACAGGCTAATACCGTAGGCAAGGGGCCCATGGGGTGTCCCATTGCCTGCAGACCACGGGCTACCCCCATCAGTACAATGCCATGTCTCCCTTCCTACCTCTGGATTGGAGCCACCATGATGAGGTGACAAAATCTAAAGCTCCAGGATTAGCGTCCTCACAAGGTATGGCTGAATTCAGGGGAGGGAAGGTCCCTGCTCACCATGATGGTACACCAGAGAGGGATGGTATCTGCAGCCGCACTGACACCTGCTCCACCACACTGAAGATGCAGAGGTGCTTGCCCGTTATTTTCAGGAGCAATGTGGTGTAGGAAGAGCCACTGTGGGTTGAGAAGGGCAGAGCCAGGCTGCTTAGAGCTGGCAATCCTCACCTCCCGTCACCTCATTCCTTATCAGTGTGTGGCGGGTCAGTGAGCTAGGGGATGTGCCAGCAGGTTATCAGCTCATCTGATCTGAAAAGGATGGAGATGAGGAAGATGAGGACAGATCAGAGGAGACCTTGGTGGCATGGGCTTATCCCGCTGTGTGGGAACTCAGCAGTGGGATAGGGCACTTTTCTTCCACCCTTCCAGCCAGGTGCTTCCTCACCAGGAGAGCTCTCCTGCAACACATTGCAAATCCTTACTTTGTATTGCAGGGAGAGACACTGATCTGCATCGTACCTTGGGAAGCAAAAGATCTTCTTTGTCCAAGCCAAAGGGAGTGAGTGGACCTGATGCTGTTGCTGCAAACAGTGTCCTTGGCCATGCCAAACTCTTGGCCAGAGGGAGCCGCAAGTGTGGAGAAGGGAGTAACATCTGTGGGATATTACTTCAGCAGTGCCTCATCTCTGGTTATGAGGGTGAGGCAGGTGGTGTTTGCATCTGCACCTGCATTTTCCGAACCAGGATCCTGTGTCCTGGACAGGATGGGGCCAGCAGAGCCAGCTGCCATGGCAGGGGCAGAAAACTTCACAGCCAGCACATGTGTGCAAGGCCAGAAATCATAGCAAAGACCCCACCAAGCACGTCCTATGCTAGGGGTTAGGCATCCTGCTCAGATCCTGATCCTGGGCACCTCCCCTGTGGCCTGTGCTTCAGAGACAGCCTGGCTCCTGGTAGCGACACGCTGTCCTCTCACTAGCCTTTCCTTGCACAACATCCCTGTCTGCTCAATCCTCCTTGGAAAGTGCAAATTGCCCTTGTATGGTGAGCAATCCCAGACAGTCCTCAAAGAACTGCTGCTGCCTTTGAGGCCTGAGCTTATCCCCTGATGCTGCCTGTGACCCATCATTCCTGTAGAAGGGACCAGACACCTGCATCTGTTGCTAGGGCTGCCCATGATTTTCGTTGTAGCTCTTCTCCCAGGGCATCAGTGTTCTTCCTGCACTCACCTTGACACCCAAAGAGCCTGTGCTGATCTCTCCATGCTGAGATGGCATGGTTTCTTGAGCTCCCAGCTTTTCTCGTGGACATTCCCACCTCTGCCAACCTCCAAGCTGTAATTCAGCTTAGGTTGAAGAGGATAACATGATTGCTAAGGGTGAGTTTCATCACTGTGAGTAGCTTTGATACAGAGCCTGCCTTCTGGACTAGCTGATAGGCACTGGTATGCCTCAGCATACCCGGACTGGTCTTGCATGCTGAAGGCTGAAGTCCAGCTACTGCACACTGTGGGGTTGAGTTGAACTGCTGGGCTGAGCTATTGGGTGGCTCTAACCAAGGTGGTTTGGCAGCCGCCAGAGAAATAGCCCAGTCAGGCAAGTGTCTGAAGCAAATGAGGGGAGATTTTCCCCAAATCTGCTTGTGAGGGATGCAGTGATAGACAGGGCATTGCAAGTCACGACCTTGGAGGATTGGGAAAGGGCCTGGCTGAAAAGCCCGTGGACTACGTGACCAAAGTCCACCTGTATACATTGCTCTCCAGCTGGCAAAAGCCTGTTTTGGCTGCAATTACTCCTTCAATGATTTGCAACATCTTTCCACTGGGAGAGTGCTTTTGTACCTGTTCAGCCACTTTGTGTTATGTGGGTTGTGGTATTTTAAATTCAGGATTAGGTGCGCTAAACTCAGATTTATTATCTCGCGGACACAGAGCCTCACATCAGGAATGAGCCACAGCAGGATCTCCCAAGCTTTGCCTGCTGAAACATTTCCAACCACATCCAATTTCCTGGATTAGAAGCCGTCTATGAGGCTCCGACTCCTGCTGACTCCAGAATCTCTGCTTTCATTAAATCGGTATGGAAATATGTTCCCCAGTGGTGAAGATAATCCTGCAAATGTTATCAAAGGGTACCTGGACAACGTGATTTATCTGGGCAAGCCTGAAATTACAGCTTGGGGAAGCAGGAATGACTCCTGCTCATGCTAATGACACTGGGATGCGTTAGACACACCTCAAAGTGCACCCCAGGAGCTCCCCAAATCCATGCTCCCCACCTCCTCCCTTGTACCTCCGGCTGCTCACGTTGGGCTCCATCTCGCCTCTGGGGTGTAAACCCTCTCCAGGCACAGTGGGGAAGGGAGTGCTCCTGGTCTGCCAGGCAGGGTGGTATCCCTGCAGATGTGGGACGGGCACAGCGCCCTGGCTGGGAGGGCAGGGAGGGAGCCGGGTGCTGGGTTGCAGCCACCGGCAGCAAGGATCAGCCTGTGTCAGCTCACAGAGATGGTTGGCCCAAGTCGTTCAAGTGCCCTTCTTGCATGCGAGAATGACAAGCCACCCCACTGATCTGGGTTAGCTCCTCCGCCCAGGTCATAGGCAGGAGGACTCCTCGCCTGATGGGTGCTAGAAATACTGACAGCACAGCAAAAAAGTGCCAAGCCTTCGATTAATTTGGATGTGAAGGATCCTGACTGTGAGGCTGGAGCAGTGGAGTTAGCAGATCTTTAATCCCAGCCAGGTGGTGACTGGTTGGGAAGGCTTCAGGCCATTTGCATTTCAGTTTAAGGGCACTTGGCCCAGGGCGGCGCAGCAAAGGCAAATCAAGGAGGGGCAGCCTGATGCTTTAGGAAAGCACATTCTTGGTTTTGACACAGAGAGTTTGCTCGCAATGACGCAGCCTGGACTGGGTGGTTGCTACACATAGAGGATTTCCAAGAGCTGCAAATGCAGGTTAAGAAAAGCCTTGCAGCAAGTCAGGCAATCACTGCTGAGCCAGAGGACAGCAGACCTGGGAGAGCTGGAAGGTGAATGGAGAAAGGCTTAAGTTCTCCTGTAGGCCAAGTATAATTAGGGATCTCGTACAACTCTGCCACACAGTTCGAAACTGATAATACTTTTCTCATTTAAAGAAAATGGGAAATCAACTTCTGACCGGTGGCATGAATTTCCAATTTTCTTTAAATAAATCAAGTTGAAGAAATAGAAAGAAAGGAAAAGGTAGAAGTGAAAATGAGTTGGGGTGCAGCATGCGTTGTTCAGGCTGCGCAGGCACTGCAGGCAAGGCTTCAAACCTAACCTTTAAGAAATGACATGTTTCGAAAGCAGAGCTACAAGCTCAGCAAATGCTGACTATAGAGGGGAAAACATTGCCACCGCTTGTCTGGACATTGGTTAATGACTTCCAGAGGGCCTGCAACATAAGCCCAGTGCTACCACTGCAGGAGACAAAGGGAATATTGTGCTAAAATATGACGCTAAGGAATATTCCTGGGCTGCTGGTTAGTGCTGGGAGTTCAAGGGCAAGGAAATGCAGCTCCATGCGGGAGGGTCAGATGTTTTGGCACTGATGTGCTGGAGCAGGAGAGCTGCAGGCTGTCGTCTGATTGTGGCCACTGGCTCTGCGCTGCTGTAATACCCAAATTGGTGTCCTTGCAGTGCCTTAGAAACCTGCCATTTATTGAGCCTATTTCAAGCCTAGAAACGACCTGCTGAAGCATATTCCCTGTTTTGGGTTGTTGTCTGTTAAAGTGACTTTTGAGAGACGCTGGGCAGAGGTTTGTTTGCTGTACTTAATATGCAAACTGTAAGTGGATGCTGTGTTTGAACATGTTACAGCAACCCAGGTGCTGGTTTCAGCTCTTCCAAGAAACAGTGCTCAGGAGAAGTATGTTCGTGGAATACAGGCACGTTCTCCTGCAACACCCTTGAGAGTGAAACTGCCACATGCCATTTTTTGGAGAGTGATGTGTCTAAAACCAGTCTGGAATGATAATCCTGAAGAAAAGGGTTGCCTTGAATATGTTTTGCTGGCAGGAATGACAAAGAAGCCTGAAAACACCCTTTTTTTTGTACATGCAAAGTGGTACCTAGGGTATGGGATGTGATATTAGTCTCCACACACGGCAGAAACAGCATCAGAGCTGCTCGGGAGGTGAGGCCAGCAGGGAGCCTGGAGCACATCAGGTTTTTCTCACTGAGATGTACCCTGCATGGGCCATTGCATCTGCTTTGGCAAAAGCGTTCATCTGCAGCCAGCCCACGAGCCAGCGTTAGGGGCACATCTCGTGCTTGGAGAGCCTCCAAAGCACATGGGACCACAAGGCATCAGCAGAGCTGAGCTGAAGCCAAGGCAGGCAAAAGGCCAGCTTGGCCTTTCTGAGGGGCAATGGGGCCCCACCAGACAGCAGGAGCTGGAGAAAAGAGCATTGCCTTGGGCGGACAGGCTCCTGCCCTCCCTTGGGGTCCTGCAGGTGGTACAGCTCATCATTCCCCAATGGGGACACATCTTCCTGGCCCCAAAGCCAGCACAGCCTAGGACTCCCCTCCACTTCTTGACTGGGGACCCCCCAAAACTCCCTCAGGGGTTTCAGCTGCATGTGCCATCCCTCACTTGGTGCCCCAAACAGTTAGGTAGTACTGAGCCCTGCTAGGCAGCTGCTGCCTGCCATCCTACAGCCAGCTGGAACAATTACCCTCTCGCTAGTAAGCTGTCTCTTATCCACTGGGATCGGCTGCTGAAATGGGAGGATGTTTTGGCAGGGCTTGGCACCCTCCCTTCCCCGAGGCTTGTACTATTTGGGGAGAGAAAGCGCAGGGCGCTACTCTCCGATGCTATCGCAGTTTGGGGGCAGTGGAAAGTGCTGGGATGCGTCATCCCCTGCAACGCTGCTGGTTCTCATCCCCTTGCAAGGGGGCCCAGGCACCCTCCAGGGCTGGTGAGTACCTGCACATCACTGCTGTGGCGAGGCTGTGTCACTCTTTTGGGAGTTTTTGCAAGTGGATCTCTCCAAGGAAGCCCTTTGCAGATCCATCTCTATCCCTGCCAGCAAGCACGCCCATCTATCATCATGTTCCACACAAGAGCTAGCTCTTCCTCACCTCTGGCTTCTCTGGCTTGCTCTGCTCCCTGGGCAGAGAGCAGGCACTGAAGCACCCCACCGATGCCAAAGCTGGGCTTTGCCTGCCTGCAGCGATCAGGAAAAGGTGGCCTCAGGCGTTCAATGCAGTCCAGGTGTCAACTGTCCACACCTTATGGCAAAAGATAGGGTCCACACTTGGGATCTCCTTGGTTCCTTCCTCCAGATGCAGAGCTGGGGCAGGTTCACAACAGCAGCTGGTGGAGTGGTAATACAGGCCGTTTCGTCAGGAGCACAAGCTCACTCCCCACTGGCAGCACAGACGTACCCTCTCTCTCTTCCACCTTGTGTTCCACGGTTGTGCTCCTCAGCCTTTCCCAAACAAAGGACCATCTAATTTTTCTGGAAGAAAGCCAATGACCAGCTCACATCCCAGCAGAACTGGGTGGCTTGGGAAAAAGAAGTGTGCTGATGCACTTAGCACCCAAGTAAACAACATGGCATCGTTCTATGGGATCATAGTCTTGCTCTCATTATGGTGGACATTGAGGCTGAGCACAGACAAACTCCTGACTTTGGCCGGAGGGGTAGATCTTGACATGCCACCTAACTGCCTGGCCATGTGCACGGGTGGGGGACTTTTCTGTGGGAGAGCTTTGAGGATTTTACAAAGCATTGTTGGTCCATGCACTGCTGGTTGAGAGACGTTTTGGTAGGGAGTAGGGTCACAGATGGGGCAAGCGGTTGGTTAGATATAGTATCAGCTTCTGCTTAGCCTCTTCGCAGCAGGAACCTGGGGGAAGGGGGATGGACGTTCACTTGCAGCATCTGTGCACCAGTGATTTGGTGGCAAGTGCTGCTCGCATGAGCGTGAAGCTTGTTCTTCTCTCCCAGCACGGAAGGTAAGGGAGAGTCTATCAGCCAGCCAGGTATTTTTGGGTGTACCCTATATACCCCATAGGTAGCCAGTCTGTGGGGCATGCATCATGGGGCAGGTCAGTGCTGTCTGTTCAGCCCACAGCAAGTTCACCAGGTACACCGTGAGGCCAAGGGCCGTTGCACTAGTGGGAGGCTCAGTCTTTACACCCCAGGGTGCTGATCCCTGAGACTCCCCCAGAGCTGGGAAAGGCATTTAGCTTCTCTCTTAGCAAAAGCAAAGTAAATGGCTGCAAGGGAGTGCAGCCCAGAGGGGAAGGGCAGAAGGCACTGCCTGAGGATGGAGGAAGGCACTGGGCACATCCCCATGGGCATGACAAGGCAGAAGCATCGAGGAGCAGAAGTGGGACCCCTGCAAAGCTCCCTCCTGTACAGAGAGGCATTTATCACTTCCCCTTGGCCCCAGCTACTGATGTTGGTTACCCAACAGGGTTACTAAACCTGCCTGACTTCCCCTGCCACCCCAGACCCCAGGCTGGTGACAATGTTTCACAGATCACACTGACATGGTTCACGTGGTGTCCTCTGTGCCCCTGGCTCCGGAGGGCTTGTTCATGCCTGTTCACCCTCACCCTGGAGGTCCATGGCCTTAAGTCCTACAGTCTAAGGGTTTTCTTGTGCAGGGTGGATTAGCTTCAAAAACCCTGGACATCTGAGAGGTACCAGCCCCCAGGCCCTTGGGCATTTGCTCTAGAAGGAGGTGAGAGCTGGGATGTGTCATTTCTATTCCCACTAAAGCAAACGGGGGAATGCAGAGAGGTTCTCCTGGCCTCTGCACTGGCTAAATTTAGTCAGGCAGGTTCAAGCTGCAATATAATGCACCTCCTCGCATTCAAAGGGAAGATGGGGAGATGAGAGAAGTCCCCAGGTCAAGCCCATGATAAGGAGGTAACCTTAGATGGAAAGCAATGTCCCTACAGGGTCTGCTGTTGTGTAAACTCACCCCAAGGGGGACAGGCCCTTTGCAGGACCCAGCCCTAAGCCAAGCTCTGGGCAAGGCATCCCCCAACCTGGGCAGGGTGAGCATCCTGGGCTTGTTTCACTGGCTCTGCCACCTGCAAGCTCCTGGAAGCAGCAACCCAAGGGGCACTGCTGGGTGCAGATGCTGGGTTGGAGCGGCGTGAGCTCGATGTTGGGTAGCCCTAAGAGAAGGCCACTTCTTTTGAGCTCAGTTTTGGCACCCTGTGGGGTGCCTGCCAGCCCAGGGGCACGTGGAGAGGTCCAGAAATTGGGGCCTCCCTGCACACCACTTGGTGAGTGCCAAGCTGGTGTCTGTTCAGGATAAGAGCCATCGAGGAGGGAAGTCTCCCTGGGCAAGCAGGCATCAGCCATGACTTTTCTGGAGAGAAACAAGCTGGGGGGAAAAGCCCCAGCCCCCACCAAATGCACCCCTTCTTAATAGCACTGTCAGCAAGGACTTGTGCTGTGTGGGAGGGCTCCCCATGGCCCTCGGGGACTTATCTAACCCCTAACGAGACACAGGGAGACATGCCATTCTGACAGCCCTTCCTGCTTTGGAAACAAAGATGTTTGTCTCTCTTTGTGGAGGTGTGTTTATTTGGGGGACAGGGAAGGAAAAACAGCAGAGAGCAGAACAGGGCCTTCCCCCGTGTGATGCTTTATTGAGCTGCCCTCGGGGTGCAAGCTTGGCTTTGTGGTCAGGGAAGGTTTTACCTGACGAGCAAGTCAAGGAGGACCTGCACCCATGACTGGGATTGAGCAGCACGGGAGGCACAGGGAGAAGGACCCATCAGGGCTGGTGGGGCAGGGTGGCTGGGGGACCAGCCCTACAAGTGGTCAGGACCACTTCTCCAGCCATGAAGGTTTGAGTCCAAGAAGGGTGTCGAAAACCACAAGGAGCCTGTGGGCCAGGCTGCCAAAAACTGCGAAGGCACTCAGCCTTCGCTAGCTGGCTCCCCACCAACGATAAGTGGTTACCCGACTTGGTCGAGGCACCCACCCCACCTTCTCTAGGGGTTGCTCCCCTCTCCAAATGGCCCAGACACTCTCTTGGCTTGGATGCCACAGAGAAACCAGAGTTGCTGCTCCACCTCTCCTCCTCCTCCTCCTCCTTCTGCTGTGCTGAAGCCTGCGGTGAAGGACTGCCTGCCTCACCTCCCCACAGTGCTCAACACTCCCAGCTGGTGGGCGAAGGTAGTCCAGGACTTGCTCGACAGGTAAAACCTTCCCTCCCTGTGAAGTCTCTACCTGCGTTTATGACTGCCTGCCTCTGAGCCAAGGATGCCTTTCTGGGAGCTCCAGGAGTGGGCTCAGCTGGGTGTGGAGCACTGTTTTTCACCGGTATTTTATTACTTGCTTTGTTTCTCAGGGTGTCTCAGTTGGACTTCCTTCAAACTCTCCATTGCTTCATCGCTATCCGCTCTGTTCCTTCTCCCCAGCCCTGCACAGACCCCACGCATGGCAGGGAAACCACAGATGGCACCTGGCACCTCCCAGAAATCTCTCTGTCCAAAACACCTGCTACTGGGCTTTGCTACAACCTCCACGTAGACTGAGCCATGCAGCATCCTTGTGATGCGGCCGGTGGATTGGGGAGGAGATTGGGGCTCATGCAGGACCTCTGCTGCTGCTGTGCTCCCATCCCCTCCTGCTCTCTGGCTGTGCTGGGAGCCTGTCACACCAGTGCCAACACTACCTCTTGCTGGGCAATGGGACTGAGACCCCCACCCTGGCACCAGGCCACCTAGCCACATGTCCTGGGCTCCCTGTTCCCTGTCCCTCTGCCTCGGGATTCCTGCTTGCCTGAAGGGACCCCTCAGGGCAAGGGAGTGGGTTGACCTCCCTGGGCCCAGGCAGGACCCTCCAAGGAGCACCACTGAAGCCAATGCGTCTGTCCTTGCTGCTCAGACCCTCCAAGCACAGCCCTGGGGCTGAATCAGAGAGAAAGGAGC
Source organism: Fregata magnificens (assembly GCA_013389945.1). Lineage (NCBI taxonomy): Eukaryota > Metazoa > Chordata > Aves > Suliformes > Fregatidae > Fregata > Fregata magnificens. The sequence continues at coordinate 51,529 of WAAD01021506.1, read as the reverse complement.
AGAGAGCCCAGGACTGATGGTGTTCAACCCCAGATGTCCAGGGCAGCCATCTTGCAGGGCAGGGTGCTGTGCTACAGGGATCTGGTCTCACTGAACACCAACCTTCGTCTCTTCTTGCATTGTGCAATGTCCATCAGGCTGAGGCTTCCTGAAAAACACCTCCTCAAGTTCCCAAGACCGGCCAGGGAAGCCCTGTGAGCTGAGCCTGGACTGAGACAATCTTTAGGTACTGCAAGCTGTGAAAGAATTTTCAAAGACACAAGAGGGGATGAACCAACAGCAGCCTTTCTTGCTTTGGAGCAACTCTGTCTTTTGGGAACAGCCAAACTGTTGCTCCTGGGCCCTGCATGTATTGTGGCCCGAGCAAGGTCAGGATCTGTGCTGGCACTGGTTCACTCAATGCAATGGGGCTGGATGGGTGGCTTCAGGGTTCTCAAACCCTTGGCTGGGGGAAGAGGCAGGCCAGGTCACTGCAATCACTTGGTTAGGCTGGATCCAGCTGCATGGGGGCAGTGTGATGCTGGAAGGGCAGCCGTCGGGTGTCTCCAACCATCTGCTCCCATAGCTCCCCAGGCCTCTTGGGCACATGAAGGGATTTGGGATGAAGACTACTCCACCTGTAAAGCTGCTAGCTGTCATGTGAAGGAGATGGCTTGCAGAAAGACTGCATCTCCCCAAAGAGCAATGTGTAATGCTGAGAAGCCATCACACCCCATGCTTTGGGATGCAGAAATGGGGGATGAAGGGAAGTGCCATTCAGCCCTGGAGAAAAAGGTCCATGGAAATGAGGGTAAAACCTTGTCCCCAGAACCAAGGCCTCCTCATTCCAACCTAATAATAAGCCCCTAGTTGAGCAAGGGTAGTCCCAAAGTGTATCTGTAGAGATCTGCGGTGAAGCCCAGGGCACTGGGCCAGCTGGAGCAGCCCTGCCAGAGGAAATTCAACCTCTCCACACACATACCCACCCTTGGGGATCACAGGGTTGCTGTGGTTTGAGTCAGGCCAACCTCAAAAACGCCAGGCTCAGCCTTCTTGAAAGCAGGCACCCTAAGTGAAGAGCATGACTAGCCAAAGCTGGTGGGCTGCAGCTGCCTGGGGTACGCTCTCGAGGACTGGCCTTGGATGCTGACCTGCTCCCTGCTGAGTCGCCTTTTCCCTTTTGGAAAATCAGCACTCTCCCACTGCAGAAAGGTCAGGCTGTGCCCAGCACGCAGCTGCATCTCAACTTGGTTGAGGGACAGACAGATTTACTCCTCAGAGTGAAACAGAGATGCTGGGGTCTGCACTGCTATTCCCAGAAGCAGAAGCAGGTGAGGATGCCCGGCCATGCTGTCAGCCAGCTGTCCCTCTTGCAGGCAGGAGGGTGGCCGCTGGCTCAGAGCGATACTCCCCATGAGGAAACGGGATGCTTTCCGAGAAAGGCAGGCTCTCACAAGCAGCATGCCAGCAGCACTCTCTGGGCAGGGGTAAGAGCTGCTGGAGATGGGGTGGCTTGGTTTGCTGGGCATGTGTGCACCCTTTCCAGGGGAGACTCGTAAATGGCTCAGAAAAGTTTGCTTTTTCAGTTTTTTGGCCCAGCACAGGTCTGCCCAAGGCAGAATAACACCCCTGTGTGTTTGCAGGGCCTCTCTCTGTCCTGAGTTCCCAGGGAAGGGTGTCTCAGCCCAGCTCCACAGAGCCCCAGCACCATGCCAGCGTGCGGATACCTGCAGTGGGCAGGGAAGGATGAATCCCAAGGGAAGGCAGAAAGCAGGACAAGCACTACGGTTCACAGCCAAGCTTGCTTATCTCCCCCCCCCACCCCCCCAACTTTCTGGGGGTGTTTCTGAAGACAAGATACTCTTTGATCCCTCCAAGAGGCTGAAACATGAAATGCACTGCTTTTCTTTCTTACTTTCTTTTTTAATGCAATGTCTTTCAGCCTTCTGGGTTGTGTGCACACGTTTCTGGGAGCACCATGACTTCCAGTATGGAGAATCACCCTAGCACTGTAAAACCACGGACCAGGCCTCAGCAGCACCAGCAGAGCTGATGGGAACGCAGGCTGAGGTGTGTGGCACAAGAGGCAGGGTCAGAGCTGGCCTGGCCAGAGAGAGAGAGGATGGTGGGTTGAACAAGCAGTGCCTTGGGGATGAGAATGGGGATCCTGAGACCTCTCAAGGCATCTCCTCCCCAGGGAATGTATCATACTGCACTGTTCTTGCCTCCATCGAGCTGAGGGAGGAGGATGCTCAGGGCATGCCAACACCCATAGCACCCTCCCCAGCTCTGGGTCCCCCTGTCACCCCCCAGAGCAGTTTTGAGTGGATGTTTTGCAGAGTGCTGACACACCAGCCGTTATCACAGCAAACCTGGGTGTCTGGAGGAAGCCCTGCCTCTCCCTCGCACCTTGCGAAGGTGGGTCCCCAGGCTCCCACTGCTGGTAGCATCTCGACGCCATACCAGCTGCGGGTGGACCGAGCCCCTGGCCTCCTCCGTCTGCAACCAGGACAAGCACTGACGGGCCCCAGCTCCCCAGCCCACCTTCACCCAGCTGGTGTGTTTCAGCTCTGCCTGCAGAGGAGCAGAGAGCTCCCTCTCTGCATTGCACTGGGGTGCCAAGCCCAACTTTGCTGCCGCCCGTGCCTGCGGGCCATCTGACCGCAGCCCTGGCTCTCCTGGGGCTGGGCTGGCTGGGCACGCCGTGGTGGCAGCCTTGCTGGCGTGGCGGCTGCCCCGCTCCGGCTGAGCGTCTGTGGCCTCCTCCTATTGAAACTTCATCCCTCAGGGGCAAACCAGCAGGGCACTAGCAAATGAGCTGGGAGGAAGGTGAGGGCTGCCATTACAACAGCAAGGCTGCGTACGTGCAGCTTCCCAGCATCGTGCAACCACAGTCCCAGGTGCTGTCCTTCCCCCTGCCTGGCCACACCTGCGTAACACCAGAGGAGAAGGGGCACTGCCCAGCTGTGTTGTGAAATCTAGCTGCTCACCCAGCCCACATCAATAACTGCCCTCCATGTGGGTCTGGAAATGGGCACTGCACATGGATTTGGGATTGCTGTACCCCTCGAAGAGGTTGTGGATAGCTCACAAGAGCCAGTCTGGCCCTTTTCCCCATCCCACTGCTCCAGACTTCAAGTCTGATTCATAGAGATTTAGGCACCTGAAACTGCTGCTAAGGGTTTTACAGCAGCGCCTGAAGAGATTGGGTCCTCCTTCACTTTGACTTGGATAGGCGAAAAAACATGCTACAGGCCTGGAAAATAGAAAATACTATTCCTGTGGCGGTGCAGCCGATAGAGCAGCAAGTAAAGCAGCAAGCACGGTGTCTGGCATTCATCAAGGGAGGATGAAGAACTGCGTAAGACAACTATTGAAGGGAGGATGATGTGCAGGCTGGAAAACATACATCTATAGCATTGAAACTATAGGGCATAGATGGAGGCCATGGTCCTGCTAAGAGCAACTAGAAGCATGACAGAAGATGCCAAGCAACAGCACGGCGCAGCCCGGCACAGAAGGAGCTGATTAAGCATGCACAAAAGGAAGCCGTGACTTGGATGCAGACTGTAGGGCTGTCAGCCACATTGTGTGCTGTTTGCTCTCCAGGACACAGCCTTTGCTCACCAGCGACCAGGCTTTCCTGAGCAGAGACGCTTGCATGACTGAGCCACTGCCGACGGGAGCTGTGGGGGGAAGCAGGGTAAGCTGTGATGAGAAACGGCTCCAGAGCAGAGAGCTGCAACTGCAGGGTGGCTGGCCGCACCCAGGGTGCCAGCAGTAGTTAGGGGCCCTGCAGTGTCGACACTGGCCAGCGAAAGAAGCTGACGCCCGAAGAACAGCCAAAATTGTCTGTGGTTATAAATCCAGCTTTTCAGCTTTTGGGAAGGGGGCTTGTTCCGCAACTCAGAGGAATGCAAGTTTTGAATGTGTGAAGGGACAGGACTTCACACTCTTTTCCCAGCCAGCTGCCACTTATCAAGCCATATTTCCATGAGTGAGCTCACATCAGCCAGGAGGACACCCCAGACCATCCCATCCGGCTCTCCAACCTTCAGCTGTTTGCCCCTGCCTGGCACAGCCTCCTCTCTTGTGGTGAAAGCATTCCTGTTGCTGAGCATCAGACCGATGTGAAAATAACTGAGTTTTTTGCAGCACCAGCTTACATTTGGTTTGCAGATCTACGGAGCAACTTTGACGTGGAACCTCCCACTCCTTCCCTTCTACTGAGACAGACAGACAGACAGGAGGCTCAGGCAACAGTGAAAGTGAGGTCTGCTGGAAAGCAATTTCAGCTGCACTTCTTGCTATCCAGTTGTATTTTTTCCTCTTACCATGCCCAGCACCAAGGCCTCTAGGTATCACCCAGCTGTGTGTTAAAGGACAGGGTAACAACTGGTCTTGGTGGGATGGATGGTAGCGGGGATGCACAGCTCATACTCTGTTTGTACAAGGAACTGACAGGCAGTGGAGCGCCTGGTAGTTGCAATAGAAAGGAAAAAGGAAAGAGAACATTTGACGTGGATATTATGAAATGAAAGAAATATCTGGTGTCAATTCACTCCAGCCAGCATAATGGGGACACAAGGCAGAAGCCTCCTCCTTCTAGATTTATTTATTAGAGATGTCTAATTTACTTATTGCACCTGGCACAGCATCCAAATTCAAGAGACAAGGAGCAGATAAGGATGATCCTTTGCAGGTGCCTTACTCTTCTGCGTTGCAGAACATTGCCAGGGCAGGAGGAGGAAATATGGGTAGTGGACAGGATGCTTCTACGTTGCTGAGCTTGGAGGTTTGCTGCCAGAAGAAGTCCCAGGGTAACTCACAGACTCCTTTTCCAGGGAGTTGTATCTCTTCCTAAGTCACTACAAGGATCAGACAGATTTTCCTGCTGCTGTGTCCCATTGCTGGAGACGCTGTTCTGGAAAGCTTACAACACACCTAAAGTAGTAATGGCAGAGTTTTGTATTGCATCAGCAAGCAGCACCAGGGGGTCTGCCTCAGATCCTGCTGTTTAAAAGATGTGCCAGCCAGGACCATGTGCTACTTGCAATGACCAGCCACTTCCATTCCTGGATTGACCTGAGGAACAAGTGTGCTCCAGTAGAAAGGACTGTGCTGCTGCCGCCGGGTCATCAGCAAGTGACAAGTGACCTTTGGGATGAGGAAGACCACTTCTGTAGAGAGTTCTCCTGAGCATCCTTAACATCAGGCTGCCTGAACAGATAACTGAGAAGAAAGCAGCTCAAAAACCTGCACCAACAGGTAGATTTCCAGCAACATTGGCTCAAGGGCATTCAGAGTCACTTGTGGCCAAACAGGAGTCAAACACGCTGTGGGATTGCTCAACGACACAGGTCCTTTCACCCCTGAAATTGTTGAGGGAAGGCAACTAATGAGACTGTGGTGGATTACAAGGCAGTGAGCATTGGGAAGCTCAGCCTAAACACAGCCTACGCTCTCCTCTGGAGGAATATGGCCACCCAATCTCATGAGACGTGTCAATCTCCAGGTTACCAAGACTGTGGCAGGTACATGGTCCCCTAGTTGTACCGGAGTGCTGAATGGGAGCATATTGCCATTCTTCACACCTCCACCCCCAAACTTCATGAGTGCACAAATAGGGACTGGTACTGCTCCACACCGCTCCTAAGCTCTGCTCAAAGTTAGCTGAATCAGCAATCACCTCCACGTGTTAGGCCAGAGAAGGACACCAAGTCAGGAACACCTCTGTTTTGTGAGGAAAGGACACCTTGCCAGGGCCACAATCAACATTGTCCTAGCAGGTGGGAAATCTCTAATCTACGGTCCATGAAGACTCAATTTCTCTGGCATCCATGCTGTAGGGATAAACTACTTAAATCGTACACAGGCAGCTGTAGTACAACAGCAGAGTGAGGAAACAGAAAACAGTATCATCTGAGTTGTTCCAGGTTACTTGAAAGGGAAGTAGGGAAGCAATTCCTGCCCCTGGATTTTAACCAGGTACCACTTTCTGTGCAGCTTCTGTGGGAGCCGGGCTAGAGGTTCAGCAAGGGCTGGTGAGCAGAAAGGCTGGCACAGGGCTTTGGGCAACCTGATTTACAGCCTGATGGACAACAGTGTCCATTTAAAAGACAGGTTTCTCTCACCCGTAACAAGTGAAGACAGCATCTCAGTGCTCAGCAATATCCTGTTTACAGAATGGAAACTGCTATTTGCTGGAGCTGCACATTTAGCAGGCTAAATCACGGGGCAGAACAACCTGGATGGTCACAGGCAACTGCCCTGTGATCTGGGAATGTTTCTGGCCTCATGTCTCCCTTGTCTCCATGCTGAAGGCTTACAGAGCTGACAATGCTTTGCTGCGGTGGTATACTGAAGCTACAAAGACCAGTACAACTCTTTAAGTTGGTGGAGTTATTAATGGCTTTTAATTGCTCTCAGCAGGTTCAGCTGTTCAGTATCTCCCAGGGATTATATGGAGCGCCAGAATATCTTGTCTGCCAGGAGTACTTCCAATACATTATCCACGCACAATTCCCAGGCAGGCAGAGTCCAACAACACAGCAGCAGTTCCTGGACGTGCATAGCCACACAAGTCTCCTGGGTTGCTTGGCAGGTTTGCTGAGGTCAGAGTCCATAGAGCAAACGAGGCAGCAATAAGGAAGGAAAAAATGGATAACGACACAGGGATGGCAAAGGAAAGCCCATGTTATGGGGTGGAGGGGGCAATGCCTTGCGTAAGGAGTGAGGAGAGGGAAGCTGTGCTGCAGAGGAGGGACTTCTACCCACACCGCTGCTGGAGGAAGAGCAAATGCTGGCTGCCTCCCCAGGGCAGACAGTAACAGGCTGCTGCTCCTCGCCTTCTCCTCCTCCTCCCTGCTCCAGCTGCTGCGGGACAGGGTGGCGCCAGAGGTGCCTGCCTTGGCAAAGGGGGACTCTCACATCAGGTTGGGCAAGTATTGAGCGAGTTCCTAGGATCATGATCCTTTCTTGGCTCTGGAGGCACTTTCCCAGGGAAAAAAACCCTCCTCTGTCCTGCCAGTCCCAACACCTTCCAGATCCTCCCAGTTCTCTTACCATGTCATGTGGCTGAACACTAACAACTTCCCAGCCAGGATGATCATTAGTTCCTCATATTAAAGGCATCTACTCACTGATTAATATCTTTGGGCCCATTTGTTGTCCTCCTGAAGTGTCAGTCACTTGACCAACTTGATAAACTTCTATGATGAAATGGCTGGCTTGGTAGATGAGGAGAGAGCAGTGGACATTGTCTGCCCTGACTTCAGTAAGGCCTTTGACACTCTCTCCCATAAGATCCTCATAGAGAAGCCAACAGAAGTATGGGCTGGGTGAGGAAACAGTGAGGTGGACTGAAAATTGGCTGAAAGGCCAGACCCAGAGGGTGGTGATCAGTGGCATAAAGCCTAGCTGGAGGCCAGTAACTAGCGGTATACCCCAGGCATCAATACCGGGTCTGATCCTGTTTAACATCTTCATTAATGGTCTGGATGATGAAGCAGAGTGTACCCTCAGCAAGTTTGCTGATGACACAAAACTGGGAGGAGTGGCCAGTACACCAGCCATGGTCGTGCTGCCATCCAGAGGGACCTTGACAGGCTGGAGAAATGGGCTGGCAGGAACCTCACGAACTTCAATGAGGAGAAGTGCAAAGTCCTGCTCTGGGGAAAGAATAACCCTAGGCACCAGTAAATGCTGGGGACCACCCAGCTGGAAAGCAGCTTGGAAGAAAAGGACCTGGGGTCCTGTTGGACACCAAGTTGAACATGAACCAGCAATGTGCCCTTGCAGCAAAGGACGCTAACAGTAACCTGGGCTGCCTTAGGGCGAGTGTTGCCAGCAGGTTGAGGGAGGTGATCCTTCCCCTCTACTCACCACTGGTGAGGCTACACCTGGAGTGCTGTGTCCAGTTCTGGGTTCCCCGGTACAAGAGAGACAGGGACATACTGGAGAGAGTCCAGGAAAGGGTCACAAAGATGATTAAGGGACTGAAGCATCTCTTCTCTGAGGAAAGGCTGGGTGCTGGGACTGTTCAGCCTGGAGAAGAGAAGGCTCAGGGGGGACCTTGTCAATGTATATGAATACCTGAAGGGAAGACGGAGCCAGGATCTTCTCAGTGGTGCCCAACAACAGGACGAGAGGCAATGGGCACAAACTGAAACACAGCAGGTTCCCTCTGAACATCAGGAAACACATTTTTACTGTGAGGGTGACTGAGCACTGGCCCAGCTGCCCAGAGAGGTTGTGGAGTCTCCATCCTCAGAGATAGTCAAAAGCTGTCTGGACATGGTCCTGGGCTGCTGGCGCAGGGAGCACTGCTTCAGCAGGAGGGTTGGACCAGGTGACCTCCAGACATCCCTTCCAACCTCAGCCATTCTGTGATTCTGTGAAAGGGAAGAAAGCAGTATGCTTGAGAAGGAATATAGGAAGCGCCTGTTAATATGCTGATCCCAGGAAAATAGGAGCATAATGAAGAACATGTCAAACTAGGGGACATCAGGTTGCCAAAGACCCAGTGCCCTAGAAGTCAGGCTGGTGAGAGCAGTCTAGCCAGACATCACAAAGCAGTAAAGGAAAGCAGCAGACGGCCATGGATGAGCACAGACAGACTGCTTCCAGGTTACCTGCCATCGAACTACGAACACTGCACATAAATGGGAGCAGTATAGCTCGGTCCACTCTGGCTCAAGGGATAGTTTCCTACAGAAGCAGGCTCACCTACTCATATATCTGACCCTTTTCCACATTGCCCCAAGCTCCCAAGAGCCCAGAGAGACTTCTTGTAGCTCTCTGCCTCATCCACCCGTCCATGCTTAAGGATGGCTGGAGTCCAGGAGGCAAGATGAAGTTGCCTCTCCCCCGGCCAGGGGAACACAGGCATCCCTGGCCTCTCCCTGGGCCTTGCCCAGAGCAGGCAATGCTCAGCAGGTTGCTGCTACATCATCCAGCCAGCGGTTGCCACAGTAACCGCACTTAGGGATGAAGGATACGAGGTTCCTGGGGTAACGGAATGACTGCCACCCACCTGGATGTTGCCTCCATTGCACGGCAGGAAAGGACGCAGTTTTCTGAAGGTAAGAAAATAAATACCCTTCCCTACACTACACCAAGCCGGGCTTCCCATCTGCTCCACCCTCCCATGCGCTGCTGCAGCTCTGCTCTCTGCAGCCCTGTGCTCCCTGGCAACTGCACTGCTTCCTTGAACACTCAACCCAAGAAGAAAAACTGCTTTAGACAAGAAGAAATCAGCCTACCCAGGCAGGATTTTTTCAGTTTCAATAGCAGATGTGCTCTGCAGTCCTACCAGACCCACCCCAGAGGGAACCAAGGCCTGACCCCCATGAGGATCACACACCCCTTAGTGTCAGTGGTTGAACAGATGTCTGAAGGGCTTTGATGGAGAGCTCATCATTCCTCAGGGACCCCTCCAGTCTAGTTTTCTAATAGGATCTGCTCACACTCACCTTCATTACTTGCAGGAGCGATAGGAGCAGAGGGAAGCCACAAAAAAACAAAGCCTGGCAGACCTGATGGACCCCAATAGTGCTGCTCTCATCCCCATTCAAAGCAAGAGCAGTGCCGTGGCTAGAGGTCGTGCTTATCCCTCTGCTTCCATGGCTGGGGAAAGGAAGCATTTACACAATGCAGGTCACCCCTGCCTGGTGCCCTCAGCTACATGAAGAACCAAGGGAAGGCCAGGTAAAGCCTATTCCCCTTCTGCTGCAAGTCCACCTCTGCTTCATAGCAAAGCCCTCAGGGAGAGGTGCACCAGATCAAAAGAAGTTACATGGTCATAAGAGATAGGGATCAGCCATTGCCTCTGCTTTCAGCAGCAGCCACGTGAAAAAGAAAACCTACTCTGCAGGCTCACCATTTGGGATCCAAAGGACGAACTCCAAAGTCTCTTTGGAGACAGTCCAAATGCAGGCTGTTATGATCCGATTAGCTACTAGATTCCCTTCTGTTTCCCAGCATGCCAGCCTGGGAGACGGCAGCCTCCAAATTCCCGTCTGCTGGCTTGGAGAGCTGGAAAGGACAGAGCAAACAAGGCAGAGAGCACGAGAAGGGCTTGCCCTCAAAGCACCCTAGAAAAAAAGGGGGCAACTGCTGGGGATGCTCTTGCTATGCACCATCTTCTCTGTACACACACATGTAACCAACTCAGCCTATGCAATTTGCAGCTGTACTGAGCATTCCCGGCTGTGGCCCCAAGTCACAACAACAGTGCTCCGAATTTCAGCCTGGTACAAAAACTGAGAGCTCTGAAAAATAAGTCGGGGTCTGGGTATCTCTAATTAGGCAGCTGGAGTTAGCAGACACATTAGGTCTTGATCTTGCCTCTGCTTGATGATGCAAGTGTTGGTCAGGCACTCATTAAGGGACTACCAGTCCTCTGGTTGTCTAATTGGAGATGGGACAGACAAAAGGGAGAGATAGATGCATGCAAAGGGGACTGATTAAGATGACAGGCAGTCTTTAGAGAGCTCTTTGGATGTTCTTTTCTTTTGGAGGGCTGTTTCCTAAGGTGGGTTTTTTTTTGGTGGGGGGGACAGGGAGGAGACACTCAGCACCTGCAGTTATCCTAGAGCCAGTAACTTGCATCTAGTTCTGCCACATGAGCTGACACAGCACCAACTTATACCGAGGCTGAACAGCTGATCTCTCAAGTGGGAGATGTGATGCTTGGTTACCACCAACAGCTGTTAAAGGGGTTGAAGGATTTGGGTCTCATATGAGGAGGGGAGGCAAAGTACCTTCAAGCGATTTCAAATGCCTTTCTTCCCCAATCTGTTTTCTCCCTCCGGCCTGGGACTGCAGCCAAATTCAGGGAGAGGACGCAGGGCATGGCAAGCTACATTCTGGTGAAGATCACCTCCAGGGGTACAGTGACAGCCACCTCCCTTTCACTGAAAGCTTAGCGTAGTTGAGAAGGGTCACAGCAAAACCTTACCTGAGCAGTTCTCAGCCCTCTGCAAGCTAGATGCGGGTGACAGATCACACCTCACCCCTACCCCTAGCAGAGCAGGACACCACTGTGTCAGGGTCCACCTGACTAGCAGCGGGCAGACCTCAGGCACAGCACAAGTAGTCACCGTTCCCCAGCCAGGAATCACCCATGCTGTGAAATGCAAAGGCAGCTGGCAAAGATTGCATTGCTCACTGCTCCAATTCACCTGGCTGGACCCCACGCCCTATGCCATAGCCCCACTGGCCACCTCCACCCTCAACTCCAGTTCCGAGACCCCAGTAAGAGACAGCAGGGAACAGCAGCACGCAGACGCTGTCCACAAGACATTGTCCACCTTTCTTTTGTCTACCCAGCAGCACCCCCTTGAGTGAGGAAAGGTCTTGCCATGCCCTTGTCTTCAAGGACTCAAAGATACCCAGGCCGTTCTCATGTTGATGGGACCACAGGCAAAAAAAGGAGGCCGTTTCCAGCCTACGCTCACACTTTATTATATACAGAGACACGGTGAGTGTAAGAACATCAACATGGGACACGGACAGTAAGGGAGGCCCAAAGGCACTGCCCTCTGTCCCCTTGGTGCAACCAGTCAGCATAGTTTATACAAATAATACAGTATTTGAACAATAAATAAGTTTGATAAATAAGATCAAGAAATTAAAAAAACGTAGAAAGACAAAGCAGCAAGGAATGATTTTGAGGGCTGTGACACATTCACAGCAGTGACAATACCGCCAACACCTCACCTGCACACCAGCAGCTGGAGCACAGATCCCCATCAGCCCTTTTCTCTCACTGTACTACGGCAAAATCCACTGAGGAGGGGGAACCGGGGAGAGTCGTACAGTTCACTACTGTTGTGCTGTCGTGGTCTAGGAGCCCTCTCCTTCACAAGCCCCTTTGGAAAGGGTGCTTGAAAACAAGGTACAACTGCAGACTCACTGTGCGCAGTCACAGCTTGTCTGTTTGGCACAAACACCACCCCCCCCCGCCAAACCAGTCTCTTCCCTTTCTATAGTCTTTCAGATGGACACTGGCACAGTTATTAACTGAGTCGGTGCAGGGGGTGGTGGGGGAAACATCTCTAAGGAACGGGGGAAAGAAGAGATGAAGCGATGCTCCCTTTCACTTGTGGGAGGCAGCAATGCTCTCCTTCATCCCTCCAGAGCTTGGGCACACTCCTTCCACACGCTCTGGCACCAATGGAGTCCGGGTGGGTGACAACACCAGCCAGGCCCCTGGCAAGGAGGGGGTTATCACAAGGACTGCAGGGAGAGTTAGGAGCAAAGGGACAGCAGTAAAAGGCCGCCACTGGTTATCTAAGAGAAAAATAAGACAGCCAGTCCCTAACCCCTGCAGGGGGGAGAGGCCACACAGACACACTGATTTGACCCCCCTGTCAGCCTCAAGGCCTCCAGCTCTCTCCCAGAGACACTGGCAGTTGGCATATGAGGGAGAGAAGGACTCTGTCCATCATGGATAGCTCTCAGCAGAAAGGAGACAACTTGAACCCTACCCCCTCCTGCCAACCCCCCCCCCTCATTTTGCCCCCAAAGAAGGGCATTGGAATGTGATGAAACCAGGAACTGAGGGAACAGGGCAGTGAGAGAGAAATGGGAACAGATGGAGATCTGGGATGGGGACCCCGACCCCTCTGCCCTCACATATACAGACTGCTACTCATCCAGGCCCGGTATCAAGTCTGCAATGCTGTCCACATAGTAATTGGGCACCAGATCCTTGGCAGCGGCGCTGTCGCTGGCCATGTAGGCCTGTGCCTCTTCCAGGCGGGAGACACCCGTCAGGGTGAGGATGGTGGAGAGGCCGCAGTTCTTGCCGAAGAGGATATCTGTCTCCAGACGGTCTCCCACCATGAGGGTGCGGGACGGGTCAACGCCGAAACGCTCCACGATGCAATCGAACATGTAGGTGTTCGGCTTCCCCACCACCAGCGCCTTGCGGCCCGANGGGGGGGGGGGAAGGAGGAGAAAATGAATCGGCCGTGGGCTAACGGGGCGCTGGCCGTGGGCAGCTCAGCACCCTGCATCCCGCCAGAGGACGAGCAAGCGGGGTGCCGGCAACGCGGCTTCAGGAGCCGGCAGGGATGGGTGAGGTCAGCCCTGCCCGTCCTGACGCTCGGGGAAACACCTCGCCCAGGCTTGGGGCGGCGAACTCCAACCGAGG
>WAAD01021506.1:14263-37744 GCA_013389945.1 Fregata magnificens | reverse complement strand
CGCCGCCCTGTTGGCTGCTGAGGGAGGCGGTGAGGAGGCGAGACAGAGCCTGAGCGCGCTTGCCGATTGGCTAAAGCCACCCTCCCCAGCCACCGCCTTCCCCGGGTGAACGCACGTCGGCAGGGCGCCCCCTGCTGCCGGGCGGGGGTTTGTGGGCAGCGGAGCCGCCATTGCCCCTTAGCCCTGTCTCTCCGCCGGTCGGGGCAGTCTGCTGCCCTCCCGTCCTTTCGCCCTAGACCTGAGCCGTGCCTTTCCGCATTGCTGTCCCCGGGGAGCTCCCCTTCCCTCCGCCCGGCTGCAGCCTGCCTGCGGCTGTGACAACAGCTCTTTAAATAATTTAGTTGCAGTATATATATATATCTCTATCTCTCTCTGTCCTTGTGTTCCTGGGGCAACACATTTTAAGGCAAAATGGCGCAGAAGGGGCTGGGATCGCGGCTGTGTGCCCGCAAATGGCCCAGCCTGCCCACACCGGCACAAAAACTGCAGGCAGTGCCTGGGAACCTCACCCCCTCCTGCCCCCCGGGCATGGGAGGACCCTCACGGGGAGGCTCACCCGGGATGAGGGGATCCTGGGCCGGGATCTGGGTTACTTAGGGGTGGCAGGGCCTGAAGCCCAGCCCAGCTCCCTGGCAGGGACATGGCGGTGCGGGGAGGAAGGCTCTGTGGAGATGGGAGAGCGAGGGGAGGCGGGCAGAGGGTCCCAGCTGGCATGAGCCAAGGGAACAAGATGGCGGAGCTGGAGGGGCATGCTGATTCCCTCAGGCTACCCCGGCGTTCCCACAGTGCCTGCTGGGTCCCAGAGGGGCACCGGACCCCATCTCCACGGCCCTGCAGGTGCCCCCACCCCCGCCGACCCTGCTCAGTTCTCCGTGGGCTGTCCTGCTGGCGGCGATGTGTCCAGGGGGCTCCTTCCTCCCGCAGGCAACAGCTGCCCCTCGTCCGTGGCTCCGGGGGCACAGTCCGTGGCAGCCGCCGTGTCGGCCTCACCAGCGGGAGGCCCTGGGGACAGTGGGGTGTCCTGGCTGTGACGGTGTGCCGGCTGCGGGGGGAGTGGCGGTGGGACGGAGGGAGCTCGGCTGGGCGCCCCGGCCATCCGTCGCGGCCGGGCTTTGGGGCTGGCTACGTGCTCGGGGGCTGCCGGGGTGGGAGCTGTGCTCCGGGGCTGGGCCACGGGCGGTGGTGGCATCATGGGTCGGGCCGGAGCCGGGCGCTTGCCTGGAAGGAAAGCTGGGGTGGGTTGGGGTCCCCTCCGCCGGTGTCTCTCCCCAGGGCAGAGGGGGCTGTGGTGCTGGCCGTGGGTCAGGCAGGGGGCTACAGGCAGATTGATGGACAAGCTACCCTTTGCCTGGCTCCCGTACTGGAGACCCAAGCACATGACAGCTTTTGGGGGCTTTTCCCACCCTCTTCCCTTCACCAGGGGCTGTGAGCTTTGACACTTCTTTACGGGGGTGTCCACCCCCACACTGGAGGACCGGCCACATCCACCCCTGCAGTCCCACCCTGGCTGGGGATGGAGCCTGCAATGAGGGGCCAGATCCTGGCTATGCTACCCCAGCCAGAGGCCCTTCCTTTTATTGGGTGGCAGGGACGTCCCCAGCACCCTGTCTCATGGGGAACGGTGGGATGAAGCAAACCAGAGGAAGTGGTACTGGGGGTGTCATCTCCCAAGCACTGTGCCATCTGGGGCACCCTAACCTTTGCGGGCGGTGTCGTCAGTCATCTGCGGAGCCGGTGGCCCCATGGCTTCAGGAGATGGTCTGGTCACCGCTGGGGATGCTGTCTGGGACCTGGCCTCGGGGTCCCTTGAGGTGCTGCACAGAGAATGGGGCAAGTCAGGCTTTGGTTGGGCATGGCGGTCCTGGCCTTGAGGCACCTCACATCCATCTGGCAAGGATACGGCCCATGGCATGAGGTGGGATGAGGGGAGGACATGGGGAGAGCTGGGACAGCTAGAGCCTCCAGCTCCTGCCGGACTTACACTTCTCCATCCGGGAGAGCAGGGGTGCTGGCTGGAGGGGGCTCAGGGGACAGCTCTTCCACCAGGGTGGCCTCACCAAGTCCGCTGTTTGTGGGTGGCGTGAACATGCCCGAGACATTGAAATCTACCTCTGGGTGGAAAGCAAGGAGGAGACCCTGCAAGGAAGTGCTTGCCGTGCAGAGCTTCCCCTGGTGACCCCACGGTGGGGAACCAGAGCAGCCCCCTGCTTCCCTCCTCCTGGGGATGGAGAAATGTCCCTTTCCCTTCCTCCCCCCTTCACTCTCTGCTGCAGCCCCCCAAGCGAGGCCCTGGCCCTACCTCCAGGGAAGAGGGTGTCTGCGTTCTGGATGAGGGCTTCCACCACGCCCACCACCTGGATGGAGGAGACTGAGGCCAAGTCCAGTTGCACAGGGTCTCTGAGAGACAGTGGTGGGGGAGGCATCAGAAAAAGGTTTAGGGGGCATTAACCCTTTTGGTGTTCATTCCTGAGGGGGAAGAGCCCAAAGGGGAGACAGCCCAGCCAAGGGGGGTGGTAGGGTCGGAGGTGGGCCTTGTTCCCTGTCCTGGAAACCCTAGTTCGGTGTTGGAGGCCAATGGTGTTGGAGGCCATCCACGTCACAAGTGCTCCAGGTCTTAGCCTCTTCCTCTGCTACTTTGCAGAGCGGCTAAGCGGACACATGCTTGGTGAGGGGATGTGCTGCTCGGGGAGTGCGTGGACAAGGGACGGGACTTGGGGATGGAAGAGACACAGGTGCTTTAGACCAGCCTGAAGGCTGCAGGATCAGCCTTTCCCATGGCGTTAGTGCTGAAGGCACCCTGAGCTGCTTCCCACCCCTCCAAGCCAGGCCTTACCCTGTGCTCTGCTGTGTCCACAGCAGGTTGGGGCCCAGCACGATGGCGATGTTGCTGGGGGTCATTTTATTCAACTCCTGGTGTTCGGCCAGCTTGGCTAAAAACTTGATCAGATACCTGTGGGGTAAAAGGAGGGCGAGGGGGCAGTAAGTACAGATTCAGGGAGGGAACGGCTGCCCCCGGTGATTGCTTGGGGCCGAAGAAGCCCTGTCCCTGCAAAACACCTCAGATTGTTGTAGCTCTCCCGGGGCAGGCGGCTGCAGGTGTCTTGCAGGCTCTGTATGCGGCTGTCAACGTCCTTTAAACTGCAAGACAGAAGAGGGAGGAGCAGAGAGCTCAGCCCGCTCCTTACAGCAGAGAGGGACAAGGTGTGCAAGGGAGGAAGGCCAGTGTCGGCCGCCCCATGCGGGGATGGAGATGCCCTGCTGCTGCCTTTACTGGGCAGCTGAGCCAGGCATCGACAAAATTACACTCCAAAAGCTCAAAGGGATTTAATATGATATGAGTATAGCTTGTGGGTGGGCCTGGGAGCAAGCACTGCCTTGCCACAAGCAACAACCCTATTTCACCATGACTACGGGGGTCAATGGCGCTGAGCCGATCCCTTTAGAGAGGTGCTCTCCCCATTCCCCCAGGCTTTTTGCTGTGCCTCCTCCGCCACCCCTTCCATCCTGAAAGCAAGAGGCCAAACTGGGCTGGTGGGCTGGTGAGATGGGGCTCATGCCATTGAGGCCAAGCGGGTCTTCATAGGCTAAGCTCTTCTTGCAATCAAAAAGGCTGCAGCCTTCCCCCTCGCCCTGCTGTGTTTTTTATTTCTATTCTCTGAGATTTTGGGCCATCTGGATTTCTGCCGAGCGTGGGACAGACCAGGCGCTGCATTCTTATCTCCCCACGTGGCAAACAAGGCCAAGCAGTCCTGCTCTGAGTGCTGGGAGGGACAGAGGGAGGGTGGTGGTGGGGCTTTTTGAGCCCAACCAGGCCTTTTTGCCCCAGCGCCCAGACCCACCTGGCCACTTTGACCCATTCGTTGTAGAGCTCGAAGGTCATCAAAGGCTGGGGCAGCTCCCGCAGGTAGGATTTCAGCGCACCTGGGAGGGCAGGAGGAGCAGTGGGAGTGATGGTGGTTGGGGGATGGCAGGGACTGCCCGATTGTGTCCCCTCATCCTGCCTCACTGGCACCCACCGGCCACGGCGTGAGGGTCCGAGTAAAACTCCTCCAGGGCGTTGGAGCCACTGGCCAAGCTGCTTTTCAGCTTCCTCAGCACCGAGGCGCCCGCCGCCAGCCGGAAGAGTCCCTGGGGATGGGGCGAAGAGGGAAGGGATGTGGGGGGCTGCATTGTGGGGGGAGAGGGTGGCAGGGGGGTCAGGAGTGCTGCCTACCTCCTCCTTCATGCCAGAGGCCAGCAGCATCATTACACAGGCTTCGATGGGCAGTGCGATCTCCCGGCCCAAGCTCTTGAGGTGCGTCTCTAGGGGCACGCCATAGTACCCCGTCACCGGGGTCTCTGCAGCAAAGGAGGGCTCTGGAAGAGGGAGATGAATGTCAGGAGGGATGGCAGCTGCCGGGGCTATCCGGCATCTAGCCATGCCAACATCTCGCCCCAAGCCGGGGCTGGCTGGGTGGCAGCAGAGGCAAGGCAGGCAGCATCCCCAGCCCACCTCAGGCTGCGGTCCCCATCCCACCAGCTCAATGTGGGAGGCAGCAGCAGGCACAGGGAGGGAAAACCCGCCTTTCCCAGCCTCACCAGCCAGGCTTGCGTTCCCTGGGCTCAGCTGCGGCTCTCCCTGGGCTGCGTGGAGAACCGACAGGTACCTGTCTGGCTGTGGCTTTCCTTCAGCTCCGCCAGAGCCGAGTCCAGCGATCCCAGGGATTGCCGGTGGTACTGGGCTTGGATTTCCAGCAGCTGCCAGACAGGGAACATGCAAACACCGCTCAGTTCAGCACCGGCCCCTCTTGGAGAGACCCTCATCCACAGGACATTGCACCCACATGGAGACAGGGCAAAGGGGGAGCTGCAAGGGGAACCCCCCCAGGGTTCATGGGCCTGTGGCTATAGTGAGGGGTAGAGGGCAAATTGGAGATGGGGGTGTCCTCGGGACAAGCCGCTCTGTTTGCAGTTGGTACTAGCGGTGACGTGCACCTGCAGTGCATGGAGCAAGGCCAACTTTGGGCATCTGCTGGTGCCTGGGGCTGTCCCCTGCCCTGGCCAGAGGGCTTGGTGCTGATGGGGACAAGGCTGGGCTCACACATACCCCAGGAGATGTTCACATGTGGAGGAGGAATGCGAGAGAGGACTTACTCTGATGAAGTAGCTGGCGTAGCTGTCCTCTTTGGTAGAGAAGTGGTAGAGGTCAGCCATGTACTCATCCTGGGAAGGGAGACACAGAGAAGAGCAACCTTCCACCTCCTCCCGGGCACCCAAGGAAGAGGGGATGTCTTCACAAAGCCCTCCATCTGGGCCATGAGTTGCCCAGACAGGGTCTCTGGGGTGCAGTGGGGAGGCAGGCTCGGACCATGTGGGGATTCCTCCTTGGCGCCATTGCTTTCATTTGGGTAGCATCAGCAAGCTGCCCTATGATCAGAGTCCTGGCATAAGAGGCTCAGGGACAAGAGGTCCCTGCACCTCCAGCTCCAGCGTGCCCATGGGATCTGCCCGTTGCTTTTCAGAGGTGCTGGGCTTTTCAGAGAACCAGGGCAGAAGTGGAGAAAGCTGATGCCACCCAGCACGGACCTCAGCTCAGCTGGCTCCCAGCCCAAGGGGACCCCATAAGCTCCCTGCTCAAGCCTCTGGAGCCTCCTCTCTGCAGCAGCTTGTGCTTCGAATCCTTTACTCTTCTTCTTCCCTGGGCTTGGGGCATCTCCCTATTTCTGCTCCTCAAGGGACTGATTTGCTTGCAGAGGGCAGGAAGTGCGGGCTGGCTGCATCTGTCTTGGCGTAGGGTCACCTCAGATGGAGCTGCTGGAGAGGAGCAGGTCTCCAGCCCTGCAGCTGCCCAGCGGGGGAGAGCGAGTAATGTTCTCACCTTGCACTGCTCCACCTTCCTCTTCACCTCTTCCTCCTCTTCCTTCAAGATCTCCAGTTTGTTGGCAGCAGAAGATGCCCCGGGGCCAGCACCAGCACCAGAGCTGTTACTGGAGCTCTTGGCAGCTTGGTTCAGCCTTTGTGGTGGGAGAGAAGAGGCACAGCATCAGCACCAGGGACACAGGGTGGGCCGGGTGTGCAGAAAGGGTATGGTGACCACGAGGGGGATGGCAAGTCACAGTACTGCCCTGTGGTAGCTTTCCTAGGCCAGCGCCTCTCCCTTCCCTCCCCCAGAGGAAGACGCTGCCGCACCAAGGGGTGCAACCTGGTCAAGATGGGGAGCACTCAGCACAGCTGCCTGAAACACCCAGGGTCTGTAGGACCCTTCCCAAGCCCTGTTCCTGAGACGTTCCCTCCTCTCCTCCCTCCAGCCAAAGGGAGAGCAGTGTGGAAACAAGCCACCAGTGACCCATGGCTGCCCCGCTCTCCCAGAGAAACCCGGCATGACATGGGCTACCCCGCAAGAGTCAGAGTGGGGTGATCTCAGCGGCACCGAGCAGTGCCAGGGCACTTTGCTGCCTTTGGCAACAGCACTGCCCTTCTCTCCTGTGCCGCAGAGCGAGCAGCTCAGCCCAGAGCGGGGTGCACCTGCAGAGAGCGGCTGGCTGGGCACTCCCAAAGAACTGTTGCTGGGGAAATTTGCTCCCCCAACCTGGCTGGGGGCTGTGCCCCATGTGCCCTGGCCCACCTAGCCATGATGTGCCCCATACCGGCTCTTGATGCTGTTCCAGTCAGAGATCAACTTCTGGAGGGTCTTCTTGCGCTTCAGGATGATGGGAAGCTCCTCCTGTGGGAGAGAGCAGCCAGAGGGAGTTGCAGAGGCCTGGGGACATGCAAAGGGGAGGTGGGACAGGAGAGTGGAGCCAGGAGGGTGGCCAGGGCTACCTCGCTGAGCTTGTTGAGCGGCTGCAGGACGTCACGCTCCAGGGCAATCTCGAACTCAGCCAGGATTTTGGCCAGTGAGCTCTGTATGCAGCAGCCCATCTCCAGGGCTTTCCTGTGTGGGGGACAGAGATGAAATGACTGCAGGCTGGAGCCATGCCACCCTCTGACCCAACGCCCCCCATCATACCCATACCCACGTGGGACCCTGAGCCAGCCCCTGTCCCCCTCTGCAATTGGAGGCTGAAGGCGCTGGCTGTTCCTTCTCCCCCTGCAACACCAATGTTTGCTCTGAGGACAGGGTTTGACAACTCAGCTTGGCCATGGGAGCTCCTGAGCCAAGACAGTGGCTCTGCCAGGGTCTGGCATCTTTCAGGGTTGCTCCTGGCCCTTTCTCCCACCAGCACTTACCCAAGGCTGGACTCTGTGTCCAGTTCCTTGAAGCTCTCGGCCATCGTCGTGGACAAAGCCATCAAGGGCAGCTTCTTCTGCACAGAGCCAAGGATTCGGGAAAGGGATGGTGAGATGGCGTGTGGCAGCTCCCCCCCCACCATGAAGCATGCCACATGGCATGGGACCAAGTGGCCAAACCCTGCGCTGGGTCCCCACATCCTCCCCTGGCCCACCTAGCCCCGTTGGCCCTGGGGCCTGAGGAAGGGCCCTTTGGATGTCCCTTCAGCCAAAGCTAGGATCCGGTTAGCTAAACAAGGCGCCAAGGCTCCATAGTTTGTTAGAAAACCTCCAGTCTTCTCTAAAATAGTCGCCTGTGGTGGACTGTGACTCTGATGGATGCTGTCACCAAGCCCAGCCCTGCCACGGCTTCAAATGTATGAAACAGTTTAATCACCGAGAATAATTAAGCCAAGCTGGGGCTTGTCAGGCTGCCAAGGAAAGAGAAGCCCACAAAATCATGGGGGGACTAAGAAAAGTGCAGGGGCATTCACTGTTTGCTTCCCAGAGGAGGGCTGGTGAGCACCAGCCGGGAAGAGGGTGGCAGGTTCAAACCAAGGAGAAGAAAGAGGTGGCACCACTGTGCCCAGCCGTGCTGTGGTGCTCCTCACCGCAGGGCACTCTGGGTGCCAGAGGTTCACAGGGGTTCAGGAAAGGACACGGACAACAGGGCTTTGGAGGGTTATCCAATGCAAAAACGCCATCTCTGTCCCAGGCGGCCTCAAAGTTAGTGATGGTTGAGGGGGCTGTCATGCTCTGCTCTACCTGGGCACCTGCTGGTGGCCACTGCTGGAGATGGGACCTGGGCTGGGCTTTGAGCCACCCTTCGGCAAAGCCTGCAAAGCAGGGGCCTGGCATCCCCTTTGCTGGCAGGCGACAGAGCCAGGGCGAGCATGGGCTGTGGAGGGAGGATTCCACTCACCACTCGCTTGTCCATCTCGGAGCCGCATTGCCCCTGCAGGCAGGCTTGGAGCCTCTTCGACACGCTGTGAGCTGCTCGCTTGGCCGGCTCGATCCTCTGTTCGATCTGGGGGCAGAAAGGTGGGACTGGGGAAGCCCTTTCACCAACCGTGGGTGCCCTGAGGCCATCTCCCCACCACCCAGCTCTGGGCATGGGTGAGCCTGTGCAGCATCCTGCCACAGCCCAGAGCAGCTGAAGAAGCCCTTTCCCGTGGCAGGAGCCTGCCATTCCCTTAATGCCATGGTCCTGCAGTCACCCTCTGGCACACGGGCAGATCCAAGCCCCATGACTTGGATGTGCTGGCAGGGCAAATTGCAGGCAAGAACGGGGCAGGTTCTCACGCCCAGCCACAAGCAGGCACATGCCTGCCAGCCTAGCCCACGCCTCACCTGCAGCAAATCTTCTGGCAGGAGCTCAGTTGCTTCTTGGGCTCTGTGGAGGAAGGAGAAAGAGCCATCAGCAGATGGGGGTGACCTCCACCCAGCCTCCTCGGGAAAGCAGGTCCTTATGCATCCCACCCACCTCTCTTTGGGCTCCGGGGAGCGGGAGATGCTGGCTATGGCCTGGAGCATCATACGCAAGGCTATGTGCAGAACGAGCCTGGCGGGGACGAGAACAACAGGAGCAGGGTAAGGCAGCCAACCTTGCTGGCTGGTGGACACCCCATCAGACAGGGCTTCCAGTTCAGAGCACCACAGTCAAAATGTCCAGATGTGGCCTGTTTTTTGGAGACAGGGTGCCTAGCAGGGCCATGGCAGGATGTTTGCTGGTGAAACCTTCTACCCTTTCCCCTAAAGGCAAATCCAGGGCAGTGCTGTTGGAGCCCGGCATGCATCTTTGCAGGCCAGGGTAGCCGGAAGGTGTGGGGCCACCAGTGCTGGAGCAATGATACCTTTGTGGTCAAGCTGGGGACTGAGACCAACACCAGCCCCTCCAGAAATGCCTACATGAAACCAGCTTTCTGCTTGGTTTTGCAGCAGGTATTAGGAGCAAATCTGGCAAAGGAAACTTCTGGTTTGCAGTAAATTCTGCTCAAAACCAAATTCGAAACCCACCAGCCGCCATCACCACCAAACCTCCCTGATGCCTCCCATAGAGGAAACCTTGCTTCATGGCCCACTGCCATTGCTACACCCTGGGGACCCCGTTTGCTTTCCCTCTGCTCCTGCTGCTGCTTTTTCCCCAGTTCATGTTTCTCTATTTTCACCGCCTGCCAGAGCCGATGTGGGATGAGGCCATGGAGCCGCAGGAAACGGGGGTGGCTTGGTTGAAGGCAAGCAAAATCACGTGAGATCACAGCCCGCGGAGGAGAGGCTCTGCAGCGGGTGAAGAGCTTGCTTTTGAACTGCACGAGCTGCTTGCGACCTCCTGCCTGCCTGACATTAAACGAAAGGGAGGTGCATCCAACATGGAGATGAGACATCTTCAGGGAGGAGGGATGGGAAAGGGGATCATGCTCCCCTTCAGGGAACACAAGAAGAGCAAGAGGCCACCAGGTTGTAGGAGCTGCTTCCCTGTGACCAGTCTGCTGTGCTGGCTGAAGGACCTCAGTGGTCCGGGGGACACGGTTGGTCCTGCTCAGAACTCCCAGCACTGGGGAACCTGCGGAGGTGGCTGTAGGAAAGAGGGAGCGAGGGGGCTGGGAAGGGAGGGCCCAGCCCTGTAATTTCAGTTCTGGGTTTTGCAAGGGGAGAGCTTTGGAAAGCCGAAGAGAAAAATAAGGAAGCAGCGGAGGTAGGATGGGGCCAGAGGGATTTGTGTGAAGCTGTAAGTCCTCCATGGGTCCTCCAAGGATCCCTGGTCCTCTCCTCAAAGGGTGTCCGTACTGGTGGGCCGGCTAGAGCTATGCAGGGCATCTGGCTCCCGTGGGGCACCCCAGGCTCAGCAGGGAGGGCAGATCCCAGCTCCTAACATCCTCCTGGTCACCACACAGCCAAGGGCATGTGGCTAGAAGGTCCCTCCCCATTGCCTTCACGTCCTGGGGAAGCCAAGCTTGGGAAAGGCCCATTTCCAGGTGGACGCAGCATCCATGAGCCCTGAGAGAGGTAGCTGGGCTTGGGGATCATGTCCCTACTGAGCAGCACCAGTGCAGCCTTCCCACTGCCCCGTGGGCACCAGGGAGCTGGGGAGCCACAGCCCCTTGGCTTACACTGAAGATGCTCTAAACCCAGGGTTGTTCCCCCTTTCCCCTCTTCCCTGGCCACTAGCCCTGGGATGTCAGTCCAGCCCTGGCACAAGCCCTCCGGGACCTGTATCCTGCTCCCTCCCAGCCCTCCTGCGCAGGTAGCAGAGAAGTCCTTACCGGCTAGTGATGTTGGGATGGGACAGCTGCTGCCGCATCCAATTAAACTGCCTCTTCATCATCTTGAGAGCCGGGAGGAGACCACGAGAGCTGCTCCGCTTGGCTGTACCCGCTCAGCACCCCTCGGCAACGCTTGGCATTGGACGCTGGTGGCCCCTCGGCTTCCCGGAGCCGCTCTGCCCTTTGCTTTTCCCTGAGGAGCTCTCCCTCCTTACTCCTCTCCTTCCTCCTTCCCTCGTTCCCCCTTTTTCTGTTTCCCTAGGTGGTCCCCTCCCTTGTCCCTCCCTGAGGATGCCCTGCCTGCTTTCTCTTCTCCCTTGGACTCCCTTCTCTCGCTCCCTCTCTTTTTCTGAGCTTCCTTCCTCCTCCGGCCACCCCTCTGCCGCAGATCAGGTAAGAGCAGTTCAGGGCTCCGGCTCCGCTCTGTGTTCCTGTCACCACCCCACAAGTATAAATAACTTCAGCCCAGCCTTAAAGGGGAAATATTATTACAGCAAGCACGTAACAAGGCAGGACAAGCACACGCCACTGCTGAGCCCGAGCGAAGGGCCCACGCTCTGTTTCTTGCTCTCTGTCTCAGCCGGGGTGGTTTCCCCGCTCTTGCCTTGCCCACCACCAGCTGTGCTGCGGGGCAGCCCATGGCCATGCCAGCTGGCTGTGCAGCGTGTATGGGGTGCCTGATGCACACCCTGCCCTGCCTGGTCACCCAGACTCTGCCAACACCCCTCAGGCACCTCTCTGTGCTTGTGTGTGCAGCTCCAACCTCTTTCCCCCTGTGACATGACCCCCTTGTCGGGACAAAAGCGGGAGGGCGAGCAGCAAAGCCACCCCTGCAACCCCTTCCATGCCCCCCACTCCGCTTTCCCTCCCTGCTGTAGTCAAGGCTCTCCAGAGCCACTGCAAAGCTGCGGCCAAGGGCCGTTGCCTCGTGCCCTGGGGAGGCCCCCTTCCTCCCCGCTCCCCTGCTGCTGGCAGGGCTCCTCTAAGCGGGGTGGCTCCGCCAAGCGCAGAGCAGCAGCGCCTGCACACAGTTGCACGGAGACCACAAACTCCCAGTTCCCAGGCTCGGGTGCTGCCTGCTCTCTGCAGAGCTGCACCAGGCTTCAGCTTTCTTTTTTTTGGTCTAAAAACATCCCCCTCACACCACCACCACCACCACCACCTTTGCTCCTGGCCTTATGAGATGTAAACCTTGCCTTATCTCTGGGCTACCTGCAGCTGGGACTTTCCTCCTTCTGCACTAAGCAGAGGTTGCTGTCAACCAGGTTACGTGGTTGGCAAAAGAACTAGCACCCAAACCCAGACGGGAAGTGGTCAGCTTGTGGGCATATGAGACAAGCAGCAAAGGAAAAAGAGGCGGAAGGGCCACCCCACCTGTGTCCTGAAGCCTGAGGAGCAATAATTTGGGACCAGGCTCTGCTCCTTCTTGGTGGGGGGGCGAGCCTCCAGAGAGTGCATAGAGCAAAGCAGTGCTGGACCTGTTTTCAGGTGGGGACCAGGCAAATGAGCGCTGTTCTCCCTGCCTCAGCACCAGGTTGATCTAAACCTGTGGCCAAGCATGCCTGATCCCCCAGCCACGAGCCTTGGGGGTGCTCCTAACCAGCCTTGTGGTCGCTGAAAGCAGGCAAGGGCTTCAAGCATCTTGCAAAGACACAGAAAAGATCCCCCCAGATCCCTGCTGGCTGCATCAGGTGGTGGCCAAGCCGCAGTCTCTTTCCTCCCATGCAACGTCAGAGACCCGCTCCCAGCTCTGGGCTGCTGCTTGCTGGAGGAGGTCCCGCTCCCTGCACCCTTGTACCAAAACTGCCCCAGGGAGCCGCTTCCGAGAGGCAGCCCCGGGGAGGAGGAGGAAGTGCTGCTACAGGCAGCGGTGAAGCTGCAAACAGCCATGTGGCGCATGGGAGCAAGCTCAAGCCCTGCTCCACGCGGGCTGCAGGGTACAGACCCCTGCCCACCGCCTCTCCCCGGGGAGGGAGGGAAGCAGGCAGCACCCAGCTCACAGCCTGGAAGTGACTCTGCTCTCAAACAGGAATTGAGAGCAGCTAGGGGACTTCCACCATCCCCTCTCCCTGCTCACAGGAGTGGGGAAACGATCATGGCAAGGCCCCAGGCGACTGGGGGATGAGTTACAGGATTGCAGGGGCAGGATTTGAGCTGGAAATGACCCCTCACAGGGTGGAATCAGCTCCTCTGTGGTCAGGGAAGGTGAAGGGAAAATGCATTTCTTGGGTCAAAGGGCAGAGGGACACGATCAGGAAAGAACTCTTTATTTCCCATAAATACAGCAGATTCTTCGCGCCGGGCGTTTCGTTTTAAATCTTTTTGTTTGTTTGTTTTCTTCCATTCACAGAATTTTGCACTGAAAATATATACAAGTCTGTTCAAGAACCAAACAAGATCTGCAAAGAAAAAACCCATACAAAACCCTGAAAAGAGACCAGAAAGGGAAGTAAGACACAGCAAAACCCCAGCATAAAAACCTTGCTTCCCCCTCTCCTCTACCACTCCCTGCGCCCAGCTCCAACACCCCACTCGCCTCCATCTTGCACAGGCCTCCCACCTCTGGCAAGCCAATGCAGGGTGCAGCTTGCCCTGCTTTTAAGATCAGGCCCTGTTAAAACCAGCGTAGGGATGGGAAGTGGCTCCTGTGGTCACAAGTCCCCTGGGGATGGGGAATCGCTCGGGACGTGCCACACCCTGGTCTCCTCCGTGCCTGCAGATCCCCACTCTTGTGTCACAGTGATCAGGCGGCTGTGGCAAGCCCCATCCCTGCCGCAGGGATCCAGGCCTGCCCACGGCTGCGGGCAAAGGTGCTCAAGGCACAGCTGTACCCCCCTGTACCCCGCCCAGTGCAGAGCTTAGTGGTGCCCCCTGGTGATGGGCTGGGCTCCAGTCTCTCCCCAACTCCCAGCCCATCACCTACCCCACCGCGAGAAGACATTGAAGAGCTGAGAAAGCCCCCACCCCACCAAGCTCTCCAGGCCAGCCAGGGGGAAGGAAGACCATGTGCTGCTTCCTCTCCCTGTCTGGCAGGAGGCTGCGGGGAGACTCACCCCCCCCCAGCATGCCCTCCTCAGGGCTGGCATGCAGGACAAAGTCTGGCGGCAGTCCCCAAAGCTTGCTGCGGTAGATAAAGCACGTGGGAAGGGTGTGGACTTTCCTGCTGCAGGGGTTCAGTGCCCAGGAGCCCAGGAGCTCCAGCTGAAGGGTACTGGGAAGTACAGAGCAAGACCTTCCCAGCCCCCGGGCTCCCACCCCAGGGCCCACCTCCCACCAACAGCTCTGGGGGCAGCTGGAAGGAGGGGGATATGAGAAGATCTCTCCCCCGATTCCCTGCAAAGCAAGGGCAGGTGCCTGCTTTCTGGTGCTGGTAAGACACCCGGTCTCTGTCCAGCCTTGTTCCACACCAGCTCCAATGCAATCACACCAGACAGTGAACCACAGGGGCCCAGCTCCAAGGAGGGGGCAAGGGGGACAAGAGGGAGCACCGCAGAGCACGAAGCAGCTGAAGGGCTAGGAAGCGTGAAGCGGACAGACAAGGAAAAGGATCTTCCTTTGCTAGGCCTTGCCCCAGGCTGAGGCTGTTAAAGCTCCCCATCCTTGTTTCCCCACTGCACGCAGGGGGAAAGCAGGGTTAGAAGAGAAGGTGGACAGACTGGGGAGGGAGTGATGCCTTTGGAAGAGCAGGGAAGGCAACTGTTCACCCACACGAAGCGTTCCACTCCACTCCTAGTCTTGTGGGATGAACATCTCCTGGCATCTCTGCTCTCCTCCTTGAGGCACGCTCCCTCTGGCCCTCACCTGGCCATCTGGAGAATAGAGCGTGAGCAGCAGCCCCCCACCCACCCTCCCCATCTCCTCAGGCTGCTCCAGCCCCGCAGGGCTGGCTTCCCAAGGACTCCGCAGTGTAGCGCCTGCAACGTGCGGCCCTAGAGGTTTCCCCAGGATTCCGGTGGGGGGAACTGGTCCACATCCCCCATTTCATTGTAGGTTTGCTCTCCCATGGTGAAGGTCAGCTTGTACCGTAGCCTCACTTTCTCCTGGAGACAGGGGAGAAAGGATAAGCAGTCAGAAGAGGGGGAAGAAAGTAATGAGGCACAAACCATTCAGATCTCTAGGAAGCTGCAGAGAGCAGAGGGAATAGGGACAGGCTAACCAGGCTTTGCCCAGGCAGCAAGGCCAGCCTACTCATGCCCCAGGGACAGTGCTGTTACCTTCTGTGGGTTAGCAAGCAGCAGGACTTGCGTGATGGCACTGGGGTGGACAATGGGGTTGAATGCTGGCAGCTCCGTGCCTGAGGGAGGCTGTAGCTTCACCTTCATCACCTAGGGTGAGAGAAGAGCATTCCACATGCCTGAGGGAGACCTGGCAGCCAGAGGCCCTGCTCCCGTATTTGGGGAGCTTCCACTGGCTAGTCAAAGAAAAATATTGTGCTGGTTCCTGCTAATCTGAAGGTAACACAACTTGCTCTCATCCCCACAGAGCTCTCTCCACCCACCCTTGCCTTTCCTGCAAAGGGAGAATCACACTTCAACCCAGTCTGGGGACCTCAGCCGCAGCAGCCACCTTACCTTGGGGACGGCAGACTGAAAGACAATGTTGCG
Source organism: Fregata magnificens (assembly GCA_013389945.1). NCBI lineage: Eukaryota > Metazoa > Chordata > Aves > Suliformes > Fregatidae > Fregata > Fregata magnificens. The sequence continues at coordinate 22,629 of WAAD01021506.1, read as the reverse complement.
GATGGGCTGCGGGGCCGTGCTAAGCATAGAAATCACCACCACAAGCACATCGGGCCTCTCCGGCAGGGCATCCTTAGCAAAGTGGAAGAGGACGCGAAAGCCGTGCTGATCATACACTGTCACAGGGAGGATGCTGCCTGTGGGAAAGGCAGGGACAGGCAGCAGTGAGCCAGGAGGGAATTGGCCCTGCAGCAACCTCTCCCCATCACCCAAACTCCGTACAAGTGACAGAGATACCACTCCTCCTCAACCTCCACAAAATCCAACAAGCAAGAAGTTTCCTCACATTCTTCCTTTCCATATGTGCACGGTTTGTTCCACCTTCTTCATACCCTGTCCAGTTGTTTCTTCCCTGATTTGTCTGGCTCCCTTCCAAACAGTCCACCCCCCCAAGCTTGCCCCACTCTTTCACCCCGGCTCACTGGGTTTGATTGACTCCAGAGGCACAGTGATGTTGGCCAGCGAGATCTCCGGGGGCAGCGCAGTGGCAGGAGGCCGTGGTGGGACTGCAGTACTTCCTGCTGGTGTGGTGGCAGCTTTTGGAAGTGTAGCAGGGGCAGGCAGCTCTGGGGTCAGGGGCAGTGTGGGGTTAGGAGAAACACTCTGGAGCACAGGCAGGGTGCTGGGATTGTGGGCCGTGGTGCCAGAGCTGCTCCTGTTCTGGAGATCCCTCAGGGTGAGCCGGGGGGGTGGCTGCTGCTTCTCCCTGGAGGGAGAGAGAGAAAGGAGTGGAACGGGGCACTGAAATGTTGTGTCCAGCACCCCAGAAATGGAAACGATGGGGAGAGATGTGAGATTGCACTACTCCTGCTTACCATCGCACTTGTTGAGACTCTGGAGGCAAAGACTGTTGCAGCAGAGTCTTGCCCAGGAGGTCCAGGTCATCCAGGCCACTGGTGAAAGGAGAAGGTTTGGGGGAGGATGTGCCAGCGTCTGCTTTGACTGGTGGTGCTGCTGTGATAGGGGTGATACTGAGCTCGTTGCTATCTGATGACTGTAAAAAGAGTGCACAGGAGAGCCCCCCAAGCAGGGCTGCATATCAGCACCAACCATCAGACATGGGACACTTCCCTACTTACTCCATTTGTTGCTTTCACCACCCTCCCGACCTGGCTCCCAGCACATTACCTGGAAGCTGTTCCAGCCACTGCTGTCACCAGCCTGGGCAGGATGTGGTGCTGGGTCATTCAGGCCTGCCGGGGATAAAAGCAAACATGAAACTTAGCTACCAAGTGGGTAAGAGCATTAAATGGGGCCTGAATAAGACACAGAAGCAGCAGGGCAGAACCACCAACGTGGTCTCCATCTCTGGCCCCCATCCTTGCATGGGGGAGAGCCAGGAGGGTGATAGCGTTTTTTCTGCCCAGAGATCCTCATTTACAGTCTAGTTCTCACTGCAATTGGCAGAGAAGTGAATACTACTGAGCTGACAAGCCCGACTGACCACATTGTCTACTTCATGTGGTTGTACTCAAAGCACCTATCTTAGGAAACAGACACTTTGTTGGAAAAAGCAGGATTCTAGAGCCTTCTAGGAATGGCACCTCACAAGACTTCCATGTGACTGGTTCTGGAAGTGTCATGCATCTGTTGTTAGCTTGTGACTTCAACTACAAGGAGTAAACATGAGGAGCTGGGGGTGATCCACCCCTGTGATCCCATCTGGGGATGGCCATTGCATCACTCTGGATTTACCTGCCAGGTCAGTTTTCCCAGAGCAAGTCAGAGGGCACATCCCTGCAGGCTCTCTCTGACTAGTCAGGTAAACACCATGGGACTGAAGTTCAGAATGATAGCAGAGTCCTTCCCTCCTTCTCCCTCGCACTAAGTGAAGGCCACCTCGACAGAGATACCAATTCACCTCTCACAGAGCTCTCCCTCATTCATGCTCCTGCCACAAGAAGAACCATCCATGCAGACTGTCCAGAGTCAAGAAGAGAATAAAGAGCTTTTGCTCTGGCCTTCTCACCTAAAGACATGAGTTCATCATCCAGCAAGGAGACAGACCCAGCTTGGTCAGGCATGGGGACTGCTGAGCCACCTGAAAGGATGGGCAAGGCTGGGTAGGAAGGGCCTGTTGCCGGAAGATCCAGGCCTGACAGATCCAGAAGTGCTGAGGTGCTGCCTGCAAGGAAGGAACAAGCTGAGAGACAGAAACCTTATTCAGTCCTTATCCAGTGTGCTGAGGCCAGCTCCCACCCTTCGTCACACCTGGGAAAGGCAATTCCCCCTCTGCTTTCCCTTCCAATTCCCTCTCTTCATGCATCAGCCATCTCCACAAGCCATTTCCTCATGTCACCAGCCCCACTCTGACTTCCTGCAGGTTTCACCTTTCCACTTCTCTCAATATTCTCTTACATTGCAGGAAACCAGTAACAGGGTCCCTTTGCTTGACCTTCCTGTCCCCATTCCCCAAGTCTCCTCACCTCGAAGGGGACCGGCCACCGTCTCCCCATTGATCTCTTCTCCCCGCACAAGCTGCTTGTAGAGATTGATCACCTGTGTCAGATTGTCATTGGCTTGCAGGATCTCCGCTGAAATGGAATAGGTGGGAAGTAAGTTTGAAAATCATTAAGAAACAGAGAGTGACTTTTACACCCCAACTCCGTCTATTCCTTCACAGCAAGGCCCAAGGTGCTGACAGCAGCCCACTGCAGATAGCATTTTTGCAATTGTTGCTGCAAGCTCTATCAGGATACATTGACACTTCCATGGCAGTCTCAGCAGGACAAGCACAAGCATTGTTCCTACAGCAAAGTGGAGGAAGCCTGTAACACTGCTGATTGCTGCCATGTGTCCCTGCTTCGTGCCAAGCCATAGACTAACTAACCTACAGTGAGTAGCCACCCCAAACAGAGTGGCAGCTGCTGACAGATGCCATGCCGTGGGCAGCCCAAGCACAGGCTCCCTGAAAGAAGGTGGAGGGGACAGAATGAGAAAGGCCAGACACGCTTACCCAGAGCTTCATCATTGTCTTCTGTGTCACTGGCGAGCCGGAAAAGCATGGGCCTCATGCGCTCGCAGCGCTGATACAGCTCCTGAGGGAGAGGAGAAAGGGGTGCTGAGGCGAGCAGCAGGATGCTCAGCTGGGGGTGCAAAACAGGCAGGAGGAACTTGAGAGGATAAGGGTCACCCATCTCTGCTAAGCTCAGGGAGGATGCTGGGATGGTCCTTCCTCACCTTCATTAGGTCCTCATTGCTCTCCGTTGTCTCCCCCCTGCTGTAGTTTGTCACCATTTCTGTCAGCAGCTTCACATTGTTGTTCACCTCCTCGATGGCATTCACCCTTTTGGAGATCTTCTCCATGCGCTTCTGGTCCTGGAGGGGAAGCACACGGGGAAGGATGTCCTTGCTCTTGTCTGCAACTTGGAGAGGAGGAAGGCTGGGACAGCCAACACACCAACTCCCTGGACTAAGGCACAGCAACGCTGCCCTCAAAGCAGTTCCCACTCCAATGGAAAACTCCGGATCACCTCTGGGCCAGCACTTGCCAAACAGGGATGGAATTGCCACACATCTAGTGCTGCAGCAGGGCTTGGGCCACGGGAAGAGCCCGGAGCCATTCCTCCAAGTAGCCAAGGGACAGCAGAAATCACACAAGAACTCTTTAGCAGCTGCTGCAAAATTTTGGGCAGAAGCTCCGTACGTCTGCATGAGGACAAAGAGCCACTGCTCCCTTGGTGCCAACCACTGCCACCCAGACCATGACCCCCCAGCTCCCCTTCTCCCCAGCCACACCTCCTGAACCATCTCCTTGATGAGCTTGTTGGCAGCCCGGAGATCCTCAGGATGAGAACTTTTCAGGAGACGAGCCAGTATCTGCAAAAGAGAAGTTACCTCTGAGCCCAAGCTGAGGGGTGGCAGCCAGAGTCACTCTTGCAACACTAGAGCCAACAGAGTTACTCCTGCCCCAAACCCATATCTGGCAGAGGCAGCAGACAAAGCCAGCTGTTTGAAAGTCCAGCCACAAGAGCTTGTGGGCTATCAGAGACTAGGGAGAAAAGTACAACTGGCCTTCCTTTTTCCGTTGTGGTTCTGTTATGTAAGATAGGTCTTTCCCTGAAGATCCCCTGCATTCAAAACCTCCTCCTGCCTGCCCATTATGCACCATGGAGACCCCAAAGCACAGCAGCACTAGTACTGAGAAAGAGAGAAAGCCTGGTTTGTGCAGGAATTGCCATAGGATTGCAATGGACTCCTATTCAGACCTCTTCACATGCCTCCTCGCAGGTGCAACTGGTGAAGAGGGAGAGCTCCCACTTTCTCTCCCCTTCTGTAGTCAGTGTACGGTCCCACTGGCCACCTACAAATCCTCATTTGCACACTGTGACCCGTGGAGGCAAAATATATCCGCTGCAGCAAACTGGCATCACACTTCTGCTGCAGAAGTACACCCAGAAGAGCCTAATACTTACTTACATGTATCAGCACTGGTAAAGCAGAGGCTTGCCTGAGTGGTGACACAATTCTGATGGAAAGGCAATATAGGATGGGTCCAGGAAGGTGTAAGTAGCTGGGCAATAAGCAGATTGCAGTGCTGGGAGCGGAGAAGAGATAACAGCAGCAGCATCTGGGGCTGGGATTTAAACCTCATGGCCAGATAACTCAGGAGCCTGGAGCGGCAAACCTCCCAGAACCTGCTGGGCTGATGTCAGCGCTTCACCCTTTGCACCATCCTGCAGCTAAGTGCTCCAAAGGTCAAACAGACCCACATGCCCCACCTCTGGCTGTTTCCTTTGTCATGATTTTGGAGCGGGCCCTCAGCATTCCTGTGATGCATTTTCTGAAGCACAGCATGTGGAGCAGGGGCCTTGACTCTTTCTGGATCTCCACCCCAGGAAGATAGGAGATCCTGGAGCAGGGAAGATGTTGCCCGCTGTCCCTCTCCTTGCACAGAGCCCTTACCTTGGATTTCTCTTCATCATCAAAGATGATGTTCTTGGGCCGAGGGGGAGGAGGTGGAAAAGGAGCATCGTCAGGCAGTTTTGGGTCACATTTCACGATCCCTGCAGTAGAGACCAATGGAGAGGTCAGGAGGACGCACCCACTGGGGGATGGCACTGCCACCTAGGTAATTTCTTCCCTAATGGACCACCAAACCCAGCTGGGACTGAGGGTGTTTGGGTCTACTCCCACTACCCATGATCCTGGATTGTGTTTTCATGCAAGAACTGTCCCCCACTCTCCATCAATATTCTATCTTAGAAAAATCCAGCGTTGACTGCCAAAGCGCTCACAGCCCTCCAGCCCCAGCCCCTTCCAGTGCCCCATCTCCTGCAGGAGCAAGCAGATGTCCCCTCCAAGCCATCAAACAACTCAGACCACCAGCAACTCCCTCTGCCCAGCTAGGAGCCACAAGGCACCTGCTCCTTCACCTGCCCCTGCTACTGAATCAGGCAGACTGATGGATGTGCTGGGTCTGGGCACAGGAAAGGGAGAGTCTCTTTTGGGTTCTGCCCAGACAGAAAAGGAGGGAGGGCAAACCGTCCATCCACCTTCCCCTTCCAGAGCACTGCCTCTCACCTTGTTTCTTCAGCATCTGGTAGGCTTCTGAGATCTTTACCTCGTGAGGCAGCCCTAATGTCCAGCTGTACATCAGCTCCAGAATCTTTGACTTCACTTTTTCTGGTGTCCGGCTGCCAAGATACTAGAGGAAGAGACAAGAGGTGGTTTGAAGCTGATCGGAGCCGTTGCAAGCCTGGCCTGTTCCTCTCCTCCCCTCCCCCAGGAGAAGTGAGACCGTTCCCAACGGCACAAGGAGGAAGAAAGAGTAAGCAAGCAGGAAAGCTCACAAGACCCTTGCAACACGTCGTATGCTGTGCTTGGTTTCCACCACAGGAAACACAAGAGGTGGGAGAAATGCTGCACCAGCAGCCCCTCAACGACATGCAGGGACAGGTGGGAAGGCTCAGGCAGGTCTCTGTCGCCTTGTGAAGGAAAGGGTACTGCTAGCAAAAGCTGCTCGGCAAGGCAGCCCTTCAGGAACAAGGGGACAGCAGGGCTGGGAGGGGAAGGACTGTGGGTAACGGTCCCTGGAGCAGGGCCCAGGCCTCTGTCTCTCAGGGGCACTCTCCAGCACAAAGTGGCTGGCACCCTTTACAGCTAGGTGAGCCCCAGACAACCAGCACCCAGTGGTGAGATCTCCAAACGTTACAGCTCTCCCCTTGCCATACAATCATCCTTCACTCTTCTCTTGTGGGTCTGCTGGGGCCACTGGTGGTGGAAACAGTGCACGTGCCACCAGAGGCCAGTGGCTTAACCCAGAGGACATTCTCTAGGGTGCCCAGCAAGAGGACTTTAGAATGCTGCTGTCACTGTCCCTGGTTATTCATCATCACAGATCACAAGCTGTGACTGGCAGATGAAGGTTTTCCTTAGTCATATTTAGTCTGTGTTCCTTTAACTCCATACTTGCTGGTGTTAACTGCCTTGACTGAACAGGAGAGCACACACAGCTTGTTCTGCTGCAGGAACAGCAGCATCAGCAAAGGAGCAGGTAACAACATGGTCCTTCAGATGGACTTGCCAGAGCACCACTGACCAGGCCTGGGCTTGCCCTCTGAGAGTGTCTCAACCAGACTGAGACACCCTGGAGAGACACGGTCACGATGTCAAAGCTGGGGGAGGTTCCTGAGCACATGTAGTACAGACAGAGCCCAACAGAGATGCAGGGATGGTGACTCCAGGCACGCAGATGAGCTCAGTAGTCTCACAAGTGCTGGCTGCATCATGTCTAGCTGGCCCTCAGCTTCCTGCATCAAGAATCAGCTGGGAGCAGAGGGGCGAAAGCTCACCTGCCCACTGGAAAACTCACCCGGGAATGAGGACTAAATCTCCTAGTAGCACTGTCCTGTTTCCCCCATGTCCCAGTGGGTGTTTGACCTTTCTGCTCAGCCACTACTTCTTCCCAAAGCCCTCCTGCCACCAGGCTCTGGTCCCCTCCAGCACCATCTCCTGGGACCCACCTTGGGTGACACCACTTTGATGAGCTCATTGAGGAAGCGGAACTTGCCCACCTCGTCATGGAAGCGTTTGCCACAGCTCTTCATGCAGGACTCCAGCACCTAGGGATAGGGGCCAGGTGAGCCCTGGCACAGGGTCAGCAGCAGGTTCAAGAGCCAGCTCCCTCCTGCTCCCCCCTCGCCAGGCATGGAGCCTGTAGCTATCCTCACAGCAGCGTGGAGGGACACCACCTTTCCCTCCCAGGTGGCCAATCACCCTCATAAAGGGAAGCAAGAAGATTTTCCTCTTTGGAAGAAACAACAACAGCCCATGGAAGGGGATATCCTTAGAGAGTTCACAAATACTGGGGTTTCACAGCGTGCATCCACAACGACATTAAGGGAACAAAAAACTTTCCATTGATTTCAATAGCCTACGACTCTTCCTAGGAGCAAGACCTTTCCTACCAGTCACCCCTCCTCTCTTGTGGAACCACCTTCAGCCCCTCTCCCACCCAAGGGCTCAGGTGCTCCAGGGCTTCCTCAGAGGAGGTTCAAAGCTTCCCGTGCTCCTCCAGTCAAACTGGAGCAACCCCACATCCTGGCCCTCCATCTAGTTCTACCAGCCTGCAGATGCCCTTACCGTGAGGGCCTGGATAGCTTCCCATTCCTGCGGAGACTGGATCTTGTGGGCAAGAAGCCGGGTAGCAAGTGGAGGACTGGAAGGAGTGAGGGGAAAAAAAAGCTAGCCGGTTATTGATGAAAAGTACCTGTGTGGTACCTATGTTTCTATCTGGGAATCCAGGGTTGAAAAGCATGATGCAAGTTTAAGGCACTGATAAGGCACTAAAACCACGTGGGAACCTTCTGTTAGTGGACCAGGACCCCCCACTCACCCCCACTTTGAGGGGCTTCATGCCTATTCAGCTCTCAGGACAACCCCACTGAATCCTACCGGGTGCGCAATCATAACCCAGGCCCACGACCTGGAGCAGCCTGGGGAGGAAGGAAGAAGCACTTACCCCTCTAGCTCCTTATTGAGCTGCTCACAGAAAGCATTGATACCATCCCAGTCCAGGTCCTTGTTCAGAGGGTTTGTCGCTTTGTCTGTGGGTGGGAGAAGGGAACGGTGAGAAAGTCTCCCCAGGCTCCCACCCTGTGGAGGCGAGGGGCAATATTGCTCCCGCTCTCTCCCCACCAACTGCACCAGGCGCACCGACAGAGGATAGCATGGAAGGAAAAACACGCTCGTGTCCACTTGCACAAGCCCTGCGCACGAACTCTCTCACCACCACCTCCCTGCCAGCCTGCCAGCAGCGCACACCGACCCACCGTCGCTGCACGGACGCCTGCCAACACGCCCCCTGCCCCAGCTCGGCCGCGGGCTCCCATCCGCAGAGCCCAGGTGCGCCCACGGCCACGGCC
>WAAD01021506.1:0-13628 GCA_013389945.1 Fregata magnificens | reverse complement strand
TGATGGCCGGGCCCCCGTGATGGCCGGGCCCCCGTGATGGCCGGGCCCCCGTGCCTCTCCTCAGGCCTTCGCGGCCGTGCGGATGGCGTCTCGGGGGGCGGGTGCGTGGTTTAGGAGACATTATAAATGCTAGTAAGCGAGCTCCCGTGCCGTGGTCGGAGTCATCCTTAAATAGCTGCCAGCCCTCTCCTGGCAGGGCCTGGCCTGGCCTTCTCCCGCCTGGCTGAGCAGTTGAGGGGAGGGGGGGAGGTTGGTGAAGCCCTGGAAGTAACTAAGGGCTCCAGGAATGTAAACTTCCTTTGTCCTCTTTCTCCTTGCAGCTCTGGTAATCCACGCCAGCCCTAACTGTGTCACTTAATATTGCTTGTTTTCTCTGTGCTCCAGTGGTCTTGGACAGAACAGTGTGTCTGTGTCCCTGTGGTGATTTATTGCTTTTGTTGTCTTTTTTTCTTCTTTTTAAATAATGCCGGTGAAAGCTGCCAACTCAATGGCCTTCGGGGAGCATAGGCTTCCACCTGTTTGAAGAGTCCCTGGTGTGTCTCATCAGCGCTGGTGCTCAAAGCTGCCTGCTGGGGCTGACCCTGCTGGAGCCTCTGCGATAAGAGCATGAGTACCATACAACCTATTCAGCCTTAAAGCGTCTAATCCTGGAGGCAGAGGCGTGAGTCAGAGTGGTCCTGTGTTGGGTTGTTCATTCACAGAGCTAATCCTGCAGATGGCAGGCAAGGGAACTGCCCTGATGTCACACCTAATGTCTTTTCCTTATGTATAGCCATTGTTTTGGGGGGGATTTTTTGGCTATTAAAAAGTACTTTTTGGCACTTGAATGTAATTCTTTTTTTAACTGTCACAGCCTTGCATCACAAAGCCTTTTTTAAGTGCCTTTCATAGAAAATTGCCACATCCTTCCCTCTGCTGTGTTCAGGCACGTTTTACATGAGTTATTTTAATCTTATGAGTCAGCCTTGCCTGTCACTACTACCTCTTTGATTTTTCTGAGAATCTTTAAGTCATCTTTAGGAGACCAAGGCCTAGATGTTGCTCTTCTAGGTCATGTATGATCTGTGTAGAAGGCATGCATCTCTTCTTGCCAACCCACAAAACAATGCCTCTGAAGGTGTGGTTTTTCAGCCTGGTGCTCCACAGCCCCCTTTTGCTCAGGTTTCGATCCATCTGAGTCTGGAGGTTGTTCGTTTTCCTCTCTGGCAACACCCAGTGGTTAGCAAGTCTAGGATGAATGGGAGGCTGCACCTCTTTTCAGCTGGTTGCAAATGATGGTTAGTGAACTCATGCATAACAGTTGTGTCAGCAGCAGCCTTTCAAGCCTTGCTTTTATTTCTCATAGATTTAGGAGTCTCTTTCCCCTTTGGTTACATCTGCTTTCCATAAAACAAGGACCCTAAATGCAACAACAAAATAAATCTGAGTCTGAATTTTGCTCCATGTAACAGTGGTTAGATGACGTGTGAGGAAAAACCTTTCTGCTGTCCCTCAATTTATTTTTACCGGCAGCTGGAATCACAAACTAGGTTTGGATGGAGTGAGACGCTCCATGTTGTAATTGACACCGCTCCAAAATGAAAGTACTGGAACTATAATTAGCTCGTAGCCAGTTGCAGAGGAAAGTGATTACGCACAAGCCAGAGGCCTGAGCAGTTGGTGTGCCGGCGAAAGGAAAGCTTGTGCTGGCAGAGGGGTGTGGGATCCCAGGTTTGGCAGGCCCTGCAGCAGGCTGTCCTGTCCCGCAGAGGGCAGCAGCAGGCAGGAGAGCTCCTGCCTGATCTACCTGGGCTTAGCAAATGCTCTTGCTGCCTGTGCGGTCGAGGTGAATTGCAAAACAGGTGAAGTCCCCCTTAGTCGGGAAGGGAAGGCAGCCTTGCAGGAGTGGCTGGGTGGCCTGGGAGAGGGATTTTCCACCCACCAGGTCGCCTTCAACCAGCCAGAACTGCCCTCTCACCCTCTCTCTGTCCCAACGTTTGTTTGGTTTTTCTGCCTTGTGTGTTTACACAAACCCTGCAATGTTTTTCAAATGTGCTTGTGTGCGGCAGTGAGAGTTTTTGTGTGCTTCCTGCTGGGTTGTTGGGTCTGGCCTGTGACGTGAGATTCCCTTTCCCCTGTCACATTCCTCTTTCCTTGTTAAGGCCTTCTGCCAGAGACCCTCACTTTCATGAAGCTCAGTACTGCAGTCTTTTGTTCTCTTTTCTTGTTTTCCTGCTCTGGCTGACTGCAGCAGCCAGTTCCTGGGTTTTTGGCTCAGTTTTACCTCTGCTACTTTCTCTTAGAACAGGGCTGGCAGCACCTCTCCTGACATCACCTCGGATCATGCACCTCTTACACAATCCTCTGGATTTGCAGCCCTGCTATTCCCTGACCTTGGCTAATCTCTTCCTTTTGCAATACTTCTAAGCACCTTTCCCAGCAGAGGGTTGCAATTAGAGAGGCAAGTATAGAGTTGCATACTTCTCTAGAGGGAGAGCAGGTTTGAGCTCCTTTAATCTAATAGGAAATGTGTCCTTCCCTTTCATATGCAGCACTTTCTTGTGGTATGCAGTCATCCACCAGGATTGCTCCCTTCCATTTCTTTCAGCGTTTCCCATTTCGCTGTAGGAAGACCTGTCCCCCGTGATCAAAGGCATCCTTCTACAACTACAGGAGCAGAATGAGGAAACAGGATGCTGGATAAGGGATCAGAAAACCTGCTGGTTAGATCTCTGCAATTACACGTCTTGGAGCAAGGCTCAAGGAAATGCATATCTATGCCTGCTGCCTCAGTTTCCCTGGTCATTAGCATGGGGATAATTGCACTTGCTTCCTTTGGGGAATTGCCTTGACCTCCGTATACTAAATTTCTTTTCCACGTTCGTTCTGTCATTAGAGCAACTGGCTCAGCGAGACAAGCAAGCGAGAGAAGCAAATACCAGAGTTAGAGGTGAGCTGTGCAGCTTGCTGCTTCCTTGTGTTCGAGCCCTCCTTCCAGACTGGGCAACTCAGGGGGTGTCTAGATCCCTCAACCGAGTGGGCGGCAGTGCCCTCCTGGCCAGTGTAGGGAGTGGCAGTGCCTCATTACCCCCTGGGGAAGGCTCAGCTGGATTTGCTGTTGGCGATAGTGTCTTCCCAAGAGAGTCCAGGACACTCACCAGATGCTCTGAGAACACGGGAACGCTCTTGCTGCTGAGGAACCATACTGGCAGCAGGCAAAGATGAAAGAAAAAACAACGGCACAGAAACCCTAGTCATAGCCATGGCTTGGGGACTGATAGGTTATACATCTGGGTAAGCCAAAAACAGAACAGGGAGAGGAAGACCTGCCAGGTTAGAGAGTGCTGCTTAAATTTATGGGGCTGAAGCGAGCATTGAAGGCCCTGAGCCTGCAAGGGGGAGCCTCAGTGAAGTCATTTGCCGCACTGCTGGTGAGATCAGCTCCAGACTAGAACAGATCCACTACCAATACAGTGCGCTTGGGACTCAGGTGTCGAGAGAGGCACTTGGAAAGGTGAACAGATCACCCGTTCTCGCTCTAGCCCTGACTTGCTGTGTTATTGTTAGCAGATGGAAGGGGCGTCATTAGAAAGCACAAGTATTGGGGAAAAATGATTTAAGAGCCTGGATTTTGCTGAGATACAGTTTGGCTCTAAAGAACAAAAGGAGGAAGAAGGAGAAGGAGAAAAATCCTATTGCAAAGGCATTTTTCACGAGCATCCAAGCATGATCTGAGCTGAGATCAGCGACACGAAACTAGGCATCCTGGAGCAAATCAGGGAGCCCAACTGCAGCAAATCCCCAAGCCTGGATGATGAATACATGCCTGCATTGCGGCGACAACGAAGTGTGACTTTTAGTGAAGCGTTTGCCAGGGACGTTTAGCGTAGCAGCCGCGCAGGGAGCTCAGAGACGCAGCCGTGTGCAGCCTCTCTTTTACAACGCAGCACAGGGAGGAGGCACTCCTGCCGCGGGGTGCCCTGGCACTGAATGCACATGCTCTTGGCTGTGCAGCTGGCTCAGGTTTGGCAGCTGGTGAGCTTGAATAGATGGTTCTTGGCCCGGGCTTGAAAATTCCCCCTTTGCCAGCGATCCTGCTTTGGCTGCAGCTGTCTCAGGTTCCCTAGGAAACTTCAGCGCTGGCTTAAGTCCGGACTGTGAAATGACAGGAGGCGGCAGTCCGGTGGCTCCCTCCAGCCTGGCTGCTTGGCCTTGGCTGCTTGGCACTGCAGCCAGCTTCAGCCCTGGTTTTGGCAGTAGCAAGGAGCAGCAGGGCAGAGTGAACCCAGTGCCGGGGCACGGCAAACGTGGGATTAGGAATAAAAAGAAAACTGTGACCCAGGAGGAGGAGGAGGGAGACACTGAGTCTGTGTACACAGATTTCCCGAGGGTGGACGTGGCCTTTTGTAGGCTCCTTTCTGGTCCCTCTGGCTTTGTCTGTCTTAGTAAATGCAACAGGAGCAGGGCCAGGCCCGAGTGCTGCCTCAGGGTGATGGCTCACACTGTGGTGTGGTTGTTAGCACCCTTCCTGGAGTGGTTTTGGTCTGTGCCAGCTAGCAGTGCCGCAGCGCCCAGGCACGGCTGGGGGACAAGGCGGGCTGGGGACTGTTCCCAACAGAGCCTTGGTGTTGCCAAGCGTTTAACGCCGTGGGTGGGAGCTGTGCCCTGCTCCTTGCTTGTGGGGCCATGAGTGAAACAGCTACACCCTGTAAGCCCAGGTCCTTCTGAAGGCAGGCTTTTGAAGTGAAGTCCCCTGAAGCCTGCATATTTACCCCCTCATTTTCCACTTTTTCCCTCTCCAAAGATGGGAAATGTCATGCAACAGGTTGTAGGTGGGTGTGTGGGGTGCCAGTGTGTGTGCCAGACTGAAACTGGGAAATGCTCTGTCTGCCAGGCACGGCTGAACACAGGGTTGTGACTCAGTGTCCTACACCCCATGCTATGGATCACTGGCCACGTTTGCCCTTCTGGGGTGGGAGAGATGCTATGAGGAAACATTGCCCAAGCGCATGAGGTCATGGGGGTGTGGGGGCCAGCTCCTGGATGCAGGGGATCAGACAGGCCTGGGTGCACAAACAGATTGAATTTGCCCCTCTGGCTCTCCTCCCTTGGGCAGGCAGAACGAAGAGCCCATCATGGTGCCTGCGGACCACGTGATTCTGCAAGGGCTTCCCATGCATGCGCAACTGTCCTGTTTCCCCTGCCACCCAAACTACGTCAGGTTTGGGAACTCCCTTGGGGAGCAGAACGGGGGCAGAGCTTGTGTATCCCACATTTAATGTGCTGCTGACAGACGAGTCCCCCAGCCGGCAGGAGGATCAGACGCGCACCTCCGGGTGCATCCGAATAGCCTCTGCCTGGAGGGGCTGCGTTCAAGTGGCACACTGCTGTTCCTCTCAGCCCAGCGGGCATTTCGAAGGCAGTGTCCACATTTTGGGGCTCACCGCAACCACGTTGCACCTTTGCCATCCCTGATTTGCAGCCCGAGTACCCCTCCTCTGTGCAGGAGGGGGAGATGCTCCCAGCAGAGGCTGCTCCTCTTTCCACCTCCCTCCTTGCACAGAGGAGCTTTGCATCTTGAGTAGCTGACCTCCCAGTAGCTATGCTCTGGCTGAATTTTGGGAGGAGGATGTGTGCTGGGAGTCAATGGGGTTAAAAGCAACAGTGTTGCAACGGGGCTTAAGAGTGGGCTATGAGACATCTTCCCTCCAGCCATCCTCTAGCTGCTGTGCTGCTCCTGCAGCTGGCCAGCCGCTTGCTGGTGTCCAGAGCAGGCGCTAGGCACTCTTCAGCTCGTCTTGAGCCGGGTCCCTGGGGAGCCGTGTCTCTGCCGGAGCTGTTCAGGAAGGATTCCCACCCCTTTCCTAATGAGACAGAGTGAGTAATAGAGATGTTCCTCAGGGACGGTGTTGTAAGGAGTGCTACGTACATGTTCAGGACCAGAGAGCAGGTCTCCACTAGCTTTTCCCTGCTGTTACACAGCAGACTTTAATGCGTGTCCCATCTTGACAGAGAGATAAGCTATCTGCGTGCGGGTGGAAACTTGCCTGGCAGTTGCAGCCACTGGTCCTCCTTGCATTGTTCTTGTCATATCTGCTGGCTTGGCAAGTCTGTTTGTTGCGTGGTGAATGGCAACGTGTTTGGGGCTATTCAGCCTGGGATATGGTAAAATTGATTTGTCTGGTGTGAGTCGCGTTCAAAGCATTTAGTTTGTAATACCCTTTTCCCCTCTCGGGAGCGAGCATTCTCCATCCAGGAATCTGACTCCAATTAAAGCTGGGTGTCTGCTTTGCTGCTGGGGGGCTCTCAGGGGGAGCAGCGCAAAGAAACCTGGGGGCAGCTGGAGAGACACAGCCAGGTTCTGGCCCGGGTGTGTTGCCAGTGGTGGGGAAAATAAGGACAGCAGGAAGAGGCACAAACTGGAGGGAAGGCAAAGAGAGCCAGAGAGAACAAACAGCTTAGCGTGACTGCTGGTAACGCAAAATAAATATCCACTGTGGTCAAGTGAGGGCTTATGTACTACTGGCTACATGGGATGGGTCAGAAACAGGAGTAGAGGCTCACAGGAACAGTCCAGAGGAGGGACAGGATGCCCATATGGGACTTGTAGGCAAAACAGGGTGCCCTCAAATGCACGGGGTGTCCCTTAGTGCCCAGTGTAGTGCTGGAAAGGGAGACGAGGTGTCCCAGCAGTGCCCTGCTCCCTGCGGTACTGTGTGGAGGTGAAACACCTCTGGGCAGCGCTTAGGTGCTGTCTTCAAAAGCTTCTTCACCCCAATGGCCACTCTAAGCAAGGCTGTGGCTGTAGCTCCTCACTGGGAAGCAAGGAAAAAGTAATTTAGCATTCCTTGTGCCGGTGGGAGTTGGGACCTCCTCTGCACTTTGGTTGTCCTTGGACCTCCTGCAGCAGGTCAGGCTCAACTCTTTTCCCTGTGGCTCATTCTGAAGGTCCATGGGTTCATGTATTTCTGGTGCCCTTCCCTCTGGAAGGGGGGAGGAGAGGAACAGGGAGAGTTGGTTGTGTGGGCCTGGTCTTTTCTTAGGTCTCCTTAAGATGCCTGCAGTTCCCTCTTTAGATGCCCATTTTCCACACTGAGTCAGTCATTTTGGGATTTGGATTCCCTTTTTTTTGGCAGCTTTTCTTTCCCATTTCCACCTGTTTCGTTTTGCAGGGCCATCAAAGGGAGTTTGTTCAAGCTGATTCTGGAGCAAGAGATAGTTTTGACTTGACAGCCCCTTCCTGTGCAGACCGCAGCCACGGCCTTAGATCCAGGGTGGGTCACCCCTTCAGACCCTTTCAAAGCTGATGGGTGGTAAGGTGGCTTGCTGCTTCCCAGTGGGGATGAGGGATACTTGGCTTTAGTGATGTGAGCATGGGAGAACAGACCTGGGTTTTTTGCTCCCCTTCTTTCCAGCCCATGAGCTGTTAATTCTTGTGGCTTTTCAAAACTTGCTATTTCTCCCTTAGCATTTCTTTCTCTTTTTTTTTTTTTTTTCCAGTGAATGAGCCACCCTTGGCATCGCGCCTCATGCATGTGACTCAGACAGATTCTGCTTGTCTGAAGGATTCCTGCAAGTCCTCAGAGTTGTCCAACCCGCCTGGGCTCAGCGCTGGAGCCTGTGAGAAACACACTCAAAGCGAGTCATGCAGTGCCAGCAGCCTTGTTCGCCCTGTGCGGGGTGGATCGCTGCATGCGGGGACTCGGCAGTCACTCTCGCTGCATGCCCTTACTGTCCTGAGGGGTTGAATCCGGGATGGCTGCTCGGAGCTCAATGGAGGGAGGTCCCCATGGACCTTTTGTGTATGGCGCAATGCTGCATTTCTTTTTTGCTTATTCGAGTTCCAGCCCGCTGGCCTCATGCTGTCTTTGTTGTGGGAAATGGTCCCCTTGAAGTCAGGGGAGTTGGGCTTGGGGCATCTCGGAAGTCCCCTGGCTTCCACTGTTGGAAGGTGTCCGTTCATTTGGAATGCCTCTGGTTTTTGGACTTAATTGGACCCACCCAAAGGCTAATTTTTTTCAGAGGCACTGAATGCCTCAGTACCTCCTACTGATAGTAGATGGTGTGGTGAGATATCAGTGTCTCTGATACTCAAGCTGCATTAGCCAAGGGAGCCCAGCTTTCTTTTAGCTTCTAGGACAGGTTTGCAAAGCTGGATTTTTTAAAAAAAATTATTTATTTTCTAAATCTGTCCATGGGAGCTTTAAGATGAGAATCTAAACAAGAAGAGTGTTTTTTTAATGTAAACTTGGGTATCTGTGCCTCAATTTCCCCATGTGCAAGATGAGGGGGCTGCCATTTTCCTTACTCAATGGTCAGATAAAGCTGTTGGAGATCTTAAACTTCTGGTGCAAGATGCAAGTGAAGCATAAGACCTCATGGCACTGATCCTTTGTGGAGAGCTCTTTGGAAGACCCTTTTCCCATTAAGCTAATTATATCTCATCCAGCAAGTCTGGGTAAAGCTGGGAGATCCCAAAAGTCCAGGAGAGGGGGAAGCCATGAGCCTTCTATACATCTTCTCTTTGCCAGTAGGGAAGCTTTCAAGTGCATTTTTATCTCCAGGCATGTTTTTGAAAGCCTTTCCCACAACCCACATTCCTGGCATGCCCCCATGAGGGAAAGAATTAGAGAAATGAAAGCTGGAAATGGAACTGGGTGGCATGTAACCAGTCCTCTAACCTCCCTTCCCCACCCTCTGCCGGTTCGGTTTGTTCTCCTGCCCCTCAGGCAAGCTGAGGACCCTTAAGATGTGACTCATCTGGCTGCTTGGGTTGATGAAATGGCCCTGGTGCCTTATGAGCCAGCTCCCAAAGACATGAACTACCTTCCTTCCATCTCTGTGCACAACTCATAGCACAAAAAAGTGTTGCCACAGACTTCAGAGCTGCCTGAGAGATGTCCCCTGCAAAAGTAAAAGGACATAACTTGGCCCTGGGGATGGAAACCATCCATCAGAGCACATTTGAGCTCCTCATGGAGGTGGGAGATGCCAGTCACTGTGGCACCACTGCCTTTCCGTTAGGGTAGGGAGAGACATGGAGTCTGAGGCTACACCCCTCCCCTGTGCTCTTGATCTGCCCCACTGCTTGGTGCAGGTTTCCTCCCCTGCTGCCCCTAGTCCTGAAGAAAGGTGTTTTTTTTCCACATTTTAGCCCTTCAGCTAGCTTTGTCCTTCCTCCTGCTTATTCCCCACATCCTAAGGAAGAGAAATTGCTCCCTACAGATGAAGTGGGGTGATGCTGGTGGAGAGCCTACCAGAGGCTGATGGCCTCTAGTCCCTTGCCACCGGGTTCAGAGCATGGATGCTACTTCCATACTTCCCACAGGGGCTCCGGATGACGCACTGTCAGGGAGCTGGGGCATGAGGGGTGGCAGGAGATTCACCTCCAGTCCTTTGTTCCTTCCCATTTTAGTTGATCTGAATGTGGAGACTTCAATGCCTGCCTTAGAGGAGCTGTCCTGCTCTGGTTAACCTCTTAGGCAGGAAGTTAGTGCTCATGGGCACCAGTTTCCTTGTGCTCATCATCGCCTTGGCTTCTCATGCATCTCCTGGACAATCCTTTCCTGTACACACCCTCCAGATCCACAGACCTGCTTATCCAGTCTCCTGCTTACCTCAGTGTTTGGCTGAGGTAAGTACTTTTTTTTCTCTTGGTCCTCCTCCGTTAGGAAGCTGGCTGGCTTTCCGAGCTTAGGGATCGGTTGGGTGAAGGTTGCAGCACTGTCTGGTGAGAAGCAAACCAACACCTCTCAACTAAAGGGGAAACCGGTCCTGTCAAACCTATCTGGGAATTTTTGTGACTGGCAGGAGGAGGACTGAGCAGCTCCATCAAGAGGCAATGGAAGCCTCTTCTTGGTCCTGTCCTGAGCCCTAGCCTCTGAAAATCCAGAGCTCAGCTTCTTGAAATCCACCCCACAGCCCTCTAAGGCAGGGAGCATTCCCCGCTAGACTTCATAAAAGGGGGAAAACAAGTCAGAAACGTGGCTTAATCGCAACTGCTGGGAGGAACCACAACCAGGGCCCAGATGAGGTCAGAGAACAATTTAAATCAGGTCACCGCTCGGTATTTATTGTGTGGAGTTTTTCTTTTTTCTTTACTCCCGCACTGAAATCCTTCCCCAGAGGCTATTCAAGGAAATAAATAGCCAGTGGAAAGGGACAATAGCTTGCTGTGGAGTACAAATTATATGAAGCAGTAGGAAATAATAGCACAGTAAGCAGCTGCTACTCCGAGAAAGAATGCATGGTTGCTCTCTCCAGCTCCCTTTGACTTGAGCAGACACCGATGCCTGGTCCACAGCACAGGCTCCCTGGTGCCTTGAGTGCAAAATGGGATAGGCACCTTTTCCCCCCACAGTGTCCTCCTCCGATGCCACTAATTAGCGCCAAGCTGAAACCACAGCCTTTCGTTAGGGTGCTAAGGGGATCTCTTGCCTCTTCTCACAGGGCTTGGTTTGAGGCATTCCCGCAGCCAGCATGGCCACCTTGCCTTCCTCTCTCTCCCTCTTCCCTTTTGGGCTGAGCATCACATCTGGTGAAGACCCATGCCACTCCTGTGAGGGACTATTCATAGCTCGTGTCATCTCAAGAGGATGCATTGGCTGTCCTGTCCTCCGAGTCCCTTGAAGTCCTTCCTCAGAGCACCACTGGGAGGGATGATGGGGACCATTTTGGAATGCTGGTGTGGATTTTGGGGGCTGCCCCCTGCCACAAAAGGCCCTGAGAAACCTCTCACAGCTACGACAGTTGGGCTACCTTGGCTGGGAAGTGGGTTCCTGTGGTTTTCCTCAGGGCTTTACACCTAGCTGGCTTCTGCCTGAGTAAGAAGGCAAAATAAATACTGCTGCCAGCAATGATGCTGCCGAGGATCTTGGCAGCCTGCTGGGGAGGGTGGCGTTCAGTCTGTTCTCAACAGCTGTGTGGGTGCCCTGTGGTAGCGGTGGTGGCTTTAGGCTATGGTACATGAGGTCCTGCTGTCTGGAGCTGCCCTGAGGGTCCTGAGATCCCGTGGGTGCTCCGGATGCCCTGAGATCTCCCCAGGACTAGCAGGAAGGCTGGGAAGGACTATTAACCCCAAAACCTACCTTATGGGACCTCTGCAAATGGAGCTGCCACATTTCATGGGGTGAAAGCACTCTGCAGAGGACCTGCCCTGCCACCCTTCTGGCTGAAAGCCGATGTGGTTGCAGTGGTCTTTTCCCTCCTTAAAACAGGATATTTTTTGTCTTCTCCATGCAAAATTGCAGGCCTGCCTGCTCCCTGTTGGAAGCTCACCTTGCCCTCGGGTCGGGCATGGCCCCCACCCTCGTGCCAGTGACTGCTTGTTGGGTCTCTGCTGTCCCAAGGCACCTCTGGGAATGCAGCAAAACCTCCCCCGGTGCCAGCGGTGTGAACATGGGTGTCCCACACCAGTACAGATTACTGCCCTCTGGCCAGGATGAACATCTATATGGGGCCCTGGAGAGGCACTCCCAGGCAGGTACCCTATTATAGGATCACCTCTCTGGGGGTGAAGGGTTCCTGGATCCCTTGCACCGGTGGCTGCCAGCTTCCACAACCATTGCTTATATTTTCCTCACTGCACAGACCCTCCACCTCCTTTGCAGATGCCCTTTAGCTGGATTTCCTCTGTCTTTGGGATTTACATTCCCATCATATCACCGTTTCCCCAGTCTTTCTGCTTTGCAGTGTCTGCAGGGAAGTATAAACCTGCCCTCTTCACTCTCCTTTCATCATCCCAATTGCCACCTCCAATTGCACTGGAGAATTTTGGCTCTTCTGGGGTCCCTAAAGTGTCAGCCCCTTCCTATGTGGGGAGCACACACCCCTGCATGAGAGAGGCCATCTACACAGGGCTGCTGTCTGACTGTGCGGAGGCTCAGCTCTGCAGACGAAGGAAGTTGCCAGCGCTGGCAGAGTTGATGCCTGGTTTCCCACTATTGTTCCCAGTGGCAAATAGAAGCCCCTGCTGAGCACTGTAGGAGGGGGGTTAATGTTATCTCAATAAAATCTCATGGCCCCTCTCTGAGCAGCTCGTGCCTCTTTCCTGCCCATCTCCCTCCCTGCATATTCTCACATCTGTGGTACTTTTGGCTCCGCACATAACTCTCTGTGCGGGTAGTTTTCCCCATCCCTCAGGCACATGCTGCTCTCCCTCCTGGGCAGCCTCGTGCTCTGCCAGTGGGATCGGTGGATAAATCGCAGTGAGAGTGATGTTTCTGTCTGGTCTGTGTGTGAAGTGGGGGCAAGGGTGGCCCAGGACCTGGTTCTTCTCTCTACCACAACATTCTTGTGTCACCTTGGCCAGCCACGTAGGACAGGATTTTTCTGACCGAGTTTAGGGTCTGTCTTGGGATGTAATCTCTTGAGCCCTAGAAGTGTTTGTTTCTCCCTGCTGGCTTAAAGTGAGTTCAGGTAACTAACCCTGATGGTGGCTATGCAAACACTGTCTTTGTACTGCCCTTGTCCGTGCAAAGGGACAATGTGAGTTGCTGGAAATAGAAACCTCTCTCAGCGAGCGGGATGCTCTGATATTTTGAGAGGAGGGCTCTGGGCTCTGTGTTCTTCCTAGGATGGCTGCAGGTGAGCAGGGTGACGTGAAGGTCTGTGCAGGTGGGACACAGCAGCGTGATGGGAAACAGACCCAATGCCAGAAACCACCATTCCCAGCGCCTGCTCCTGCTGGCTCCATGCTCAGCCTGGGGAGGTTTCACCAACAACTTCAGTGACCTCAACAGCAAACAAATTTCCCAAGCCTGCTGGGCTTTATGACCCCCTGCTAATAGGAAACACCTCTGGGGAAGGCGTGCTTATCAGCACTTATCTCTGCTTGCTTCAGGAGGTTTTGGGGAAGGGCAGAAGCTGTCTCCCAGCTGGCTGTGCAGCAGCAGGATGACTACACTCAGCTGCTCTCTGCAGGGCTTGGGAGGGGGCCTGAGGGACTGCTGGTCTCCTGAGCCTTGGCCTCCTCCTCCCTCTCGCTTTCCCACTGACTTCTGGAGTCTGGCAAAACACCACCAATTTGTTCAACCAAATCTGGGACACTGTCTACTGACTCGTGGCTCTTACCTGGGAGGAAGACAGAAGGGGTGATGCTCCCCTGTGAGGACAACATTCCTGTGTCTCAGGGTTAGGGAGGATGGGGCTATTGAACCTGATGTGCATGGCTCCTCAAGCTAAAAGGTTTGCGTCCTGATGGAGCTTGGATGGGAGGCTGCAGAGAGCTCCCACGTATTGCTAGTGCAATCCACGCCACTGGGGCTGAATCTAGAGCCATGAGAAGGGAAGGAGTTGAGATGCCACTCATGTCACTCCTACAAAGGACTGTTCAAAAATCGTGTCGTCTAGAGGGGATGTATTGGCTGCCCTCTCCTCCAAGCCCCTTGGAGCCCTTCTTGGAGGACCGTGGGGAGGGCTGGTGGAGACCATTTTGGTGTGCTGGTCTTGATTTTGTGGGCTGCCCCCTGCCACAAAAGGAAGGAGCTGGGATGCTTCTTTTGGCTGAGCTGTTATATGCAGAAAAGAAGTGAACACAGTGGTTACACCTCCATGGCCAGCTGGGAAGATGCTTGTCATATCTGGTGACTGGAGTAGCACCCCTAAGGGCTGTGTGTGGTGGTCCCTCCACTGGGAGCCCACCCAGGAGG
>WAAD01021505.1:1951-25677 GCA_013389945.1 Fregata magnificens | reverse complement strand
GATAAGTTCAGTGTAGTCATAAGTGACTTTAGTGAAAGAGGTGAGAACTGAGGTGAGGAAGTTGATTAATGACATGTCACTGAAGTCAGTGTGGATGACAGTCACCTACGAAGAACTGCCGAAGGGTTATGTAACTGAACAAGTGGGCAAACAGAATGGCAGGTGAAATTCAGTAACAAATCGAAAATGTGGGAAAAACAGTCTTAATTTTAATTACATGAAGTATGCAGCAAATATTCATTGCCTTTTCCACGTCAAAAAAGTGCCATCAAATGGAACTAACGGGAGCTGGGGTGTAAAAAAAAAAAAAAAAAGTTGTACTCACAGTCAAACTTCTTACTGAAGGGTGTTTTGAATGGTAAGAATAAGTGAATTCCAAGGGAGACCATACAAGTTAATGGGACTGGAAGTCATTAAGAATTACAAAATATATGGAAATAATTTTTGGCTCAGGAATTTCTTAGTAAAAATATTTGGGAGGCTGGGAGAATATCGTACATGCCTGGCCTGTTCAAGCTCGTCCCTCTGTACCTGCTTATGGACACTGCTGGAGATCAGGTACTTCACTATGTAGTCCAAACCACAATTGCTATTCTAGTGTTATATGTTTGAGGGTTTGTTCTCATAGAAATCTCTGTGTCCTGCACTTGTGTTTGACAAAGGATGATTTTGTTTAATATTTTCATCATAAAAGCAGCTGCATATTTTTAAAATATGTTAATTTGGGACTTTAAGTAAGCACATTACAAGGAACATCAACCAATGATTGAGAGACAGCCTGCACTAGAATATCAAATCAGAATTTAGGCATTGCAGTCTTGGACAAGGAATATCATGTACAGGCTTGCTTTTTTGTCTTCACTAAAATTGAGTGAAATGGTGCTAGCTGTCAGTGTACAAGTCTAAGGATCAATAAATTATAATGTTTATACTGGGTATCATACAGTCATTGTCATTTATTATTCTTGCTAAAAGCCAATTTGAAATAAGTGTTTAAAAAACCATATAACCAAATTATGACAATTGTTATTATTTTTCAGTCTAAAAAAATTCAAATTTTTAAGAAAAATGACCTGTTGTCTTCTATAACAATTAGGTCAGTCCCTTGTACTATTCCTTTAGAACCTATGGATTGATGGTGATGGATGACAACCTAGAGTTACACTGTGACTTTTCAAGAACAAACATGGATCTATTTGTTTTACTTGGCTCCTGAGTATCTTTAATACTAAGATGATAAAGTTGATAAACTTGAGTTTTAATCTTTCCCTCCTTTCTACAGTACTGCATGAAAAATGACAGCCTTTGCTTACAAATACATTGCAAGCTTGGAAACATGGAAAGTGGCAAAGAAGCAACCGTTCAGTTGCATCTGGAGGCTACTCCTTCACTTTTAGAAATGGTAACACATGAATTTTTCATACTTGAGGGGGATATTTCAAGGCATATTTGTAGTATTCTCTGCATATAAATTCTAGGTATATTTTTGCAAACAGTATGATTAAATCCAAATCTTTTAGGTGTTACCTATTTTATGTTTTCAATGCTAAGTCTCAAGGTGATACATGAAAAATATGTCATTTAGATTATCACTTTATTTTATAGTATGTATTGCTTTGCCTATTCTGGCTGGGTTATGTAGGATTGGGATTTAATTTCAACTCATAATTGTACTTTTCTAAGAAAAGCAGCATGGATGTGGACTTAAGTAAAATCCAGCTGGGCTTCATTCCAGCTTCTGGTACTAATTTGTTTTGTGATCAGAAAAAGGCAGCATTGTGTGTTTGTGTGAGATTCGGTTTCTGTGAGCAGCTGTGTTACCATTTTTGCTGGGTAGGAATTAATGTGTTGAAGGTATTTTTTAAATGCTAGGATTTTTTTTTTTTTAATCAGGATGATGCATCAGCATTGAAGTTTGAAGTAAGAGCAACAGCCTCACCAGAAAAAAATGCAAAAGTTATTGAACTACACAAGGACAAGCAAGTTGCATATGTAAGAATTCTCTTAATGAATTTGTGATAAACTTGTTAAAGTAGAAAAACCAACAGCAATTAAAATTGTGGAATTCATATCTATACACAGGCAATTAATATAGTGTTAATGACTTAATGTAATTAATTTTCCTAGTTTGTTTTGGTATCTTTTAGGGGAAAAAAAAATCAGTTAGCACTAAACTTATTTTCTGCTTTCCAGGTCTATTTGGAAGGAGTGCACCACCAAAAGCCAAAGTACCGTGTTACTATGCTAATTATTGGATTAGGCTTAATAGTTGGTGTTACCTTGTTTTTGCTTCTTTCCTTTATATTATGGAAGGTAGGTTTTCAGTATTTCTCAGTTGTTCTCAAGTCAGGAATTCACACTGTTGGTGAATCTTTGGATCTGTTAATGCAGGTTAAAGGATAAATAATACTTTATTATGATCTGTCCTTTCTAAAGAAACAATTCCTCCTGTAACTTGTGTTTTTTCAAAATACTTCTCCATTTTCCTTCATTTTATCTTCCATGTATTCTAGATCTTCTGTTACTCAACACCACAAACCCCTTCCCATGTTTTATAAGGCATCTCATGGTTGCAAATTATTTCTATAACTTAATGATATCAAATCGATCATTTTTGTGGGATGGTGCTCCACATTTAATGTCACTTGACACATGATGACTAATAGTCTACAACATAGTTTCATGCCAGAATAAATGTTTAAGATTTTAAACTGCAACATAAATGCTAAAAAAATCCTGTGCATAAGTAAAAGAAAACTATGAAGGAAGGAGCTTCTCTGACAACCGATTAAGAGATTGTTAACTTCTTTACCCGCGTGCAGACTTTCTCCATCCATCGTTTTTCCCAGGGAGGTGTGGAAGTGAAACAAATTTAATAGGAAATTGTATTACCATTTCACATTTTAAGAAGTACTGGATTCTGTGGACTGTTATGGTTCACAAGCCCACGTGTCCTTTTAGCCTTCCAAAAAAGTAAAAGAAAAAGCAAACCCGCTTTTTTGATTGATGAGTAACACTTGATTACTTGGTATGACAAAGCAATGGCAAATACCATTGTTCATAAACACCATATATATATATATTTTATTTCAGTTCATCTTTTACAGTTTAGATTTGATAACAAAGATTTGCTGACAACAGATTCCAAAATTATGTATTTCAGATTGGCTTTTTCAAAAGGCAATACAAACCAGTCCCTCAAGACAAGAACAGAAGAGACAGCTGGAGTTTTACAAGTGGGAACAAAGATGACTAAGATGGCAAATAAACGTTTGATTTTAAAATGAAGAATTTAAGATTCAGGTTAATTCATAGGAGAAACATCAGTGACAAGAAAACTGGGCTTGAGCTCACTTGCTCTTACAAAATACACTTTATTTCCTTGAACTGTATGGAGGACTACACATTCAAGTACCGTTGTTTTTCTAACATGAAAATGGTAAAACAGTTTGTTTTGAAGTCTCACAGTAGTATTTGAAATGCCATATGTGTATCTGGTTTCAAACAGACAGAAGAACACTAAAGATAAAGAGAAGGAGAATTACTTACCGGAAAGAAGAATGTCTAGAAAGTAATAACATTTGGCCAATCCTGGAAAACAAGTTCTCAAACACATTAGCATGAGTTATTCTATTCATTTTCAAGTTTCAAGAAATCCTCCCTCATCTTGATTTGGCAATTTTACAATGGTAAATTAGCTTAAACCAATAGAAGGACTGTAAGTAGAGCGCATGGATGTAGAAAACAGCTGTCAGAAGCTCTCTTGGGCTTCTGAAGGTAACCTCGTAAGCTTTGGCTTCACAGGCATAGCCACAACACTGCGGAGACTTAGACACCCAGGCAAGCCAGAACCAGGAAGGTCAAAGGTGGATTCAGAACAGGGAATTCTGTGGGGTGGCCTGGAGATGCAGCACAGAATCCTCTCTCAGCTGTAGAAAGAATATTGTATTGGAGATCATAATTTGTAGCCATCTTTAACATGGTACTTGCAAGCATGACAGAATTAGTTTCATCCTTTCCTCAGACGCTGCTGCCATGATGTTTTGGACTTCTCCAATGAAATATTTTGTGAGGTTTTGTAAAGCAAGTATTTATTTTTATTTATTTGAAGATTTTTTTCTATAGTACTTAGCACAGTAGTATGTAGTATTGGCACTCTTCCAGGACCTGGGAAAAAAAAAAAAAAGACTTCGCATGATGACAAAACAGAGAAAGATATACCCAAAAGATTCCAAATTCCAACCTTACTGGGCCAAATTTTATCTTTAAATGCGCCACCCTTTACCTGAAAGTACTTAATAAGGAAGTCATTTGGAGAGCTAGCTTGGATTCTTATGAAGTTTTCAGATAAATACCATCCAAACAGGCATCCTCAGAAGCCACTCAGCGGAAGGACAAATGACTGAATAGAAACATGGTTCAAACCACTGCTCTGCTACTACAGGAAGTTTCTTCAGCTAGATAAGTTTGCACTGCCACCTAGCTTTGGTGAAATAGTACAGTCCAGGGAAAAAAAAAGTTACTTTGCTCCCCAGTACAACTGGAGGATGTACAGCTTCTTCAACAGCTGAATTTATTGCAACAGGAGTATGCAATACAGCCTTTCTTGCTGTGCCTTTGATGTCTTTCTGAACTGCAAGGAGAAACATGTAATATGTACATACACTTTGAAGCTGCACCATCATACGGGAATTAGCCCGAGACTCAAAAGCGATACAGAGTGCCTTCAACAAGCACTTTTGTTAATAGAGTGTTTGATGCCATAAAAGCCACATTGTCCACAGATTCTAAAGGTATTGGGGACCATTTTGTAATTTCTTTTCACCTCATTTGATGCCAGAGATGTGGATCACTCTAAATGTTCTCTCTAAAATAGTCTGCAGTGTGTATATATTTTTTAAAAAAATCAAAATGTGAAGACTGAAGTATTTTCTTGCAAGTCTATGAAAATATACACAAAATGCTTATCTTCCAAATGGCTTTAGTGAATTTTTGCACTTTAACCAAAATATCTTTGAACAGAAATCAGTTTGATATTACAGCATATTGTGAAAAATATACCTCAAATACTGGAAGAAGCATTAACATTCTTTTTAGTATAAACAATGCAAAGAAATGAAACTAAAGCATTTTATTTATCTTTGAAATAGTTTACATGAGTCAATACATGTGATAATGTTGCCTTGGAAATTGTGTACTTCCTATTCAGATTTTATTATTAACATGTAAATGTTGGCTGCCTGTTCTTAGGCTATGAAGCAAAATTCAATTAGCTTTTATAAACCAGGCTGACAAAAAATGAATGTACAATGTCCTGATGGTGGCAAGGTTATAAAGTATCATGCAATTTCATTTTATTAAAAAGAACCCCAACAAGTTACACACACGAATGCTGTTTCTTCTGCAAGTTCAATTATTTTGTTAATTTTCAGTTACGTAATAAAACCAGTTAAATCTACTAAACGTAGCTGCAATCTCCTTCTTGGACAACTTCAGGAAGTTTAGTTTGAATTGTCTTAACATGTTAAAAATGTTTGATGTGATATAGTATCAGTTATAGTAGTTTAACTGGAAACTACTCACTGCGACTCAGACAACAGGTATAAACTGAAATGAGAAGTTCCAACCGGACATCAGGAAAAACATTTTCCTCATGAGGACACCCAGGCAGCGGAACAGGGGTGCAGAGAGCTGGTGTCATTTCCATCCTTGGAGGTTTCACGGCCAGACTGGATGAAGCCCTGAGTAACCAGATCTGATCTCATAGCTGGACCCGCTCTGAGCAGGAGGTTGGCGTAGATCCCTGATGGGGCCCCGTCCAGCCCGAAGGATGCTGTGACTCTGATCCAACTCTGCAGCCACTAACTCCAGTGCAAAGAGCAGAACTAGCTATAAGATTCCTGTCATAATTGCCTACGAAGCAGGCATTTGCTTGTCTATGAATTTGACCTTTACTACTGGCCAGGTTCGCCCGCAGAAACTGCATGAGATTTCCAATGAGTAACAGCTTGTTCTTAGGAGGCAGATCATCATCTGCAGTGCTTTAGGTACAGTACTCCTTTGTCTTGTGTATTTATCACAGGTAAGAATTTTTCACAAGTAGTATTTAAAATCAAATAAAATAGAGTAGCTATAGATCCCATGTAAAGGCTTAGGGCCTTGATTTAACAAAATTGTAAATGACTGGATTTCACATTATACTCAACTGCTTAGTGAGGAAAGAACTTAAAGCAACTCATTGTAGCCACAAGACAATACAGCTTTCATACCATTATTTGTCAGCTGCCTTCTGAATGACTCAGACAAGTGAACAGAAAAACATTCATTGTCCTGCAGACAGACAAACTTGTCGGTCTGCTACTTTACTTTTCATCATCTCAAAGAAAGCCAGTTCCCAGAAAGAATATAGTCTTAATTTGCTGTTATCTCAAATAATTGTATTAAATATTTAATAAGTTACAAAAAACCCAAATACTCATAAAAGTTATGTTTATGTGCTATAAGGAAGTTATAAAAAATTAAGTCAACTTTAAGTTATTTATCATAACTTTATTTTCAGCAACAACAAAAACTATGCTGAATATCATTTCAGTTCTAGGATAGATAAAATATTTTAAAATATTTAGTTTGTACAAAGAGTAGTCTTTAAAATACATTTCAACAAAGAAAAGCCGTATAAGTCATCAGCATATTCTTTTGTATTACTGTTTGACTAGAAACGATTTGAAAGAAAATACATTAAGGCAACATTACAAATGATACCTAGAAATGGAAGTACTTGATTAAAAAAAAAAAAATAAATAAATCTATATTTTGCCACCATTCTTCAGCATGAGGTGGTACCACACCTCCACTCACCAGCTCTGTATGAACTGAGTTACCTGACAACATGGATAGCAGCAGCAGACTTAGAAGTATCTCACACTACATTTATTGCAAATACTAGAATAATTTTAAAGAAAAAAAAATATTTTCTTCTATTCTGATGGACACGTCTCGAACCCCAAATTTGTAAGAGACCAATATAATCAGTTTTCATTTTTTCTGGATAAGCCTAACAGTTTCTTTGCAGTTAAATATAACCTGATAAAAATAGATAACTTGATAAAAATTTAAAACCAGAAATATTACAAACATCCCAGTTAAGCTTCTGCTACAACAACTGAATTCAGTGGGTGAAAGACTGGGACCTTGGAAAGCTGTGCATAGAGGTGAGAAAAGGATTCTTTAATACAGAACTTGCAGTGTGTCCCTTCTATATGCAATTGCATGTTGCTTGGGAACTCTCCAGGTCATCAGTGTTCACTCCATAGAGATTAATAAGTTGAGGATGCACCCTGTGAAGTGAGGAAGTCAAATTTTATCAATTTCATTAACTCGTGCAATGGATGTGCCACTTTTTGGGGGCGGAACAAATATGTATGAACTGCTATATGGAATAAAATCAGGTGAATTACATTTTGACAATTCCTATAAGAGCATCTTTGGAAGTATATATTAGATATCCTATAACATGATCTGCCTTTTTTACTTTACATACCAGACTGTTACTCTGAGCTCTGTGCCTTCAACTAATCCTGTGTGCATTGCAGAAGAATGAGCCACTGCCCATTTAATTCCACTGATAATCCTCCTATTTCCCTATGCATTCATAGTTTTGTTCTTTGATCCTAGATAGGGAGACTATTCTCAAGCAGCACTAAGTTTCCCACAGTTGAACAACTACATGTTTTTATTAAGGTTACGCACACTGCTTTCCAAGCAGGAATCCTTATCCCTAAAAGACCTCCTCCCAGGAGTCACAGACCTTTATACAGTTCTGTTCTCCTCTAAGAAAGAAACAGAAGGGTAAAGTAATAGGCAGAAAGAAGAGAAGAAGTGGAGCTGGAAGCTGACGAAGCACCAGAAAGAAAAGGCCAAGTGGGTCATAACAAACCTCTCCAAAGATGGGCACAAGACAACAGGGCAGAGGCCCAAACAATGGCAAAGGGGCCAGACTGTGCAGTGCACAAAAGCACACAGAAGTACTGTTCTTACAGTATTTACTACACCCAGTTTTGGTGTCATCTGTATTACATACATTTAAGATTGCAGTACTAATCTGTTATGGGTATACAGTCCATAAACATACTTAGCCTTACCGAACATGAACTTCTGATGCTTCTTTCATTAAGTCTCCATCTATATTCCAAGGGTAATTTCCTTCCGCAGAAGCAGCATTCAAATATGTATTTTCTTTGGCATCAAGCCCACTTTTAAGCCTTGGTTGTACTTTTACTTCTTGAACTGTGTAGGTCTCAACAAAGGGAAAATTGAACTAAACCAAACACACATAGATATTAAATGAAGATGAAAGATATATGTGGTAGCTTAGCAACAAACTGGATTACTTGAAATTAAAAAGCTTGCTTTTTTTTTTTGTCTTAAGTAAATGGAAACACTTAACTCTAGCTTTGACCACATGACGCATTATATATTCCAGCTAGCATTTATAGATTAACATGCTATTTTTATCCTAAATAGTGTCTCAGAAAAAATGGTAGTGTTCCATTTGCATTCCCATATCGGACTTGCTCAGTTTAGAGGTGAGGTGGTATATTTTACACATGTGCTTCATGTGCTTTCAGAACATGTGAAAATCCAAGCAGATTTTTTCCTGTGCTCTGTTCATCATTACCAGTAATCCTGTCCTAAACAAGGCTAGTTAGAATTCCAGTAAATGGTCATCTTAAGTTTAAAGGAGGGTCAACATCTCCTTGTCTAATTTCTAATTACAAAGGCAGAGCAAAAAGCAAAGCCTTCCTCCAACAGCAAAACTGGAAAGCATAAACTATTTCCTAAACGCAGCTGGTAGTGCTGTCACACGGAATTGTCACCCACCTGTCCCCCAAACTCTCTGACTGTGGAACAGTTATCTAATTCAAACCTAAACCTTCTTGTAAAAGTGATTTCACATAATCCTGAAACATCTGAATGAGTACCAGTATGCTTAGGCTATACATCGGATATTTAGGACAGCAATAAGGCACTGCGTCTGGATGCTTCATTTTTCTCTTCAAAGACAGAATAATGACCAAAATTTTGAAATGCAGTTCTGCAAACATTCATAACTAGATGGAATGCATACCTGCTAAAAAATCAATGGTCATATTCTACTGCTACCAGCATAGCATGCAGAGATCTGCTGAAATTATGGACTTTACCTATTTCTTACAAAGAGTTGCATGATGCCCCCCCAGCCTGTGTTCTCGATCTCTGCACTACACAAAATTTAAACACAGCATGCATTTCCTTTATTGTGGTGAAAGGGCTTTACACCCATAAAACTATGGTAGAACACAAATACAATTTAAACCACAACAGATGGGCTGAAATAGGCTAATCGGTATTAGTCTAGTGATTTAAAAAAAAAAAAAAATCAGATAAAAAGGGGACTAATGTATTCTGACAGGAAGCTAAGTCTCCTTAGGAGGATGCTAACATTAACTCTTACAGCATGTCTACCTTCACGATTAACTGTTCTTATTATAATCACCAGAAAGAAATTAACAGTACCTGATTTTTTACACTGGCGTATCTTTTCAGATGTTTTATAAACTCTGTTCGAGAAGTATTTTGTACAACAATAAGAGCCATGCTTCCATTATTCAACCTGAAAAGCAGACGAACTTAGTTCACAAAAGTAAATTCATTAATTTGGAAGTTTAACAGGCTCTTCGAAAGTCTAGATTAAAAAAAAAAGGCAAGCTAACAAGAGTAGCTTAATAGAATAGTCTCAATGTTTTTTTAAATCTTTTTGCAGAAAAAAACCACCCCACCCCACCCTCTATAGATCAATATAAACTAGGCAACTGAGGTTACTTAGCATCTATATATTTATAGCATACACTGTAATAATGAAGTAGTAATCCCTTATCAGTATTTAGAATTTATTGAACATAATACATATAATTTTAAAAAACTGCTTTTCTACTTAACAGATAATTTTTAAACACCGGGGATCACAAATTTATCTTTAAGCTTTTCTCTCCAGCAAAGTATGATTACCATAAATGTTGTGACGCAGAGCTTTACCAAGAAACTATTCCCATGATGCATGCAAGCACATCCCCATCTTATAACCCAGGGCAGATGGGTTCCTTCACCTCCTCCACTAACACTCATGCTGCCCTAACATAGATCCTGATCTTCAACTATGCCGCTATTCAAACCCTCTTAGCACTTCTCAGTACAGTTGTACTTACACATTTCACAAAGCACATAAAACTTAAAACCTGAAGGGAATTTTGTACAAGATAGAACAGTCATATACTAGAGATTAATCAAGAAGAGACCCTACAGCGCAGATACTCAATGGTCCTAGGTATCCAGTCGCCATTGATATTATAGCATCTTTGAGAATTTGGCCAGACAATGAGCTAGTATCAATTCATAGATTCCTAAATGCAACTGTACCTTGTCGCAGAAGCTAACAACCTGAATCTCAATGCAATCATGTGTAAGTCCCGTTTAAGTTACAGTGACAAACCAATGTTCAACAAGAGTATCTGATGAACATGACTGATGAGATTGTATTTTTTGTATAGATGATGTATTTCATATCTTCTGAATATACATGCATACATATATATATTTATTTATTCAGCACGTATGCTTGGAAAATATGTTAAGAATGTTTAAAAAAAATACTTCCAGCCTACCACCACAGATCTCTCCCCACTCATAGTTCTCTGGCTACTGAACAACTACAATACAGCACAATCTAGGAAGACAATTTTTACATAACCGTTAAACAAGTCACCTGGCATAGCATTACTTTGCCAATTTAGAAAACAGTGATGGTGAAATTGAAAAAGCTGCCTCCTTATCACATTTGCTGCAATAAAAGGGCACAGGAGGCTACTGGGCAATACATTCAGCACTATGGCCTTTTATCTTCAGAGATGACCAAGAATTCTCATTAATTCTCTTGAAAGTCCAATCTGCAGCAAAGCAGAACACCTATGCTGTGAGAAACAAATGTCCCACATGGCTCAAATAGCGCATGCAGTTACACATAGCTTGACATGTTCCTGCAAATTTAGACTAGTATAACTAGAGTTACAGGCAGCAGTCAAAGCTTTCATTCCACTTCAGATGTCTTTATATGGCAAAAACCTCCTGCGGAAAATAGGACAGAGTGAAGAAACCTAGCTGAGTTTAGCTGATGCTTCCATAATGGGTCTTGAGTCTCTAACAATTAGTGCAACATTTGTGTTTCCCGTATTGAAAAGCCTTCCAGTCAAGATGCTATTCACTATGAGAAATGAAGCAGCTGTCTGAAGAGTCTACTATTCCTGCCCTACTAGCTGACTGCACTCCTAAGATTATTTTTAAAAAGAGAGGAAAAATAAAAGGATGCCCTTATATGAAAGGATAGGAGTATCCACCAAGCAACTACACTGTGGGAGAAACAGGCTCATTCAAACCTGCAATAATTGCATGGAGTTGTCATAAAATTCCCTGTCACTGAGAAACAGGTGCCAGAACAGATGGAAAGAGAAAGCAAAGCTAAAAAAGACTAATTTCTTCAATTCTTGTCAGAATTTTTCTACCGACTAGTATATAACGCACTAAATGCTGAACAGAGTCAGTTCCTAAGAGGGGACAGCATCAGGGCACTATCTTGAGGTATATGAGGCTTAGCAGGACCACTGTAGCAAAGAAAACTTCTCAATAAGAGTTTAGTCAAAAACATTTGTTTCTACATTGTTTCCAAGAAGTCAAATTCTACCAGATCAGCCCGTAATTTTGAAGAAAAATACCTGATCAATTCTAAGGCACATCTATTTTCACATAATGATAATCAAATGAAATAAAACAGACTCATTCCATAAACTTCCCTGAGTGTTGCTGGGTTTTTTTAATAGATACACGCACACACACACACATATAGATATATGAGCTTCTGCATTCTTTTTTGAGGGAGCACGTTGTATTTCATGTACAACTACAAAGTCTGTACTTGCTATTCTGCTTAATGAAGTACAAATATTTATCACCTGATAACTGTTTTGATCACCACAAAGCATGCTCTCGACAATGAGCTAAAGGCAAAATGAGTTGATGTCAACAACCAGATTACATACTCATTTGTTTCCCAAAAATCTACATGTAGAAGCTGCATTTCCCAAGTTCAGTGGGGGAAAAAAAAAAAAAGAAAGAAAAAAAAAAGACAGAAGACAAGTGTGAATTTCACTTCTTCATAACAGGAGAAAGATTCACACTTCATTTTTGCTGGCTGTAAAGCAGAAGATGAGGGGCACCTTTATATTTGAAAAAATAAAATAAAATCCAAGAATGAAGTTTCTACGTATAGCCAAATCCTATGACAGATGACTGCTCCATGACTACTACTTAAGTCAGACTTGCCAACTAATTTAATCACAGCAATTATCCACTCATTATTCTAGTTAGACTGCTTGACCTTATTTGCCTGATCCAAAAACTGATTACAGTTCCTGGGATTATGGAGTCTGCTGCAGTCCATGCTCCCTCCCCCATTCCAGAGGGTCCAGACTACCTAAACACAGGCTTGTATTCTCAGAAAAGCCAAGGTCTTAAGGTAAGATGTCAGAATTTATAGACATGACTAATTCTCTAAACCCCTACTGACCTCGTATTAGGTGCCAAGCCTCTTGGTGCCATTGAACACAGACAAGGGATTGCCATAATGCTCACATTCAGGAAGTGACCCTGAATTTTGTGCCATTGATCCTTGCTACCTAAATATAACAGAGTAATTCTATATTACTCCAGTTTAACCAGCCACAGTTTGCTTTTAAATAATCATAAAAGCAAAAACTCACCCTTTTTTTTAGTTTTCTCTTTCTTCTTTCTAAAAGGGTGGAAACATGTAGGTAAAATAATTTAAAGTCATTTTAGCACATTTAAACAACACCTATTTTAGAAACAAAGTAAGATCTCAGTGGAAGAAAGGATTAACGGAACTGAACAAACCAGTAATAGTGAGTGGAAGACTGCTTTGTAACAAATCCTCTACAGTCTATAGTGTACAAGCTTACAGTTGTCAAAATAATTTTTTTTAAAAGATTGTTTTACCTGATGATCAAATTTGAACAAAATTTAAAATTTGTACAAGTTTATCTTCAAAGACACATATTTTTGTAGCTTTGAAGTTGTTTGACTCAGTTTTACTTACCTATCATTCTCATGAGAATCTTCCTGTGGAATTTGTAGAGGTAGAAATGACAATTCACATTCCTCTGGCCTAGAAAAGTATTGATATTTACTATCATGTAAACCAATATTCTGACTGCTAGACAGACTTCTGTCCAAGTTAAGATGATTTTAAGGAGATGCTGAATATACAGAATTTATCTCCTCTTTAACTTGTACGAGGGATATACATCACATCTGAGTTAAATCTGTCTGCAATTAAGAAGCCAAGATAGGTAAACTACCGTTGTCTATATTTTTATCACATTAATTTTATTGCATTTTCCTCAAGAAA
The DNA here is from genome assembly GCA_013389945.1 of Fregata magnificens. Classification (NCBI taxonomy): domain Eukaryota; kingdom Metazoa; phylum Chordata; class Aves; order Suliformes; family Fregatidae; genus Fregata; species Fregata magnificens. The sequence continues at coordinate 12,164 of WAAD01021505.1, read as the reverse complement.
ATGAGAAATACTAGAAAAATGGAACAGCTCATGGCATACTTGAGATCTGCCAGTGTTTTGATAAAAGCAAAATCCTTCCGCTGATTGGAGGGCATCCAACGGTGTTTTTCAGCCAAAGCTAGAGTCCTTGCACCAAAACCAAACATCGCTGAGAACCCAAACCGCAAAAGCTTGCTTGGAGTACTGAAAGTACAGACATCTACTGGTTGAATATGTCCTAAAATTTCAAAGATACAGATCAGAAATTACAAATAACATCTGTATTTCAAACTGAATACAACTTACCATTTCTTTTTCACCTAGTTTAGCTGCAGGAAAAAACTTCAGACTCTCCTCTCTTCACGAAGTCCAGTTTTACTCATGGAAACCAGAATCAATTTAGCTATAATTAAGACTCTATAAAAGTAGTCATTTCAGAGAACAATGTTCAGATGCTTCAAAATGTTAAAAAAGTTATGGCAAAAATTCAGCTACTTCATCAGGCTGCAAAGGGTCTGGCTCTTAATTCTATTCACATTTTCAACAATTAGTATCAAAGAAAATGTAATATTGCTACATACATATTTGCAACCATTTCACCAAATATTTGTAATGACTGAACATTGTACTGGAGGAGATATGGGAGCTCTTAAATATCGGTTTTAAATGTATTTATGTTTACCGTTATAGAATTTAGACATCTAATTCTGTTCAAGATAGGGTATATAAATTTTTTCTGTAATAGAACCTGGGTGGTTTCCATTAGANGGAGGGCGGGGGGGAAGTATCCTAAAGAAAAATTGCTTTGAGAGGAATATTAACGTTGCTCAACTAAGTATTTGCTGTTTCCTAAGACCGGAAAATAAGGTTTGCACTAGCAACCTAGTTTTTCCTTTTAGCATAATTACATTTTCACATTCAAAAACTTATTTATTGTGCAGACCAAATGGCAAGTGATACAGTTTTTTCTACTAATAAAGCTTTCTTATGGAAACTGTTAGTATTTAAAAGAAATTCACATGGAGCTAAAAAGATGAATGATACTTTCTCAGAAATATGACAATACTTTCCCGAAAAGTCCAATCCTAACCACTTTCTCAAGCTGAAAGTATTGTATATTTTCTTATTGTCTTCAGCAGGTACATTAAATTAAAATAATCAAGTGATTATGCAACCAATCATTGCATAATAACACACACAGAGTAACACTATTCACACAACCAAGTCTGGAAAAGGTTACTTTTTCCATTAAAAGAACATCAGTAATAGGGCATGAATGCCAAAAATCAGACATTATTCCATGGCAGGTTTTAGTTACCAGAAGATGAGGTCCACAACCTTTGCTACTAAACTATACTCAAAGAATCATAACCTTTCCACTATAAATCAGGATAGAATACATTGTAAGGCTTTTAAACCCAAATGAGTTTACAGTAATATAGCATAATGGTATGTCTTTACTAAACCACTGGTTATGGCAAACTTCTAAATGCTGCTTCATTATTTAAAATCTGATAACGTATGTAAAAATATTTACCCATTACAATGTGCAACGCTGCAGTCACTGCATGTTTAATACCATAGAGAGTGTGGGCCAAAACATTAGTAGTACCTGTAAAAGTGAAGACACACTATTGTAAAAATGAGAGATACAGAATAGCAAGAAAAAATATATACCACATTTTCTGAATGAAGAAACTGAGACATCTACTGCATTTTCAAAAAAAGCAAGCCTCCCCACAAATTACTTAGCCTTGGTAATAGCAGAAATGCTGAATAGTACAAATTAAACCCATTAAAACTTCCAGAGGTCTATAAAATCCTCCCTGCAAATTCATTCATAAGTGCCATAAAAACCATGGCGGGGCAGGGGGAAGCTTTGCAAAAATTGCCTTTTTTTTTTCTTTTTAAATTATCTCCCTAAAAATCACTTCTTCTATACCTAAGTGCTGTACTGAGGAACTGTACTAGAAGGCAGATTATCTAATAAGATATATTTGGGGAATATTTTTAAGTTGGAAAAATAATATAATACCCAGCCAGCGTAAAACTGTATGTTTCGCAGACAAAATTCTACTAGATCTAGTCTAATCATAGAATCATTAAGGTTGGAAAAGACCTCTAAGGTCATCAAGTCCAACCATCAACCCAACACCACCATGCCTCCTAAACCAGGTCCTGGAGTGCCACGTCTACACCTTTTTTGAACACCTCCAGGGATGGTGACTCCACCACCTCTCTGGGCAGCCTGTTCCAATGCTTAACCACTCTTTCGGTAAAGAAATTCTTCCTGATATCCAATCTAAACCTCCCCTGACGCAACTTGAGGCCATTTCCTCTCGTCCTATCGCTAGTTACTTGGGAGAAGAGTCCAACACCCGCTTCCCTACAACCTCCTTTCAGGTAGTTGTAGAGAGCGATAAGGTCTCCCCTCAGCCTCCTCTTCTCCAGACTAAACAACCGCAGTTCCCTCAGCCGCTCCTCATAAGACTTGTTCTCTAGACCCTTCACCAGCTTCGTTGCCCTTCTCTGGACACGCTCCAGCACCTCAGTGTCCTTCTTGTACTGAGGGGCCCAAAACTGAACACAGTATTCGAGGTGCAGCCTCACCAGTGCCGAGTACAGGGGCACGATCACTTCCCTACTCCTGCTGGTCACACTATTCCTGATACAAGCCAGGATGCCGTTGGCCGCCTTGGCCACCTGGGCACACTGCTGGCTCATGTTCAGCCGGCTGTCAACCAGCACCCCCAGGTCCTTTTCTGCCCGGCAGGCTTCCAGCCACTCTTCCCCAAGCCTGTAGCGTTGCATGGGGTTGTTGTGACCCAAGTGCAGGACCCGACACTTGGCCTTGTTAAACCTCATACAATTGGCCTCGGCCCATTGATCCAGCCTATCCAGATCCCTCTGCAGAGCCTTCCTTCCCTCGAGCAGATCGACACTCCCGCCCAGCTTGGTGTCACCTGCTGTCATCTGGTAGCTGCTGTGCCTCTTGCAGGCTACATTTTAGATTCTTAAAGGCAACAGCGAATAAAATTAATTACTGCACGTCACCTTTACATACAAGAACACATTAATGACTGAAAAACAGAGAGAATGTAGAATTTGACGTGTCTGACAAATTGTTTACTTGCATTCAGTGCATTAAAATTGACCCATCCAACTTGTCTTTGCCATTGCCTGGACATTGGCAGACCAGTTGTACTACTAGTCACTGGACAGAAGAGATTAATTTATTTTGGAACAAGGGAATGAGCAGTAAATCAGCTGGTAAATAGGAAAAAAAAGTCAAGAACTAGCAATGTGAGCATGGAGTTGGAAGAGAGAGTGGAAAACCAGCTATCAGTTTGTAAAAGAAAGCAGCATGGTTCTGGGGACCCATGTTCGGTGGTGATTGATATGTCAAGTCACTTTACCTGTGTAAGAAACATGGATATACATGTAAATTTTGCCCTTATGCTTTAATGTATTGGACATTGTGTATCTGTGCATCAGCTGACTTTTAAACAGCAATTTATGTCAAAAATCCTGAACAAGAAATGGTTGCGTCTTTCCTAAATGGGTATAGTTTTAACAGCATTTCAAGTTCATTTTTCTCATTGATCACAACTCAGGTGTTTCTTAGCCAAGCAGCAGGGCCATAGGATTCACTTCTGCAAAAATAAAGAACAGGGCCTGCCACCAAACAGGCAGAATATTGAACTTCTTCATATCACCGATTAAGGGATGAAAAATTCAATAACAGATTAATTAAAATAACAAAAATTACAAAAGAACAATTTAGAACCTAACATTCCATAAAGGAATGAGGTCAGTTAGATTTTCAAATCATTTTATTGTTGCTTGAATTATTTAATATGTTACAGCAGCAATAGACAATTCTGGATGCTAAATTTGCCTTAAGTTTTATGGAAGCATTTAAACTTGTCTTTCAAAAGTGAGGGAGAGAAGGGAGGAAACGGAAAGAGTATCACATTTCAAACAAGAGGCACTCAATATTTAAATAAGCACTTTAAAAGCATCAGGTACCAGACTGAAAAATTATGTTCATCCCAAAACTCTGCAATCTCTGATGTCACATTAGCGGTAGAAAAAAAATTACTAAATTTGGAAAGACCGATGTACATAGTTACAAAGCTCTAAAGGCATCTTGTCATTCTTATTCAGGAGTATATGCTTAGGTTTTTTTCAATAATTTCTCTGAATAAGAATTTGTAAAATAACTGGGAATTTTATCTCAGTATCTCACAGAGCACCTGTTACGTCCTTAGAGCACCTTAGTCTCTGAACGTAATTCAGAATACTCAGAACCTCATGGAAAGCCTTCATAACATCAGAGGGAGGAGCTCTGAGTAAGGCTCTAAGGGTTGCTGCTATGTGAAGGAAATAAGTGAGGTACCTCTATTAAGATAACAGATACAAAACATTATTTGAAGTTTACATCTCCAGTGGTACGTCAGTGGAAGAAATCAGGTTAGGTACGGTTTTATTCTTTGAACAATATTTCTCAGAATTTGATAGGTGACTATACTATTAATTTCTTTCTCCTTTTCCTAAAAAAAGTAATGTTTAAATAAACCCAGCAAATTGGGATTATGAAGTACTTTGAAAGAAGAATAAACTGACAAGTTCAAAAGCTAAATGTAAGTCTTCGCTTTTTTTCTCCCAAAAGAAAGTCTCTCTAGATACACTAACAGGAAGTCCAGTTTATTAAGAATGTTACAATTCCAATCATTTATATCCAATAACTTATATGCAACAACTCAACTAAAAGTAATTTGAACTTTCCTTTCTGTACAATATGCATAAAAAAGAAAAGGCAAAAATGTAGCTCTAGATACCACTTACCATGCAAAATACTGACTTTTTCAATTCAGGGAACATAAAATACAGTTCTATAAGGAAAATTCAGGGGGAAAAAAATTAGGTTTGACCTAAAAAGCAATTCTTCACAGAATAATACAAGTATATGCCCAACACCATTTCATGTTTGAATGACTTAGGACATTTAACCTCTAGATTCAAGTAATTCTACTTAGCCAGTGAAGCTAGCTAAAGTAGTAGCTCAAAAATACTCAAATATTTCCTTCAATCAAATTTTTCCAACTCTTATCAACTTTTATGGGAACCTCTCCAAAACAAAGGAAATCACACACACAAAGAGCAGATCATTACAAGTAATGCAAATTGCATTTATTTCCTATAAATTGGCAACAGGGAAGTTGTTATTCTGAAAAAATATTTTTCTTTGTCACTGAAGATCAAGCTAATAAAACAGCACAAGGCAGAATATACCTCTGAAGATCAGGCTTGGTATGTCTTAAAACTGGAATTCCTCATTTAAGTAAGAGTAATTTATCAATACAGATGGCAGCAAGATAACAAATGACCACAGCTGAAGTCAATACCAATCTTCATACTGACCTTAATGAGAGGTAAATCTCATTCTGACTAAACAGGATAGGCACAAGTAATTGCATCCTTCTCTTAAATCTGTGGAGCTCATTAACATTTGCAGAATAAAAAAGGCAAAACCCCACCCTTTCATGACTCCTGGGAAAATAAAACAAGTTCTGCTTGTGTTCAAAAACATACGTAATGCATCCACCCTTCCACAAGTTGAAGATCTAGAACATGCGCAGTTTTGCAGTAGCAAGTACCATCACCTTCTCTAAAAAACTCTTAATACATGCCTAACAGCATTTTGATCCCAGTAATGACTGAATAATGCATCTCATTACCTAGGTCCTATACAAGCAGGATCACACACACACACACAAAAAAAGCATCTTATAAACAGAACCAAAAGAATGAAAGTTGTTATTAGAACATAAGCTTTGCTGATTTAAGTGGTGATTTAATAATAGTGGTTTTAATGCCATTACTCATCTTTCCAAGTCATCTAAACCTTTTTCTCCCCTATGTAAGCTTGGAGTATTATTTACCAATAACAAGATGGTTCCCCTGAACACTATCATATTACTTCAGAGACTAATAACCTTCTTTGATGCTCATGTATGGGCTTGCACCCCTCACAGATTACTAACAGTCACATTTTTAGATCTCACTCCAACTACTCAATTTACTGTAAAAAGGTTTCATCCATACAACTCCAGCATCTCTGTCACCAACATTTTTTAAAACAGAAACAAAGATGATTTTATTATTCAAAAAATATAAAATATTAACCCATTTTCCTGACATTACAAACAGCTTCCTACAACCTCCTTCCTATGAAATGTGCAAAAGCATCACAGTAAGGACAAAGTATCTGCAGGTCATGTAAAGCATGACTGATGAAGGTACCAAACAGAAATTGTAGAGAAAAAAATTGTCCTTGGAAGTGCAAGCACTTCTGCAGTACAATTAACTTAATTAACCAGACAACATGAATATTCATAAGGCTGTTAATGTCTCCCCCATCCAAACAGATAAATGTGATGTAATGACTTTCTAGTCAAGCATAGCTAAAATTCTGATGAAAACTGCACCAACATTTTGGTTCTTTGCCTGAAATATCACAGAAATTAACAGTCCCTCAGTAATATTTTATTTTCTGAATTAATTGGAAATCATGAATTTATTTAAATGAACCATTTAAGACCAAAAGGTTCCCAGTCATCAGATATAGATTGTCTCTTGTTCTCTAACAACTGGATAGCTTTTTTAATGTCCTTCCAGTTCCCCCTCCCCTTTCTCCCATTCCCCCTCCGTACAGTTTCTTAGCAGTAGTTCCCATAGCAACAAACACTCTTGCTAATGGCCAGCAGTACAACTGCAGGCTTCCCCACATCTCATCCATTTGATTTGGACCAGAATAAGGCAGCTCAGTAGAGTATTTTAGTAAAAACACACTCCCCTCTGGACCTTTCTCTTCGGGAGGTAAACTGTTTCAAGAGCAGCTCCTTCCCATCAAGTTGGCTGAAACTTCAAAATGCTGTCTTAACTACTTATAATAGAGGCTAAACCCAGATTTTAAGCCACTCCAATAATGCTATCCCATAATACAGTTTCTATTTTTACTTGGCTGGAGAATCCTAATAATTTGGTACAATGGATTTCTGGGGTGGGGTGGTGGAATTAATTGACCATTGAGTTCCATCTTCTTCATGTACACGAGTATCATACTTATCTGTTTCCTAACTGACTACTTTTTGGAATATCAATAATATGGAAATAAAATAAGCTACAGATTATTTTTAAGAACATATTAAGCAGTTTCTCAACACTATCATTCTATAAATTGTTCTCACTCTCTTTTAACAAGGCTATGGCATTCTGTGTAACAAGCCGTCCAGCATTCTTTTGGGTTTACAAATCCTTTTTGGTCATGTCGTATTTGCCTTAAACTGAAGACAGTAAGCACTAATGAATGAGGCACAGTGACCTAAGCACCCAAACAGCATGGAGTCAAGTGCTGGAGAGATTCCACCGCAACACCATCAAGATACTCACAGCAACTGAACTGATAAGTGATGGTCCCACTGCTGTACTAAAATTCATTTGCTTCATGTCTTTTTACTCTATCTTTTACCAATACATTTCCAAGGAAGGTGGGGTTTTTTACCTGAAAAAAACTAGTGTAATCTTGCATTTTTACAAGCATCTAGTCCCTGTCTTAATGCTGGTTTTAGAAGTGCAAAGCAAGTCAGAGCACTTAAAACCTGCTTGCTCAGTTTGGAAGCGACTTGCTCCTTTTTTTTTTGTAGAAAACTGAAAACAACGATTTGCTGTTCACCTGGCTGCAGGAATTCTTTCCTTACTAGTTAAAAACCTCTGAGGAATTACATCAAGGAGTCACAGCAACATCCACACCAGAGGGTCGTGTCCATGCAAAAATACCCCTCCTCTTTTAAAGAGCAGTGATTCATATACCAGTCCAGAATCAGCCCTGCCTGTACTAATTCTAGCTACGCCTCCCTGCCTAGCCCAAGTTATACTCTGAGAAGGGCAAATACAAAAATTGGGAGGAGAAGGGACAGCACACCCCCCTCCCAAAACAAACAAACAAAAAACCCCACACCACAAGATGCAAGTGCAAGTTAATAAAGGAGCAAGAGGATTTTTCAAGAGAGATGCATACATTTCAGGTCTGTAGAAGTAAAGGAGAGAGAAAGCAGTTTTGTGTGCACAGTATTACTTTTTTTTTTTTTAATACAATCCACAAAATGTATTCCTGGGACACCATTTAAAAATAGACCCTAAGCATGAATCCAACTGAGAATCCTGCCAAGAAAACTGGAGAGAGAGAAGCAAAATGGCATGGCTTATATTAAGGAAATTCTAGAAAATAAAGTTTTCATTTGGTATCATATCTGGCAGCTAATAAGGGTAAACTTGATCTTTGCATGGATCAGCTGAAAATTATTTTAGTTTTCTTCTTCCTGAGCTTCTTCCTTTAGGCAAAGAGCTCATCTGTGCCATTACTATAAATTATCATAATGGTTTAAAATCTAGTCATTTGTAATCAGTCTAAATCACTAATTTAGGACATTTATTCAATAGCTCCCTTAAGTAACTGAAGCTTTAGCGCCAAGAACTGCCTTTAGTAGCCAAAACTGTAAAACATGCCAGAGGGACTCAGAACAGATGACTTACAAAATGTAACAGTACCTTTTAGTCTCACCTGCTGGTATTACTCCAAGAGGAACCGGTGCTCTGACAGGTGTTGGTATATAGTCTGTGTCTTTTCCAGCATCTATCTGGGCTTTAAGTAGTAGACCATGAGCAACTTCGCTGACAGATCCATCTCCACCGACACAAACTACCCTATTACAAAATAAAAATGCTAAACAGTTCAAAATAAACTCTTCCATAGCTGAGCGAACAAGTGAAAGGCAGCTATCACACATCATCTACGTAACGATATTTCGAATGGCTAAAAACCTTTCCTTCTTTAAGAACAAGCTAGGGCTTCACTGTCAAATCAGTGAATGTTAACTAAAGAGATACAAGCATCCTTATTTCTGCTTTCTTCTATCTGAGTAGGAGTAAGTCTATTTAACAACTGACAAAGTATTTCTTGCCTTATCACACATTATGCACATGAACCGATCAGATGGAAGAGTTAAGCACGTGCTCAAGTGCCTCAGTGGAAAAGTTCTTTAAATCTTTCAATGCTGACTCACACAAGCATTCCAAAGCTTTTTAATTGCCCTTATAATAACAACTCACCAAATATTACAATAAAATTAAAAACACTTGAAAACAGCTAATTCCACACACTATGCAGGCAGTTGAGGGATTTAGCAAGGTATAAAACCCTAGTGCCAGCAATCCTTTGCATGAAGGTACTTAATCACTGCTTCTGGAGCATGTAATTAAACTCCCACCTGCTGTGGCTATAGAGAGGAATGCATTTGTCTGTAAAAGCTCTGTTACAGCAAACATCTTTTTTTTCTGTTTTTGTTTATTTAAGTGACTACTAAAGTGATTCACCAAATTAGTAATGTTTGAAAGTGAAATGTTTTTTAAGGTAAACACATTTTAATGATAAAAATAGTAATAGTACACTCCAAGCATTTACAATATAAATGTCAGATTTACTTTAGGAGGCGCTTACTTAAAATATCTTTTTTTTCATATATCTATATGAATGCAGTTGTGAAACTATGTCCAATAATTCAACCAGATAAAACTGGTAAGCCCTTTATAAGAAAATATTCATTATGTTATTAAATGTTTAAATTAAATTATCTCATGTCCTTTAACATTTTTCTTCCATACCTATTATTATTTCCTAGCTATTTTTTAATGTCTAAATTTTTAGAAATGTTTACTCTATCTAGCTAAACACTGCCCACGTTTAAAAAAAAACAGTATATAGCAAAAGTTTGGAGCACATTTTCTTCCTGCTCGTAATCAGGAGTCATCTCCTGTCTTTTGTCGCATTTTTGGTTTAGATTGGTTTATTCCTAGGCTTAAATGTTTCTGCCACAGCAGCAAAACCAGTTAATCTTTGTAGTCTGATAAACTGTACACCTGGAAGGACTTATGTGGATTGTCTTCTGGCTATTAAAACTTTTGAAAAAAGATATATTTTCTTCTGATTTTGGGGGGCTGTGTTTGTTGTTATTGGAAATAGATGAAGAGTCCAAGGAATAACATAAAAATGCTGCTAACTTTAATTTTTATTAATGTAGCATTAATCATCAAGAGTTGCCTTTTGGGCTGGAAACAGAGATACTGTCAGGGACCAGGGATTCCAAAGCTAATCAGTGAGAACCTGCTACAC
>WAAD01021503.1:39025-57515 GCA_013389945.1 Fregata magnificens | reverse complement strand
CTCCCCAGTTCAAGAAGGACAGGGAACTGCTGGAGCAAGTCCAGTGGAGAGCCACAAAGGTGATCAGGGGGCTGAGGCACCTCTCTTATGATGAAAGGCTGGGAGACCTGGGTCTGTTCAGCCTAGAGAAGAGAAGACTGAGGGGGAATCTTGTTACTACTTATAAATATCTGAAGGGTGGGTGTCAAAAGGATGGGGCCAGACTCTTCTCAGTGGTGCCCAATGACAGGACAAGGGGCAATGGGCACAAATTAGAACACAGGAAGTTCTAGCTGAATATGAGGAAAAACTTCTTTACTGTGAGGGTGACAGAGCATTGGAACAGGCTGGCCAGAGAGGTTGTGGAATCTCCTTCTCTGGAAATATTCAAAACCCGCCTGGACGCAGTCCTGTGTACCCTGCTCTAGGTGAACCTGCTCTAGGTGTACCTGCTCAAGCAGGGGGGTTGGACAAGATGATCTTCAGAGGTCCCTTCCAAGCCCAACCATTCTGTGATTCTGTGAAGTTAGAGGTAGCTGCATGTGAATTAACCTGGTTTCCTCATGTGTATAGTAGAAGAAGCTTTTTGTGTATTTTTCAAGTCAGACTTGGTGACGGCCATCAAGGTCACTGTGGCTACAGGTGAGGCTTTAATGCTAAGACAGAATGGAGATAAACATAATCAACTGAGTGTACAATTGACTTTACATAAAAACAAAGGTATTTTTTCTTCCTGGGATTTGAAGGTGATATTTTGTCTTTCACTACTCATCAAATCTTTTGCACTCCTTGAAGTATTCACAGAAAAAACTCTGTTTAAATAAAGCAGATTTTTTTTTCTTGTATTCTTTGTGCTTCTCCTATGGTTTATGCCACAACAGGGTACAATGGATTCATCTGAGCCTAGTTATTTTTTGCACACTCTTTCTCACTTTTCCTGAACAGCCTCTCTACCTGTTTATTTCAGCAGTGTTCTTCCTTGTAGGAAGAAAAAAATGAAAGATTTAAGGATGCAATTTGCTTAAATTAAGTTGCCCCCAAATAATTCCATTCCCCAAAATACTGTTGATTACTTACCACTTTGCTATGAAGATGGGGAGCCAGTTTTTCTTCCAAAATCGATATTCCTAGAAACATAAAAGAAAGTGGAAATTAATAAATAATGTATGTACAACTTGCTTAAGCTAGGCTAATGAACAGATCAATAGCCAGGCATATTCCATAGTCTTGTAGCATATTCAAAAATGAAAGGCCATCAGGAAAATTAGATCAAGTTTTATAATTTCCTTCATTTGTGTTCACATTGCATCTTGTTTTACTCCCAAGAATTGTCACGTTTTGCTCTCCCCACCCTTCACAGCAAGTGTTAGTGTACACGTGACACCATCCTGCTGGTATGAAAAGAACCCAAAACCTCTTTAAACAAGGCTTAGGTGAGATGTATTTGCATATTGCCCCTTTATCACTCACCACTGTGAAAAGGGGATGCCTTGCTTCACTCCATTTCACAAGAAAAACAGCAGCTGAAAGTAATTTGATCATCTCACAGACTGCTATAAAATACTTGGCATGTAACTACTTATAGTGATGTTGAGCAGCATTTTTGAATCCACATTTTCAATTGAAATTGTGTGCTGTTTGGACTTGACCTGCAGATAAACCTTCATATCTAAACTCTAAATCATGTCTTCAAAGAGAAGGTTTGTGAGTAAGAATTTTTGTACTAGGCCTATTTCAAGATTTTTTTCTCTGAATGTTGGTCTGGCACTTTGGTTAACTTCAAAACGAAAGATAAGTGAAAAATAAATTCAACTTTTAGGTTTAATATGATTTTACAGTTCCTGGTAAATGGGAAAGATTCATCTCTGGAGCTCCACCAGAGAAGAATTTTGGTGGAGCTTTTGGTCAACAGGACATACCATGTCGTTCTAAAATACTCTGAAGACTAGAAATGCACCTTTAAGAATCTGTATGCATAAGCCAGCTTTTTAATGAGTATTGGTTGGAAATGCAAGAGAATGAAATACTATTCAATTAAGTATGTTTGGTTTTTTTTTTTTAATATGGTATAATGTAAGGTCAAATGCGTATAGATTTTTTTGACACTGAATTATGCCATCTATAGTGTTCTAACTCTAAAGACAACAGAAGGATAAATGGTTAGACTACTGTCTCTCTTCAGTCTTTTTAACAGAAGCAGATAAAGAACATAACTGGTTTTTAGAGAGCCCCTAAGGACCTGTTATTGTGGGTTAACGCTGGTAGGCAACTAAGCCCCACACAGCCACTTGCTTACTCCACCACAGTGGGATGGGGAAGCGAATCAGAAAAGTCAGAAAACTCATGGGTTGAGATAAAGGCAATTTAATAAGTAAAGCAAAAGCTGCATGTGCAAGCAACGCAAAATAAGGAACTAATTCACTACTTCCCATCGGCAGGCAGATGTTTAGCCATTTCTAGGAAAGCAGGGCTTCAACACGCAAAACAGTAGGAAAGTAGGAAAGAGAAACACCATAACTCCAAATGTGCCCCCTTCCTCCTTCTTCCCCCCAACTTTTATTGCTGAGCATGACATCATATGGTATGGGATATCCCCTTGGCCAGTTGGGGTCAGCTGTCCCAGCTACATGCCCTCCCAACTTCTTGTGCACCCCCCAGCCTACTCGGTGGCAAGGCAGCGCAAGAAGAAGAAAAGGCCTTGACACTGCGTAAGCACTGCTCAGCAACAGCTAAAACATGGGTGCGTTATCAAGGCTGGCTTAGTCACAACACTGAAACATAGCACCATACAAGCTACTATGAAGAAAATGAACTCTATGCTAGCCAAAACCAGTACACATTTATAAAGCCTGAATTCAAAACCAGTTAATAGATGAGAAAGTTCATTGTGGTTACTTAAATTTTTTCAACAAAATTCTTTACTTAAAAGTAAAACTAAAGTCTGGTGCCATACCTTTGGAACACCTTGTTGGCAGAAGCCTCTTTATGAGAGGACATATTTGCAGTTCGTTCATTTAACAAAGATGTATAAAATACTGTAAGTCTGTGAAATCTGGGCATTTTGAACGTTTCAGCTGGACAGCATTAAGTAAGACTGAGTACTGTATTAAGTGCTAGGGTAAGTAATCTGTCAGAAACAGAAAAGGGAAAAGAGCAGTGAGGAAAACAAGTAATCACTAAGTCCTTTTCAATAGCCTGCTCTAATGGAAGAGCGATGGTGCTATGATGCTGTTGTGACAGATCCTCAAGCCTCTTGTGATGCTGCAGCAGTACAGGTGACCTTAAACTGACCTGAAAACATTGATTTGCTGCAGTTCTAACCCAGAGGGCAGGTATCACCAGGCTGACAGAAAATTACAAGAAATTAAGGACTTGGTCTGAACTGTAAAGGACAAGTTGAGCAGCATAATGCAAGACTGATTTGGATCAGTTTGAAACGGCCTCTTTGAGCAGTGCCCATTATTATAGAAGCTGCGAGGGTCCTCTGCTGAAACAGAACATTGGGATGCTTGGATTTCACATTCCCAGAATTTAAAACATTTCCATAGAGTTATCAGAACAAGTTGAAGTCTGAACAACAACAAAACCTGGTGAGAATCCCAACAAAACAATGCATCACTTAGTAAGTTCTTGGACAGCTCAACATATGAATCAGCAAGCATCAGTTGAGTGAACTGGGCCTTATTACCATGCTAGCAACATCCTTTGAACTCTGTAGTTCTTGAGATCAATGAGTCTGATTTACGCAAAAAAAAAAAAAAAAGAAATTAAAATAGATGATCTGTCTAGAAACTACTTTATAGAAGCTTACCTTAAAACTAAAGACAGATATTTTGACTGGGAAGATTTTTTTATTTGTGTTCAGAATTTCCACAATCTGGCAGCTCTGAACATCCAATACCAGATTCAAACAGCCAAGAGAAATGTATGCAATTCGAGGTGTTTATTGTGTCAGATTTATTGTGCAGCACAGATAATCTTTCAGAATACATGGTGTAGGTCCTAGCTTTCTGAGACAGGAGGACCAAGAATAAACACCAGGACAGCTTCATTTTTTCCTGTTGTTATAAAGAAGTTTTGGACCCTCAGATTAGTTTACTAATGGTAGCCTTCCTCTAGAATGGCAGGTAGAGCTGATGGAAGGCAGTATGTGATAGAGTCAGCTAATAATGCAAATGCAAATAATTCCAATAATTAATTATATCCTCTTACATATGTTCTCTTTATCTGAATTTCTTTATTTCAATTTTGCTAGCTTCAAGTCCCAGACATTAGATTCCTCTATGCTTTCATCAAATACATTAAAGAATCATCTGTTTGTGAAAATATTAATCATTTAATATGATGGATTCATTAAACATTTACTAAAAAGCTGCCTATACCAAACCAACTCACATTTCACTTAGTTCTTTGAAGCATTTCATCTCTTCTAAAGCCTTCCAATGTTACAGTTAAATAACTATTGGTGATGACTAATCTTCTATACTTTACACAAAGCTCATTCTTGGGATTTCTCAATGAGTCCAAATAATCACCAAGGCCATCCCGCTCTACATCTTCAAATATTTTCTAATTGTCTTTTTCATTCCCTAAAGAACTAAACATGCCTCCAAAGGACACTTCCTTAATATAATCTCAGAGTAGGTCCATCAATTTTGTGCTTACATAAGTCTGTTCATTTCCCATTCCTCTGCACTTTGCCAAAACCATTTTTAAAATGCATCATCCTGTTCACTTAATTAATTTTCCACTGTATTTGTTTCCTTTATGTCTTCCTGAAATAAAAATCCATTGCATCTTTAACCTCTTCCTTAACAGCCTTACAAATTCACAATGCATCATACCAGTGAGTGATACGTACTTAAGGAAATATGATCACAGATGTTCTTTAATATATCCATGTTATTGATTGGTTACACCTCATTCAATAATATTTAAACATGAACCTGTAAATGCTGTCTGAAAGAATCCTTCCTTTTCTCTGTTATCTTTTCTTATAAAGGACTTGTACAGCACAGTACCCAAATGTGGGTTGGTACATTGAATTAAGATGATAGTGATTGGCGAAAGTCTATCAGCATGTTTATGTAGCAAAACATCAAGATTCTCTTTCATTTATGATCCAGCTGTCAAGTGAACTCAGACTGGATGTGTCTCTGAATGCTCAAGGCACGTTTAATGTCAAAATCTAAGCTGCATATGCAGAGAAAACATTTTCACAAGAATGTAAATATAAAAATATTCTGACATTTATTCTAGGTTTTGAGAGTTTACGACAAAAGTCATCAACCCAGAGATTAAGGATTAAATGGCTCAGAGCTGCTATGGAATAAATAGTAACATTTTGCACAGTGCTGTCCTCAGCAAAGAGTGAGCACGGTGCTGACGTCAAGGAACAAAAAAACTGACCCTTTTGCTCTGACTTTTTCTGGTATCTACATAAGTTACAGGCTGTCTGTTTTATGGATGCCTTTGTACCTTCCCATAATTAACAGAAACCCAGTGTCACATATTGCTCACCTTTCAGTAGTTACAAAAGTGCAGGGTTATACTCCTAGCATGCTGCAGAGTTTTGGAAAGGTAGAGGGTCAGCATGGTCTCTTAAGCCATCTGTGTCTCTAATCTATTTTTCCACCTGAAATCATCAATATTCTGATCTACAGAGTCACAGCTGGGTTTTCTTTGCTCTTCAAATAGAATCAGTTACACATTACTCAAGATCTAATTATATTGGACTGCAAATGACGTAAAACTAGGTAATTTGTTTGGAATGATAAAGTAAATTTATCAAGAACTTTTTTGCCACCCAAATAGAAATTTCCCTAAGAGGATTTCTTAGGTTCATATTGGTTTGCTTTCACATTTAATGCTGTTTCGCAACAAAATGCTGATACAGCTTCAGTAGTACTCAGTACTGAACATTTGTGAGGAAATGATTAAATGGCTTTTTTTCAGTGTGAATAAAACTTTATCTGAAACATTACTGTTGTACAACTTTGCAGAAACATATATTTGTAAATATTTTCAGTGTTCTGCATTGATATTATGATGGTCTAGATTATTTAGAAGGATGTAAACGTCCTGGTTTGCATAATTTCCATAAGAATATACAATATTTGTAGTCTTTCAGTATTTTAATACACAGACTAATAAAATAGTAAAAAAAATTTGTGAATATTATCTTTCCCTATAGCAAATAATATCTGATTAAACTTTGTTGTTTTTCATTTTTGTTATACACTTACAGGAATATTTTTATAGGAGGCAAACATGAGAAATTTGCTTTGGCCAGAAAGATTCAACTCTCCCAAAATGTATATTTTTAAATTTTTGCAAACTGAAAATGAAATTCTTTTGGGACCACATTGTGGTCAACATGAAAAGAACTGTTTAAAATTCCGTGCACACACACACAAAAAACCCCCCTCCTTCGTATTATTCAGCACAAAGTGCTGTGAACTTGTTTTAAACTGCATTTTAGTGAAACTATTTACATTATTTACTAAACAAAAAAATCCTTTCAGTTATCCAAGAAATCCTGTAGGGTTACGTCTGCGCTTATGATTGCAGTATCAAGATGTGAAAGAGAAAATGTGAAAGAATTACAAATACATTTAAAAAGTATTGAGAAGACATGATAATGTCTGAGTAGCACGTGTAAGTAGGCAGTGGAACTGTGGATTGGTTAAACCACAACATAATTGGTTCACAAATGATTCATATGTCTTTCTAATATTAACAGATCTGAGAAACCCAATCGCTCATGTTCAGTACCACCTGTTTCTTCACTCAATATTGACCCTGCCAAACCTTTGAGGTCTGTTCCACAGTCATTAGGAATAGCAACTTTTAGGGTCTAGTCAGTTCAAAATGTTTCCTTCTTGTCTGCAGTGAGACACAGGACTTCTCAGGACATGCCAGTTCTCAGAACACTGAACACTGCTACTCCACAAATAAATAATAAAGGTAAAAGTGGAATGAGTGAATCGTTTTAGAAGCAAACTGGATCCCATGAAGAACTTGTTCAAGTTTGCCATTAACAGAACTCTGCCATCCTAAATCCATCCTGTACTCTAGCTGTTAGATCCATTATTGATGATTTAGATGACGGAATAGAAAGCACTTTTAATTTGAAGATGATAACAAGTTGGGAGGGATGGCAAGCACTTCAGAGGACAGGAATGAAATTTGAAGTGATGTGATGAAATCAACAAAATAGTAAGTAATTCAGTGGCATTAAATACAAAGTGACACACAGCTACAAGACAGAGAAAGACAGAATAATAAAAATGGCTCTACAGAATATGATCTGAGAATTAATGGACCAAAAATGGAACACGCGTCCACAGGGCCATAACGTACTGGGAGGTATGTGTAGGCATGCTGTACGTAAGATACCTGAAGCCTCTGTAACATTGGTGTGGCTCAGCTGGAATACTACATCAGATTTGGGCACAACATTATAGCTGGATCAACTGAAGAAAGTCCAGAAAAGAGCAAGAAACACTGAGACTTTTCCAACAAAACCTGTGAAGAAAGCTGGAAAGTACTGGCTTTATTTAGCTGAGAGAAGACCAAGGGGAGAACGAGTATGGACTTCAGATGACAGCTGATGTCATCAAAAGGTTGGCAAAGAGAGAAAAGCACTAATGTATTCTCCAGGACAATAAGTAATGGATTTAAGTTGCCACAAGGGAGATTTAACCTACACATTAAGAACATGCTGAATGGCAAGAGAGTTAAGTGCTAAAACACAACTGTCGAGAGAAGCTGGGGTTTCTGCATCACCGGGCTATTTTAAAAACAGGTTAGACAAATGTCTGTCAAACATTATTTAGATAAAGCTGAATCTGTCTGGGATTAGTAAAGGAAATCAGTGAACTCCTGAGGTGACATCATTCCTATTCTTAAGGTTCTGTGTCCTTCTTCAGATTTTTTAAACTCTAACACACAGACTACTTATTATACATTGCATGTTTTGAGCTGAACTCTGAGCCAAATTACACTGATTTTAACATAGCCTGATGTAACATTATCACCAAACACCACTGAGTCAATAATACAGACAAATCCTTTTTATTCAGAGGTTTTATTCAGAGAGGGAAAAAGCTTTGGTCAAGAGACAGTTACCCTTATGTTTATTTAAGAAATGTACAAGGTCTATGGCGATTGTTGAAATTTAGTTCAGTAGCTTTAAATATAACAGATTTGTGGTCCTCTTTTGCCTTTCACTGCATTTAAGAGACAGTAAAAGACTGCTAAAAATAATGAGTTTGCTTCATAAAAGTTAGGCGTTAAAATAATAAGCTAGAGGCCATAAAAACAAATGTCCCTTGGAGATTTTATCCATCTGGACTAGATAGAATATATAGCTACTGCAGTTATTTTGCAAACAATGTTAACAATGTTATTCTAAAGTTTTCACATTGAATCTTAAAAACCACAACACATACCTCTTCTGTTCCAAAGATTCCCAGACTTCAGATTTACATCTAAAACTCACAGATGGCCTTACACTGTAATGGACCAAACCAAATCACTGACTGAGGGAAATATTTAAACAACAGTTAAATCCATCTTTATTCAGCAAAACTTAGTATGTGCTTAACTTTAATAGTATTCACATTTAAAACAAAGCCTTTTTTGCTCCCATGGGCTTTCACATATGCTCAGTAATGCATTTCTTTAAATTCTTACCATGAATATGAAAGAGGACCCTAAAAGAGACCAACCTATACATACCCTCAAACGTAGGATTATTTGGGAGCCGGAATGCAAAGCTAGATGCGAGTGTCAAGGTCAGGCTCTGTCATGAAACACTCTGTTATCTATTAACAGTTGCAAAGTGCTGGCTTTTACTCTGAAGCACAGTGGTTACGTCCATACCAAATTTGAATGGAAATGCATTATGTAGCTTTTCAATGAAAGAAATCCTGGCTGGTTCTATCAATATGAAAATAGCGATTTTAGAGTATCATCTCTTTTTTCAGTTGCTTACCACATAATATTCACAGTTTACTTTACTTTGAAATTACTTTGTCCTATTTTAACATGGCTGATCTAATTCCTAAAGCCTTAGTCCAAAGTGGTAATTGACAGGCATCATATAACATTTACAGGAGAAAATTAAAAATCTATACAGCAGCTGTGAGTGATGTAGCTTTCTCAATGAATAAGAAGTGTTCAAAATGAGCTGCTATTATGGACAAAGAATAAATAAGTTAATTATAAAGAAAGAGCTATCACTTCATCACTATCTTCTTAAACAACTCGGTACTCTGCAATAGTCAGCAGAGATCTGGAATGACAAGTATGTTCCCAGAGCAAGGGAGGCTGGGAGCATTATATGCAGTACTTTCAGGGTAGCTAAGAAACATGTGAAATACCTCCAGAGCTGCTAGGAGGAATATCACTGACTCCAGCTGTATGCCCACTAATATGTATGCTTAGCTGGAAGTAGGGTTAAATCTCAGAGCTAAAACAGGGACAACACTTGTAGCAAATGATATCAAATTCAAATCCTAGCAATCTTTATTTTTTCTTCTAGCACTAGGCAGGAGGTAGAGACTTTAATGCATTCCTTTTCTTTCTTTCTTTTTTTTTTTTTTTTGCTGGCCATTATGAAGAAGGCAATGATCGTGTTTGGGGGGGTGTTGAAAAAAAGAAAAGCATGATTTTGATCAGAAATAAGCATGTGCTCCAATGCCCTACTGACTTAGGACCTATTGGCACAGAACCAGGGTGAAGGAGCATAAACAGAAACATAAAGGTTCCAGTGATTTCTGGCTTGTAGAATAGAGGAGACACTCATGCATTTCCTAGACTTGGGTGACCATTCAGAAAATTCCTTAATGGTGGTATACAACATCAATGTTTGAATGCCACTTATAAAGATTTAATACAGTCTTGGCACCATATGTGGGCTGAAAGCAGACTGATCATTAATCACCTTACCTTTGTCCTTTTTGGTTAAACATCCCATTACTCTCCCATCATCTTTTTGCTTTGCTGTTATTTCCAGCCACGCCAGCTTATTTGTCCATATTTCCTAACTTCACCTCCATATTTTCTTCTAGATAGCTCTCACCATGCACAAAACAAGTCTTCTCTACTTACTTGCAAGATCTGCTTATCCTTTTTAACCCCCATATGAGTCCTTCTTAAAGACCTACGTCTGCCCTTTACAGAAAATCGCTTTGACTAACATAGAAATAGTTTTATCTCCCAGTGTTTACTTGATTTTTCTTAAATTCAAAGCAAGACTCTTCATTCTTGCTGAAGGGATAACAGGTGCCACAGTAAACAAACATGGTATTTATCAGATAAAACAAAACCTTCTAGCTGATAATATCAAATATGCAATGATACAGTCATCTCAGTGACATCCCCAAAGTGGTAGATTATTGAACAATACACATACTATGGAGTGAATTTTTCTCTCCAGTCCTCTTTTCCAGTGTAGAGAGACCAATATGGTATCAGGAACTTCCTTTGATTCATAAAAAGGTGCTGAGGAAGAGATATGTCCAAAGCAACAATTAGTCTAGAACACAGGTCTCTTTGCTTTGTTTGTAAGATCTTTGGTCCTCGTACTCTTCTCTATAAACTTCTGTTTTAAATTTCTCAAAAGTATGATAGAGTTGAACAATGACAGATTTTTTTTAAAAAATAAATTTTATGCAAAAGAAAGATGTTGTGGAAAGACAGCAATGTTACATAAAATATGGTGTGAATTAATCCTGTAATATTAAATTGCTCTACACTATATAGTCCTGGATTAGAGAGCCAAGAGTAGACCCAAGCAGTAATATTCTGATTTTTAGAATGTTTTCAAGACTCAGCATTTGATTCATGGAGTAAGTCAGCCATCCAACTACCCGTTGGGCACCTGAAACCCTCTCAATTGGAGTACGTATTATCCCTGCTCAGCTATTACTTAGTGCAGTAAATCTCTTGGTATCTGTGGCTCAGTTTGTAAAATCCCATAGGGTCTACATTACAGCATTTGAGAAAGCCTGGAATTTCTTAAGCTCTAATGGCACTGAAAAGCTCTCATTCTACCTTACTTCTAAGCACCAATGGGACTTACAAAAAAGCTACTTCCTCCTCCGGTGTTCTCTGTAGGGCCTGACCCCTTGGACCTGTTTCATGTCTCTTAGATTCAGACGCAAACAAGTAGGAGACATGTGTTTTCCCCAATTGGTGCAGTCAGTTGGTCCAGCAGTTTGAGTACCTCTGTGCCTGGTTTGGGTGAGGGCAATGTTGTATCTTCTTCCTTCCTTCAAGCCATCAAAATGATACCCTAAATTTTGAGCCACTAAATTTCCTGGAATGGATATTTCTCAATCTCTCTCCTGTTGAAGTTGGTCTTTCAGCATAAAATAGTATTTTTTTTACATTAGGAATTAAAATTGTAGCCTACCAAACCAGCAGGCCAAAGAATTATTCTTACTCATTCTTACCCAATGAATATTTATGCATTGTATTCAAAGCAGAACAGCAGCTTTTACAGCAAAGGCTGAGGCAACTCCATCCCTTAAAATCCCATAATGATGTGTTCAGACACTCTCCTTAAAGCTGGGAATCCTGGACTTAAACTCTTGCTCTTCACCAGCTGGACAATATCTATCTAATCAACATCTTCCACATCTCAGATGAGTAATTCAGACCCTAAACTCTTGGACATAAGTGGAGAAAATAAACTCCAAATGGATTTTTCTTTTCTTCTCAACAGGACTGGAGAATTAATGGAAACAGAGCAAGAGAGTTTCTTCACTCAATATTGATGTAGCATTTCCAGAGTTTGTACAGTCTAGAAGGATCCTCTATGAACACAGCTGTGTTGTGTGCCTTCCCTAGATGAGTAGAGGATCACATCTGCCAACCTTCTCAATGTGCTTTAAGTTGCCCAGGAAATTTACTTTAAAAGGAAAGATAGGATAAGTCTCTCCTGGTACATATATTGAAGGCAACTAGTGATGTCAATTTAACCTAATGTCCCTCTGGTTCAGTGATCATTAACAAAGAAATATAAGAGGAAGAAATTTTTAACATACTTCAATGTGTGAAGGAGCATGTGTTAAAGTGAATGGATATTTCTCCTTGAAAAGGCTAAAACCTGTATGTGTGTTTTAGTGGTTGTCTATATAAAGTTTTAAGATGATGGTGTCATGGATTGTCAATCTTTTAATCGGTCATTGAAGGAGGTTATAAATAGGCTGTAAGCAAACATATTAGTTTAAAAAAAGACATAATCCTATCTTTAGTCAGCTAAGTTGTAACTTCCTGAGCCCCAGGGCTCAGTTCTGGGGCCGGTTTTGTTTAACGTCTTCATCAATGATCTGGATGAGGGGATTGAGTGCACCCTCAGCAAGTTTGCAGATGACACTAAGTTGGGCAGGAGTGTTGATCTGCTCAAGGGAAGGAAGACCCTGCAGAGGGATCTGGATAGGCTGGATTGATGGGCCAAGGCCAATTGTATGAGGTTTAACAAGGCCAAGTGCCGGGTCCTGCACTTTGGTCACNGCCCCTCAGTACAAGAAGGACACTGAGGTGCTGGAGCGTGTCCAGAGAAGGGCAACGAAGCTGGTGAAGGGTCTAGAAAACAAGTCTTATGAGGAGCGGCTGAGAGAACTGGGGCTGTTTAGTCTGGAGAAGAGGAGGCTGAGGGGAGACCTTATCGCTCTCTACAACTACGTGAAAGGAGGTTGTAGTGAAGCGGGTGTTGGACTCTTCTCCCAAGTAACTAGCGATAGGACAAGAGGAAATGGCCTCAAGTTGCATCAGGGGAGGTTTAGATTGGATATCAGGAAGAATTTCTTTACCGAAAGAGTGGTTAGGCATTGGAACAGGCTGCCCAGAGAGGTGGTGGAGTTGTCATTCCTGGAGCTGTTCAAAAAAGGTGTAGACGTGGCACTCCAGGGCCTAGTTTAGGAGGCATGATGGTGTTGGGTTAACGGTTGGACTTGATGATCTTAGAGGTCTTTTCCAACCTTAATGATTCTATGATTCTATTAATTTAAATATGATTGCATTTTCATACACCTTTTATTCTTCTGGATCTGATTGGGATCAGAATCAGAAATGATGAATTATCTGAGCAAAACATAACTGAATATTTCTAAAGCCAAAAGGAAGCGAAGAAACTCCTGTTCCTTAACATCCTGCCTCGCTGTGCAGATAATAAGTCTACTATTAGGTGAAGGCAATTCAGATAAATATGATTGTCTGAATTTAGTGATTACTAATTTAAACCATAGAGCTTCAGTCAGGTGATTAATCTGAGAATATCACACATTCTATTTTCAAGGTTTTTCAAATTATTTGCTGCTGATTCTATTTGCTGCAAAATCTATCACCATTCTGTTTATGAATCATTCATAAGCCATTCCTAAGTTCCACAAATGCATTTGCTATCAATAACTGTTTGCCAGATAGTCTGGGTATATAATTTGCCTTCTACTCTTTCCTTTCCTTTGACCATTTACTATAGGACTAGTCATTTTTCATGATTTCTGACATATTTGGTCAGCTAAATCACACAGAGTTATTTCTTCTCCTTGACAGTGTGACTGAGGCTTGGGGGAAAAAAAAAAAAAAAGATAAAAGAAAAATATGAGGATTGCAAATGAGGAAAAGCCTCTAGGATCATAGAATATGCCATCCTGGAATAAACTATCTTGCATATAGTCCAATACTTTGCATCTGACAGTTGTCAGTACTGGATCCTTCAAAAAAGGCAGAAGAAATCTGTAACAGCAGGGGGGAAATAATCAGACAATTCACATAGTTCTTTGCCTGAACTCTGCCAGTTAGAGATTGGTTAACATCTTCAAGTAGAAGTCAAAAAGCTTTCTAATGCTGTCATCATTATTAATTCCATCTGTGGATATTCCTGATGCTTTTATACATGTCAATTTGCTTTCAATTTGAATTTTTTTGTTTCAAAATAGCAAATGACAAATACAGCTTTTTTGGCACAAATGCTTAGTCAAACAGCCATTTACAAAACTTTCAGGATCAATACATTCAGCAACATAGAAAAGCTGTCAAATTGACTACATGTGTGTCTAGTAGTACTAGGAAAATAGACTTGGTATTTCTAGTCATGAAACAAATTTTGGACTCTTAACTAGCAGCAACAACATTAATAAAAAAGCCTCTGGCATAATAGAAGAATCCATCAGAAACTGAGGAGGTATTTTCTGTTTTGGTTTCCTTTTCCTTTTTTAAGGAGATACAAAAATGTTTTACATTTCTTATGAGCAGGCTTGAGTTTGTGGATTGTTTCTAGGAGAAGAATTAACACAGAGACAAGGTTTGATTACGTGTTGCTTATCCTTCTGCATGTGGTCCTTTACAATGGAAATCGTGAAGCAGTCTTGGGCTCAGATTCCCAATAGTCTGAGTAAAGGTATTTCCCCTAAGATGTACTGTGATTCTTATTCCCTCCTGATTTTAGCCATGCAAAAAATTAGGCATTTAGTCAAAACACAGTTATTCAGGCTACAGTTTAGGACAATGCAGAGAGATGGGCTGATCTTAGAGTCCACTTGAAAACGACTATTTAAGACTGGGATGAATCACTCCTGTCTTAGACACCTATCTTAGACATCTATCTTAGGCAATCTACTTGCATCTTTTTCTGTGCTCATAAGCCAAATTCTGTGAACTACTAAGTACCCTCAGCTTCCCGTACAGACAATAGGAGTTAAGAGCACACAACTCTACCCAGGAGCAGCTCAGTCCCTCTCAGACGAAAGCTTTAAGGAACAGAATTCTCTTTTAATAATAATCTGGCAACAGCTTATTGAAAAGTGGAAACATTGGGAGATAGGTGTTTCTATATTTCCATTAGTATCACTGATCAAAGATTTATAAAAGTCAGCATTAAGTTCTTTTGAAATCTCATTCCCACGAAGCACAGTTCAGAACAATGCCACTCCGTCTTATCAGTAGGTTTTACAATAAGTCTCTTATTAGATGGCAATTGATTCACAGCAATCTATTCATTTTTAGTCAAATTAAAACAACCTTTATTGTAGTGCCACAGTTCATGCTGATACAATTAATGTGGTGTGTGAGCATTTCTATTATGAAAATCGTTTCTTCCCTGCCTTGATTTATAGCTGAAGCATAAAGAACTCATGTGGCACTGAAACTTGTCATACAAAGTCTCAGCCCAGGCGAGAATGTTATTCTTTGAAATAAAGAATAGTAGAAAAAGAATTTGACTGTTTTCCCCATGTAGGAATACAATGAGGTGAGAGAAGCTGGAAATGTACCACTGGAATTGACCACTTGCCCCATCAGATTAACATTCTTTAATTGCAGATGACTAAGTAATAAATGTAAGTACCAGGAAAATAGCAACCTGTTTTGTCTTCACTGTCTTCATTGTACCTGATACAAGGATATGAACTGAAGACATGACTTCATATAGTTCCCATTCCTTTAATGTATCCTTAATTTCAAGGAGTGAACACAGAAAACAGTCACAGAGAAAAGCAGGAACTGCAGCCATATCCTAATGTTGCACAAACTGTGCGCTCTCACAACACAGCCAGGAACAATCTGCCCCAGAGGGAGTGTCAATGGATAAGCAAGAAAAGAAGCTGAGTGTGATATAAAGTCAGGTTAACACAAATAAGCTGGGAAAGAGTCATGAAACTGCAGGTGTCCAGATAAAGGATAGTCTAAAGCATACCTTTTATTCTCCACATCTGGTATTTATCCTGGATTCATGCTTTGGGCTATATTTTTAACTCAGTGTTAATGGAAGTTGCACAAAGCTCAGTGCTTTGCAGAGAGAATGCACTCCTATATCTTCTTTGTGGGCTTAGCAATGCATGCACTATGCTATGTAGTATTGATTTACAAATTCAAAAGATATAGTGAGACCAACATCAAGGTTAAGGTAGCCATTTCTCCATTTGCCCCCTAGTTTTAAAGCAAGCAGCCAGTCTTTCCTTGAGAATTGCACTCATGGTTTCTTGAGCACTGAAAGTTGTTGTAAGCCAATGTTGCTACTGAAAGCCCTCCATATACCAAGAAAACCATCCTTTCACTTCAGCCAGAAGAAATGTTCACGTGGTTGCTCAGGGAACTGATCCCAGTTACAACTCACCTGGCAAAATGAATAAAGATCGGTTCCCAGACTTGGTTTTTTTGCATTACTACATGGATGGTACTTGTGTAAACAAAAGGTAGGGGCTGGAATGAACAAGTGGGGATAGGATTTCCTCCTCTGGCAGCACTGAAAGACTTGGCTAACTTCAAATGCTCTCCTATGTTAAAGACAGTTTCCAGAACCTGCTTCCTACGCAGCTTCAACTTACCCTTTGCCAACAGAGCACAGCAGTGCAAAACCAGACAAAGGCACTCTGAACTGCAGCAGCCACATTTACTTGTAACATGTTTGCTCCAGCTAGTAGTTGCAACCACTCTTTGTCCTGCGGAACTGACACAAGGAAGCCTGATTTGCTTAAAAATGCTTTTGAATGGAAGGTGGATAGCAATGTAATAAACAAACAGGAAAAAAATGCAAAATTCAACCTGCTTGTTTATACTAAGGACTTTTGTTTCAACACATGCAGTTCCCCTTCCCTATTCCCTACACTCTACATCCCTAAATACCAATTCTTTCCTCTATTCCAACTCTCATTTATCTTAGATGGAAGAGTTTGAGGGACAAGGGAAATTAAAAACAGAATGGTGAGTCATTACTAACTCAGGTCAGCTTCCTGATGATTCAGCATAAGGCTCCATATGTTGTACTGGCACTACCAAGGGGTCACTGGAAAGATGCTGAAGCCAGAGGAGATTCTTAACTAGAGCTGCCACCAAGAAAACATATGTGCGGACTTCATTCCCCAAGGTATCACCTTTCTGTGAACTTTTCTGTACAGATCTTTGCTGCCCTAAGTCTATTCAGACTGATTACTTGGATTTTGCTCAATACTCAAAGACTTACTCTTCTTTGGGAAATCATCTTCTGAAATACCAGAATTCTCATTAGAAATATCAAAAATTCCTGATATAATTGTATAAAAAAGTGTTTGTTTCAGGGAAATGGAAATAATTTTCTAACAAAAAAATGGTACTAACATTGCATTAAGATATCAGGATAGTCTCAGGAATCTCCTGGAGTTGAGGGACCCTTGTTATTCTGCTGTCCTTCATTTTTACTGCAAAATCATTTCCTGAGTACAAAAGCCAAAAGTGTCATTTAAACAGAGCAGACTAATTTAAACATTAAACATTAGAATAGTTTGAGTAGCAAACTTCAATGTCATGGGGTACGTACAAAGGAACAGTAATTGATTTAATGCAGGAATAGTGTCTGTGATCAAAAGGAAAACAGGAAACTTGGTGTATTCCTCAGTGAANTCCATGATTACTCAAAATTGTCGTCAAGATGCATTTTCCAAACTGCCAGACATCACCAGTGCAAGTATGGCTTTTTCTAAGAAAAAGGTTCTCTGTAGAACTTAACATACACATGCGTGGAGACAGTTTAGGATCCAATCCAGATATAACTAATGGTGATGGGAAGCTTGTTATCCATTCTAACAGGAATTGGATTGTTCTCTTAGGACTAAATCTTGCCACACCTGTGGTAGATCTTGTATCAGATCTGCTGACACTTACTCAACCTTATATCCTGATTATAAAAAAAAAAATCATTGTAATGAGGTAGACATTACAGTTCTTTTCAAGTTTTGGATCAGTTCCACATTTCTTGCAATTTAACACCTAGCATGCAGAGTACCCAAACATGAGCTCCACTGAGATGCAGTGAATTAAACTATGGCAAATCTTTACATAACAACTTCAACCACATAGATTTATAGAAATACAGAAAATTGTGCATGTTGTTCAGTCTTGAAAGGAAAAAAAGAAGCAATGTGAAGAGCCTTTAGTGTTGTCATATAACCTTGAACCAATTTGACTTTATGACTATCTCATATTTATTTTTCAGTTGTAATATCTCAGCCAAACTATTTGAAGCTGATGTTCTTGTTTTTTCCACCATCTTATTTCTCATAAATATGGAAAAATTATTAGTAAAGTGAATCCTTTCATCAGCTTCTATACAGATTTAAGTAGCTACCAGAGAAAGAACACTATTCCATTTCCATTATTGAAGTAAAATCTAGTGTTTTTTTCCAATATATAGTTCATTCAATTGAGACAGCTTCTAGTCAATGTTTTATGGACATAATCCTCATTGCTACCAGTAACTTGAACACGCCCCTTGTGATAGCAGAACCTGTAGGAATTGTCCATAGAAACTGACGGTTAGAAATGTTAGAAGATTTCCAATTACTTGTACAAATTAGTACAAAGTATGCAGTGTGGACTTTTGGGAGCAACTCATTTCAACTGATCTTTGTTTAACCTTGTATGTGATGATTCTAGAGAGCTATATGTATCCAAGGGCAGGCTTTCACTCATCACTCTCTCCCCCTCATTAAGATTCTGATGTAGGCACATATTAGCAGATAAATGA
>WAAD01021503.1:25041-35298 GCA_013389945.1 Fregata magnificens | reverse complement strand
GGTTACCACAAACTTTAAGTTGTTGCTGCTGACTGTCACAGTGACTCTTCAGTTCTGTAATGGTTCTCTCACCACTCCACACAACCTCGTAATGCACTCAAATGATGCTCTGCAAAAATGCAGCTGGTGATGGTTACGCATCCCAGAATTAAGGGCTTAGTTCTGCCCATGGATTCCGTCAATGTCAATGTGGTTACAGGGAATGTAACTCTGAGTTTCAAATCATGTAGTCATCTGTGGGTTCACTATGGTTATTTCAAAACTGCAAGTTTTGAAATAGTAAGTTATAGTTGCTTCATTCTAACATAAAGATGTTCTCTGACACTTGATTTGCTCCCTGGAGAGAGATCCCAAGCTACAGCCAGTTCACTATGAGGCTCCTGCTAGGTCTGAATAATGCCGGCCAATTTATAAGAATGGGAGACCATAGTATGACTCATTTCACAGTCTCTGGGGTTAAAATTTGATATGAAAAATATAACCGAATCAGCTAGTGATAGCATCTTTTTATATTTTATTGCATTGTGGTTCTAATAGCATTAAAAGATACTGCACTCAATTACTCAAAAGTGAGAAAATTTCAGTATGAACACTTTTATACACAAACAGAAAGTGTTTGGGGTAACTAAGGGGTATTAATGTGTAGGAAATCTGAGTTGAATACACTTTGTAAGCTGCTGTGGAAGAAGAGTTCTTTTTTTTTTCTGCTACTAGTGAATGATGAACATGATTATTTTACTGAGAATAGGGGAGAAAATGGAAATTAAGCAAACAACTGCAGTTCCAGAAATTCTACTTCATAAATTATGCTGATAAGGAAAATGTATCTTGGTAATTTTACAGTGCCTGAGTTTCAAATTGAATTGAAATAAGTAAAAGTGCTTTGTGTGCATTGCAGAGTACTTTCAGGAGGCTGTTTCCTGCCTTTCATGATGCAATATCTTTTAATTAAATAGGTGTTTGGGTTTTTCACTAATGTGATGCATTTTATCTAGAAGATCTTACACTGCACAAGAATAGGAAATTAGTAATTGAGCATCATGGTCCTTTTAGTCACTTATCCTCACAGTGAGATTTGAAAAATAAAATTACTTTAAAAGCTTTTAGATTTTACCTTCTTTAAAATTTTCCTTTGCTCTAACACCTCCCCAGAGGCCCAAGATTATTATAAATCACAAATGCACACATAAAACATTCTGCCTAAACTCAGCATGCCTTGGATCCTTTTCACTGGAGAACACAATGAGAAAAGCTGACCAGAAGAGATGCAGTTGTGAATTCATGTCAGAAGATCTGCCTTTTGCATGTAAATGTAGAAAATTCCTATCTCCTTTATTTCTGAAAAATTACCATAAACATCCTACTTTTTAATTTAAATCTGAATTGTTTGCTGCTTTCCATGACAAAGCTACTACATATACTAGGAACATGCACCATGCTGTTAATGTCCTTGAGGCCATCATTATACCATCTGATGATAAAACACTGATCAATTTTTAAAGGCAGATGTACATTCTCAGAAATGGGCCTAAAAATGTGTGCCTAAAACCAAAGTAAATCTTTCAGAGAATTCTTTTGTTATTCATTCAGATATGAATGCTGCATTCTGTTGCATTCACACACCCAAGCCTATGGTCATCATTTAACCAATAAATTGCTTGTTTTGGCTTGTACATGCAGAATACTTTTCCTTCCTAAATGTATGCAAAATGCTGTATTTAATCTCCATTTATTTGCCTGGTTTGTCCGTATGTGAGTAAGCTGCAGTACACCACTTATTTCACAAATGAGATTTCGTCTTTTGCTCCTGTATTGGCAGAACGTATCTGCCTTGTGAGATACTGCCATACATAGGCATTATATGCCAAAAATATCTTCTTTTAGTCACACAATGGTTCTTTTGCAGAAAACTACTGGAGATAATGCAATGCTACTATACCAGTTTCAGATTTTCCTATTTGGAACCTAGAAGTAGGAAAACATCAACTGTAATGGAAAATTCTTTACTACAATAACAGTAATAAACTCTGCCTCTTAAAAATTTCAAGCATTAGTCTTTCTGTAGTTTTAAAAATTTACAACACTGTGATTTACTTCCTAGTATATTTTTAACATTGAAGGAAAAGCTCTCAGATAAAAAAAAATATGAGTAGTTGATGATTAATCTTAAATGAAAATATTTTTAAACTTCAAATTCTATTAATAAATTAGCAAATATATTACCTGCATATGAAATATTCCAGTGACAACCCCCCAGTGTAATAGAAATTTGACTTTCAGATTTCCTAATGTTTTGTTAAGATTTCAAAAAATGTTTTCTTGTCAAAGTCACAGATTGAAATTTCTTCACTGGATATATTTACCTTGAAGACTTCTAGTACTTTCATTGTTCCTGAAGGAAAACTCTGATTGGAACTTGGGAAGTCCAATGTTGTTCTTCCTGGTACTTCTACCAACACTGAGCCTCACTAACTTTGTATATTCTGAGACTTTCAGCGACCTGGCTTAAAGTCTGACTCAAAGACCTTTGAAAGTCCTCCTAAGGGAAGGATATTTATTGATTCAGTCAAAGGCTATCATCAAATGCTAAGAAATTCAGCACACTTTTTGTGTACATCTCACAAACATAATATGACTTCTTTTGGATGTTTGTAAGAGAAAATACCATTTAAATGTAAAGTTATAATGAAGAACTAAAGTTATAATGAAAAACTAAAATGAGTTAATACTGTGCTGAATAAAGACTCATGAGACACACATCTCACTTTCATTATAGTTTACCATGACTATTAATTTTATTTAAGCCTCAACTTGATTATGTCAATTCCCATTCTAATTCTCATTCTAAAATTTTTATTTTTTACTTATGTTAAACAAAATATATGCATAATACCCTCATGCATTGTGATCAAGTAAGGATCTTCCCTTTAAATATATGGAATTTGGTTAATTTTCCAGTTGTTTAAAATTACAGTGTAGTTATAACAGAGATGATGGTGAAACACAGCTGATAAATGCTACTGGTATTGTGACTGCTGCTCACACAGAGGCTTGAAGCCAAATGGATGAGGCATCAGCACGGACGCCAAGAATTAGTGTTTGGCAGAGATGGAGATTTGACTCATGGATACATTCCTAAGGGAAGAATAAATACTAGATTGAACGTCACAGCCATTGCTGCTGTAGCAATGCCCAGTGGGTTGCCTCAGGAAATGTCAGTGGGGTAGATCCTTGCCTGAGATTCTGTGAGTGGGAAGAAGCTCAGGCTTCTTTCTTGGGACAGGAAAGAAATAGGGAAGTATTGGCTTAAAGGCATGTTTTGACTTCCCTTCCAGCATCAGAGAGGCCTTGTATAGGTGCTCCATATAAGTGACTCAGAAGGCAGGAACAGCTACTTTCTCTACAGCTTTCGTGGACTGTATCTCAGGTTGACGAGAAATAAATTGAGAGGAGTTGGACCTCTACTATTACTAAACTGTCATTAATTCAGAGAACTGTTTTCAACAGAAGGGAAGAATGAAAGACAGAGAGCTATGCACAGAGATATGAAATACAGAAGTGTTTAGATCAGAGACAACTCTATCACAAATGATTATTCAGATTTACCCAAATGGACACAAATAATCCCTCTGTACCATTTCTCTC
The DNA here is from genome assembly GCA_013389945.1 of Fregata magnificens. Taxonomy (NCBI): domain Eukaryota; kingdom Metazoa; phylum Chordata; class Aves; order Suliformes; family Fregatidae; genus Fregata; species Fregata magnificens. Next base: position 31,653 of record WAAD01021503.1, on the reverse strand, counting down.
CATCATACACGGAGCATTTATTTACTCATTCTAATTAAACTTGTTTTAGAAATTCATTCAGTTCTCGTCAGAACAACGCAAGAAATAGCCATAATAGATTTTCTGAGGAAAGGCTTTTACTCTAAAACCTTTCTAGATTGTTCATGTCAGACAGTATTCTTAGCATGGGAAGTGGTCAAACAGCATAAGGAAATTGAGATAGACAACAATGGAGTAAGTCCTCCTTTTCTGTAATGGCGACACTAGCTTGTTCTGACTATCTGAAGAAAGAAACACTGGAGTTGCTTATTTTGGAGCGGTATCTTTACTAAGTTATATTGGAACAGATGTCCGTGGTTCCAGGGAGACTAATGCCAGAATCTGGCTCATTTTGTTTAACCCTTTAGCTGTAAGTTTATTATATGCATGTAAATGACTTTGACTTGATGTGGAAATAAATAACTCAAGTTGATTTTAATGAGATCTAGATTATTAACTGCAATATACATTGTTCTTTTCCGTAGACTGAGCACAGCAGAGTAAATTTTAATTGTGATGCTTAGGGATTTTCATTAGCAATGAAACCTCTTGTGTGCTGAAATGAGAGTATTCCCTAGAGAGTGCAGAAGCAAGCAAGAGAGAATATGTAATGAACTGAGCTCAACAAAATGAAGGTCAGAGCCAACATTCATGCAGAAAAGAGGTCACCTTAGGAAGCTGCATTATTAAATACGACCTGGAATATATACACCTTGACAAGCAGCAGGAGGAAATCGCTACTTAGTCCAGATATAATCAAATGATAAAACATAGGCAGATTGGCAGTGGATCTGCAAGCCAAAACACATCTTAAGGAATTTACTGATTTGCAAAACAGAATATGACTTTATTGTCCAGATTCTTGGCTCATATGACTACTAAGTACCAATTCATACTGGTTTGAAACTGACACAAAGGATTTTTAAGAAATGCAGATGTGTAAATGATTTTATCTCACCAATCAAACAGACCTCAGCAGAGCTATTGCTATGGAATTTACAGAAGGGACAATTACAGCTTTATGTTGCAACAGAGCAGGAAACGGAAACAGATGTAAAATTTAAGTGACATTCATCTTGGGAATGAACTAAAAAAACAACAGGGGAGAAAAACCTCCCCAGACAAACATATTCATGTGGACAAACATGGACAGAAACCATTGGATGATGAAGGCCAATCAGCACCACATAAGTTACCCCTGGGAGAGACAGAATACAGTAAGTAAACTCTGAACAGCATGGGTGCTGAGAGCTGCGAACAGAAGAAAGCAGGCAAATTATCAAAGAGAAATGACTGACAGAGGGCCTTGTGTTTACCACCTAGCAACAGCACGTCTTATAGAGTTCAGCTACAAGGCCAGCAAGATGATAAAAGTTTAATAATTACGTGAGCTCTTGTGAAGAAGCAAAGAGGCCACACTGAGCTCTCACAGGTATTTGATGTTTGACAGCACATTTATTCTGTTTCTGAATGGCCGGGCTGAAAGAGTTGTGATGAATGGAGTTAAATCCAGTCGGCGGCCAGTCGCAAGTGGTGTTCCCCACGGCTCAGTGTTGGGGCCAGTTCGGTTTAATATCTTTATCAATGATCTGGATGAGGGGATCGAGTGCACCCTCAGCAAGTTTGCAGACGACACCAAGTTGGGCGGGAGTGTTGATATGCTTGAGGGCAGGAAGGCTCCACAGAGGGATCTGGACAGGCTGGATTGATGGGCTGAGCCCAATTGTATGAGATTCAACAAGGATAAGTGCCGGGTACTGCACTTGCGTCACAACAACTGCAGGCTTGGGGAAATGTAGCTGGAAAGCTGCCTGGCAGAAAAGGACCTGGGGGTGTTGGTTGTCAGGCAGCTGAATATGAGCCGGCAGTGTGCCCAGGTGGCCAAGAAGGCCAACGGCATCCTGGCTTGTATCAGAAATAGTGTGGCCAGCAGGAGTAAGGAAGTGATAGTGCCCCTGTACTCAGCACTGGCTGCACCTCGAATACTGTGTTCAGTTTTGGACCCCTCACTACAAGAAAGACACTGAGGTGCTGGAGTGTGTCCAGAGAAGGGCAATGAAGCTGTTGAGGGGTCTAGATAACAAGTTTTATGAGGAGCAGCTGAGCGAACTGGGGTTGTTTAGTCTGGAGAAGAGGAGGCTGAGGGGAGACCTTATTGCTCTCTACAACTACCTGAAAGGAGGTTGTAGTGAAGCGGGTGTTGGACTCTTCTCCCAAGAAACTAGCGATAGGACAAGAGGAAATAGCCTCAGGTTGCATCAGGGGAGGTTTAGATTCGATACTAGGAAAAATTAATTCACCGAAAGGGTTGTCAAGCTTTGGAACAGGCTGCCCAGTGAAGTGGTTGAGTCACCATCCCTGGAGGTATTTAAAAGACATGTGGATGTGGCGCTTAGGGACCTGGTTTAGTGGTGGACTTGGCAGTGTTAGGTTTACAGTTGGACTCGGTGATCTTAAAGGTCTTTTCCAACCTAAATGATTCTATGATTCTAATCTGGATGTCCACAAGAGAATGATCTATCTTTGGGTTATCCCCTTTACCAGAACTCATCTAAAAGAATAGTCATTGATGACTATTTGAATTTTGCTTTTTTTGACTAGTACTTCTTCTTAAACAGTTTTTTCTTTACAGTTGCATGTCCCAGAGGGGTTTTAACTTCTACACTCTGTGGACTGAGTAGCCTGATGAAAAGAACTGTGGCTTTTCGATCAGCTTTTAATAGTGTTGATAGTGTTGTCCTCCTTTTTTTTTCCCTAAAGCAATTTACATAATATAGCACCTGCACCTACTGATCAGAGAGATTTATTACAGTTGTCAGTCACAGTAAAGATTATAGATACTACTTTACAGTATTGCAAGAAACACAAAAGTTAAACTTACAAATTTAATTCTGGTGCCACTGTGGTATTTTCTGTGGTTTTTTTCAAAGTGTATGGATACAAAAAAAAGAAACAAGTGTTGCAAGTAGAGATGTGGTTTGGGAATTCACTTAAATGGAACAACTTGATTATCCTCAGCTTTTCCTGTATTCACCCAGATATGCATCAGTATAGCTTGAGTAACACCAATAGAGTTACTCTGCCTTTAGGGTGGAGGAACCAAATAGAACATCGTTCACTACTCACTCAGCATCTATAACTGATTGGGAGATGTCATGCCTAGCAATTACAACACATGGCCTTGGATTGGTATGCAACCAAAATCCTTTGCAAAATGAGAAGAATGTTGAGATAACAAGTAGTTCTTCCTCTGACAAACATTACAGACTTCACTGCTATGTTAATAGACAGATGCACATTTTGCATATTTCAAACTATTTAGAAAACGAAGAATTTGAGTTTTTACTACCATGTCTACAGGTTTCCCCAAAAAGATTAAAGGAAATTATCTTTTCACATAACCCTGAACATATTCTCAATGTACACTAAGAAGATGTGCTCTGCCCCTCCTTTCAGCTGACCAGAAGCAATAGGCTTGTAGCAAGACTCTGAACCTCAGTTAGTGTCTCCTGCTTCCCAGCTGAGCTGATTAGTTTAGGCTGAGTGCCTCATTAACCCTGACAGTATGGCTTCTAGTTGGTTCAGAGGTCACACAGCATCTTAGAGATGCCTGCAAAAGAGTGGTGAAACTGCACTACATTGTATTTAAAACCAAACCAGCACAGAGATTTTAACATTATTTTAGGCACTGGATGTATATAGGACTTCATACCTTTAAACTCTTTCAGTACAGTCAGATCCTGTAATTTAAAAGTCGTTCAATAATCCTATAATGATGCTTAAAAACAAGTCCGTTGAAATGCATGAGCTAATATATTTTTAAACACCAACTGTTTGCCAAGTCTACTCATGTCCTAACTAGAGGGATTTTGGGGTTTGCATTCTACTCAGGAAAGTGGGAAAAAAGAACTGATTGGGCTAGAAACAAAATTTCTAATGACAAATTAATGCAAAATGGATGGAATTATGAACTGAATAGAGAGGAAAGGGAAGAAGTTGAAACCTTCTGGTTTGGATCTGGGGAGAAGATAGTGACAAATGTACCAGAGGAAGAGCTCAACAGTCTCTTCCTTTCACTGGTTGTTACAGAGGGACAGTAGAATAGGATAGGAGTTTATCACCTGCTGTAAAATGTGCTTGGATGGGATAAAAAGAATGTTTGTTGACCTTTTAACAAGGTAGTTGTTAATCTCATGCATACAACCTAGCATCTGGCTTCAAAAATCACGCTTTTGCTGAATCAGATGAACAAGGATCATGACATGATGGTACCTGTAAAATGTTCAGACCTCTGCATAAGCCAGATGTAAAGCACTGGCAGGGGACAAAAGAAAAATCTCAACTAAAAATGATTTGATGGAAGATATAATTGTGTAAAGAAGCTCTGGAAAGGACTGGAAGACTTTTGTTTATGTGAGCTCAATGAAATAGTTATTTAATTCGTAAATTAGTTCCCATTTCTTCCACTTCCCTCTCTCTTTGTATCACTAACATTTCTGTCTCTTTGCCAAACAGGTTTAATCAATTAAAAAAATATATTTTTATAGTTCTATAAAGTTCATGGCACTTTACAGATATATTAACAAGCACTGTCCATGATGCTTCCTTTCAGAGGAGAAAATCTTAACTGGCCACTAGCAGGAAATAGACATGTCTGAATAGACATTCAGAATCTTACAGGAGACCTGGGAACAAGACGGTATGGAGAAACGTCCAAACCTTCTCTATTTGTGAGCGTCTGTTTAGATTTACAGTGGACTGCTATTAATGGAGGGAACATTTCCTTTGAAAGGGCACAATGAGAAAATATTAGGCTTCAAAAAGGAGCGGCAAGGTTTGCAAAACCTCTGTGGTTCTGAGACTCATCCAACCCTCTGCATTCATTTTTCCAAAACAGTCAGAATCATTTTTTTTGCAGCTTCTTTGTCTCCTGCAGCTGACAGTTATTTGACACAGTTAATGACCACGGTGAGTATTGAAAGACATCAGCCATGAATAACCTTCAGTGTTAAACAGAAGCAAAGTGGTCTCTCTCTTCTCCTTGGCATAACAAGGAAAATGGTCTTTTTTCCACTGCAGGAATTAACAGTAATTGACACTATCATTCTGATAGTGCCATACACACTCAATGATAATTTACAGGTGCAAAAGCAGGGAAGTTTCTCAATGTACAGTAATATGTAGGCTCTGAAAAATAGAATTTTGTTACTAAAAGACATGTCTTCAGTCCGATATAAAATTCCAACCCCTTTCCCTTTCGCATGTTAAAAATCAAGAACTGAACTCTGCAAACAAGACTGTTCAAGTAAAGGAAACACATAATTAGATCTTAATTTTAGAGGAAGGAACTGATAATTGTGTGATTACCCTTCAGCTGTGGGAACATCTTGCTCCAGTAAAGGCCCCATTGAATTATATAAGGCCACTTGTGGAGCAAGATAATATTCAATACAAATATTAGTTTAGATTCTTAGACACTAAATTATTTCATCAGCAGTCCTACAGAACATGCATCTGATCTAAGTATCAAGACCATCATATTTTTATGTTAAATGCTGTTAAGTCAATGCTAGGAATACTGCCTAGTTAAAAATTATACACACTTAAAAAGCAAATTCTTTTATGCATGGTTATTTTATGTATTAAAACTTGAAGTTGCTGCATTTTAAAAATCTAGTTCTATTGTCATTTTCTGTTTTCTAGATATTTCCCCATTTAGGTTATTTTTGTCATCCACTTCTCATTTGGCAATGGGAAAAAACCTCAGTTGCTTTCAACATACATCTAACTGCTTATGCATTTGGCTCTCTGGGCATCAGCCACCATGAAATGTTGTAATATCCAGGTTACAAAGAACAATACAGCATGTTAAATTCCAAAGCATCAACTCCTTTCTTTAGAATTGGAAAAGGCCACAAAAAGAGCAAAATTTATTTTATGGTTCATTAAAACATTATTTTTAGAAAATCTGTATATACAGACTAAAACAAAATTATTGTTTCCACCTTTTAAATTGAAAAACATTTCTAGGTCCATTTGAGCAGATTTTAAATAACAAACTTGAAATGGTAATAGATAAAAAAAAAAACACCTAGAAGACTGAAATATGTCATGCAGCCTGGGACAGGGCTAGAATAAATACACAGAAACCTCTATCAATATGTCATACATACATTTTCCAAGTAACCAGTAGAATTTATGTCCCTGGCTGTATTTGCCCATTTCACCTGATCAAAATTGTGTAGTGAATACATTTGAAGACTGAAACATTATAGTCATTCAAAGTGATTATGAAATATATATATAAGAACCTGGAATTTAAACACTCAGAGCAATGAAACTATGAAACTGCACTAAAAATAGTACAGCTGTGCTGATTTATGTTATTGAAGGTATGGCCTTAATGTCTCCTGTGTGATAATTGGGTGTATGCAACTGTTCAAGTATTTATTTCTGTTCTATTTTTCTTCCCTTCAAGGAAAAGTTCAACAATTAGAAGTCTTGATTAGAACAACAATTAGAAACTTGAAGGCAGTTTCAAGAGAAAGACAACAAATTTGCTGTCTCTAGCTTTAAAAATGCAAATTAGTCACC